>CM035847.1:244590979-245008479 GCA_020510985.1 Pholidichthys leucotaenia | reverse complement strand
AGGATATACTTGCATGAAAACAGTCAATTAAATCAAAATGGTGAAATTCAAAATTAAACCAAAAGCTGATTAAAAAACCTTGATTCAAAAAGTTGGTAGTTGTAAAATCAGTCATTTGATCAAAAAGTGAAAGATTCAAAAAGTATAAAAATTCAAAAATCACCAGGATCAGTCCAGAAAATCTAAATTTAAAATCAACCAAAAATATGAAAAATCTGAAAGAGTCCAAAATAAAAGAAACCCTTTGAATCATAAAACCTGGTAAAAACATCTAATCAATTTGTAGATTAATGTCTAAAAAGCCTTGTACTCGAATATATTTGTAACAGACTGTGGTAAACTTTCGACTTTTTTTCCTTATACAATTTACACTTTTGACCATAATTTTGCAGAGCCAGAACAGAACAATAATTTAACTCTGATTTCAAAGAAAAAAATAAAATTATATTTAATGAAATTAGTTAAATTACCAAAGATGCATTTATTTCTGTTATAATATTTCTATATATTTATAGTATTTTAGAAATCTCCTCACCACCCAGTCAGCAGGAAAATCCTCCTTATTTTGAAATCCAAATGTTGGCACGTTTAGTTTGTCTGAAGGCTGCTGATGAATTAAAGTCACTGACTTCATGAATTTCAGTCATCTTAACTTGCCAGGTACATAATAATGAACATAAATTAGTTAATATTGTAGTGGCTGGTGAAGTCAGTCCTCAGCGATTCATCAGTCACCCTTGCCTTTCCCTGCATATGAAGCCTAACCACACCTGTTAGCTGAGTGACTCTTCATTATTGTTCCCTTTATCAGCGGGTTAAAACCACCATAAATGTCTTCACTACTTACATACCTACAGTGCATCTGGAAATTATTCACTACACTTCACTTTTTCTACGTTTTATGTTACAGCCTTATTCCAAAAGGGATTAAATTCATTTTTTCCCTCAAAATTCTGCACACAATACCCTATAATGACAAAGTAAAAAAAAAAAAAAAATTTGAGATGTTTGCAAATTTATTAAAAATAAAAAACTAAGAAATCACATGTACATAAGTATTTACAACCTTTGCTCAGTTCTTTGTTGATGCACCTTTGGCAGCAATTACAGCCTCACGTTTTTTTGAATATGATGCCACAAGCTTGGCACACCTATCTTTGGGCAGTTTCACCCATTCCTCTTTGCAGCACCTCTCAAGCTCCATCAGGTTGGATGGGAAGCATCGGTGCACAGCCATTTTCAGATCTCTCCAGAGATGTTCAATTGGATTCAAGTCTGGGCTCTGGCTGGGCCACTCAAGGACATTCACAGAGTTGTCCTGAAGCCACTCCTTTGATATCTTGGCCGTGTGCTTAGGGTCGTTGTCCTGCTGAAAGATGAACCGTCGCCCCAGTCTGAGGTCAAGAGTGCTCTGGAGCAGGTTTTCATCCAGGATGTCTCTGTACATTGCTGCATTTATTTTTCCCTCTATCATGACTAGTCTCCCAGTTCCTGCCGCTGAAAAACATCCCCACAGCATGATGCTGCCACCACCATTGGCATGGTTATGAGCGGTGCCTGGTTTCCTCCAAGCATGACGCCTGGCATTCACACCAAAGAGTTCAATCTTTGTCTCATCACACCAGAGAATTTTGTTTCTCGTGGTCTGAGAGCCCTTCAGGTGCCTTTTGGCAAACTCCAGGCGGGCTGTCATGTGCTTTTGACTAAGGAGTGGCTTCCATCTGGCCACTCTACCATACAGGCCTGATTGGTGGATTGCTGCAGACATGGTTGTCCTTCTGGAAGCTTCTCCTCTCCCCACAGAGGAACACTGGAGCTCTGACAGAGTGACCATCGGGTTCTTGGTCACCTTCCTGACTAAGATCCTTCTCCCCCGATCGCTCAGTTTAGACAGCCAGCCAGCTCTGGGAATTGTCCTGGTGGTTCCAAACTTCTTCCATTTACGGATGATGGAGGCCACTGTGTTCATTGGGACCTTCACAACAGCAGAAATTTTTCTGTACCCTTCCCCAGATTTGTGCTTCAAGACAATCCTGTCTCGGAGGTCAACAGACAATTCCTTTGACTTCATGCTTGGTTTGTGCTCTGACATGCACTGCCAACTGTGGGACCTTATATAGACAGGTGTGTGCCTTTCCAAATCATGTCCAATCAACTGAATTTACCACAGGCGGACTCCAATTAAGCTGTAGAAACATCTCAAGGATGATCAGTGGAAACAGGATGCACCTGAGCTCAGTTTTGAGTTTCATGGCAAAGGCTGTAAATACTTATGTACGTACATGTGATTTCTTAGTTTTTTATTTTTAATAAATTTGCAAAAATCTAAAAAAAATTAAAAATCACATTGTCATTATGGGGTATTGTGTGTAGAATTTTGAGGGAAAATGAATTTAGTCCCTTTTGGAATAAGGCTGTAACACAACAAAATGTGGAAAAAGTGAAGCGCTGTGAATACTTTCTGGATGCTCTGTATCTGCTTTCTTTCCTCATTTAAAGTACTTTAATAAGCTCATGCTTCTCTCAGACAGCAACGCTAGAGAGACACTCTGCCTGCCGACTGACGGTCATGTGGGCAGCGCGCTTCCAAACTTCAGTGCACGGATGACTGTCACGCACGTTGTTCATGTGTGCACTTGCTGAGCATCATTCCTCAATTTATTTTACTTGAATTTATATTTCCTCTTAGCGTGGTGGCATAACGTCAAGGGTGGCAGCCTGCCACGCAGAAATGTTACCAGAGGAAACCCTGTGCCAAGCAGGCGGAAAAGAGGAAGACCACAGAGAAGATTCGTGGATGGAGTGAAGGAGGACATGGAGAAGGTTGGGGTGACCTCAGGAGATGCAAGGGATGGGATGAGAAGAAGGCAGACGATCCACTGTGGCGACCTCTAAAGGTAGCAGCTGAAAGGAGGAGAAGAAGAAGATTTAACGTTTAGATTTGTATTTAACGTTTCCTTTTATATTTAATATTTAGGGTTAGCATTTATTTTGATTTAAAACTTGCATTATTGTCCCTGTTTTATTTAGAAAAACTAAATAAAAAGTTAAATATGAAAAAAATCAACAAATATTGTCCTTGTATTTTTGTAAATCCTGCAAAAAAATTACTTTGAAAAATTCACCCTATATTTTTGACGTTTTACAGAGCTAAATGTGGCAAAAATGTTACTTTTCAGTAATTCAGCATCTGCTACCAACGGTGCACCATAGACTGCAGTCATTTTCATTCTTTTTGATATAAAGCATAATAAATGTTTCAATTCAACAATTCCTGACATTTTGCCGTTGTATGTGCCTTACCGAGTATGTTTTAGTGATCTACAATTAAAGCAATATAATTACTCCACCATTCCTGACTGTTAGATCTGCTCTATTAATTTTCTGTTTTCTAATTGATGTTTTATTTTATGCACACCTGCGTTAACCTGCTGATGTCTTGTCCAACATTTTTACTGGCTGCTGGAAGCATCGAGTCCATTTTGCGTCCTGACAAAGTGATTCAGTTTCATTGTTGCACCGATGACAAGGTGGAGCAGCAAAGGGGGGGATAAAGGCTCGGTGGCATTGTGTTTAGTGGGTGTTGTGAAAGATTTACAGCTTAATGAGAGAAGTGGATTACAAACCCCACTGCTATCCATCACCTGGTCCGTCCTTCCATGCAGCCTTTCCTATAACTCAGTTCTATTCAGCAGCAGTTATTCAGGGAGAATATACATGACAGAGGAAGAAATGCCACTATTCAGGGTTTAAAGAGACCCAACAATTAAGAGGAATTTATTTAGGAAACAGCATCCCAGGCCAATTCCTCTAGTCTATGTCCATATTAATGGATTTAGACTAAGATTAATGCATTTAATCAACTTTATTGTGGCGCTCCTGTTAAGGAAAATGCCAGCCATATTTACTTTGAAATTTGGGTGATATAGTGTATACTGTAAATCTTTATTCTGTTTGATATTTCTCAGCTTTAACATCTTTATACTTCATGTTTTTCCCAAGAATACTGTACATATACACTGTTCAATTAAGATACTTTCTGTGTAAAAAAAAATGTGTGTGAGAAGTTAAATGAAAAGGAAAAAGCTGATCCTTTTTGATACAAGGAGGATTAACAAAAATCAGCCACATTATAGAAAATATGAACGTTTAAGACCAAATATGACTAAAAGAAAGTTTGGGCAGAAAAGTTATAGGGGTCATTGACTGCAATTTTTCCACATTTTAACAGCTCACACATATCTTAATGAAATGTCTGTGATATATTTTGGTCATACTTTCTTTAATTATTGCCACAAAAGTGTGAATCGTCTTTTGCAGCCTTTCTGAGAATGGCTGGTTTCAGTGCATGTCTCTTTAAATTTTTAAATTTCTAAGGCCAAATTTAACTCCACCCTCCGGTAACATTTCTCGGTGGCAGCCCACCGTGCCAGAAATTTTACCGCCACCCCAAGGCGATATGAATTTATTAAAAAAAATATATGAAGCAATGACTTTCCGCAAGCGCGCACACGAACAACGTGCGTGGCCGTCATCCGCACAGAGTTTAGAAGCGCCCCGCTCACATGAGTTTTCCAGTCAGTCAGCAAACAGTGTCTCGCTAAGCATGACTGTCCAACAGAAACATGAGTTTATTAAAGTACTTTAAACGTAGAAAAAAAATCATTCAAAGTATATAAGAACTGATATTTATCATGGTTTTAACCCACTGGAAACGGGGGCAATAATGGAAGAGTCGCTTAGCTAAGAGATGTGGTTAGAATTCATATGCAGCTGGCTTCATATGAAGGGAAAGGTGGGGGACTGATGAATTGCTGAGGATATATTTCACCAACCACTACAATATTAAGTTATGTTCTGTAGGAATTGCAGGAATGAAGAGGCTGGCAATTTCTCTCTTTTCTCACATGAGCAGGCGTGCCGTTTTTATTCTCCAGCGGTAGTGACAAAAACCAACAGCTGAAAAGGCTAGCTCTAAACTGTCTAAACTGAGGTCCTTCAGCGGCTGCCTAGAGAGGCGCCTGATGAGAAAGCCTGAGCGTACAACTATAACTGCCTAAACAGATCATTCTGTACATGAACACATATTGTGGTGAATTATGTCTTTAGTCCGCTACAGTTCCCTATTATGTACCTGGCAGGTTAAGATGACCGAAATTCACGAAGTCAATGATTTTAATCCATCAGCAGCCTTCAGGCAAACTAAACATGTCAACATTTGATTTCAAAATAAGGAAGGATTTTCCTGCTGTCTGGGTGGTGAGGAGATTTCTAAAAAAAAAAAAAAAACAATCTATAAATACATAGAAATATTATAACAGAAATAATGGCATCCTTGGTCATTTAAGTTAATTTATTTCATCAAATACAATTTTATTAATATTTTTTCTTTGTAATCAGAGTTAAATTATTGTTCTGTTTTGACTGCAAAGTTATGGTCAAAAATGTAAATTATTATAAGGAAAAAGTAAAAAAAAAATTATCACAGTCTGTTTCAAATTTATCTAAAAAAAAACAGTAATTTTATTTTAAAAAACAGACAAAAATTAGTCATAAAATAATCCACAAATTTATAATAAAGTTTCAAATGTACAAGAAAAGTTTTACAAGAGGAAATTACAAATTTGAGGAACATGGTTTCAACTTTAGATTTACAGAGAAAAGTAGAAAACTAAGAAAATTGTTATAAATTTTTGAGAAAAACCTCAAACCTTCGAGACTGAAGTCATTACTCAAGTTTTTTAAGTGGGTGCTCTTTGTACCCTTAACTCATTTAGAAATTTTTGGTTGTCTGCTTTTAATTATTAATTTCATAGTACTTTTTTTACATGAGTAGAATTTCTGACTACTATACACACCTCTGGTCATATAATTTAAGTATGCATGAGTATATTACTATTATGAAAGTTTCTTTCCCTTCCCTACTCTCTCAATGGAAAAAAAAGAAACACTAGAATAAAAATACAAAAAATACACATATTTTTGTCATTTGTGTAAACCATGACAAAAAATCCTGCAGGACCAAACATGACCCTTGATATTTTCTAACCTGTTTGTATACCACCGTAGACAGAGAGAGAACCTGAATTAGACAGAGCTCAGAGAGCGCAAGATGAGACAGAAGAGAGGAGCCAAGGAGAGGAAAGTGTTCAGGCAGAGGAAGGAGAGAAGGATAACACCACTAAAAAGTCTGAACACAGGATGTCTGGGTGGGACCCCAACTGGCCCAATAATCAAGCCTCAGTTGTATAATGCTTCAAATGGTAAGTTCCATATGCAACGTTACTGTGTAAAATTTTAAAAAGAAATAAATAGTATAAAATTAACATATTCCGGTATGTTTACCCCCCCGGGGAAAAATATGTTGCCACCACGCCAAGGTCTTTAGGCCAGAGGAAACACTGCATCGGTGTTGCTAATCTTACTTAGCTAGAGCCTAGCTCAGAGCCAACTAGCATAAATTTGTCTTAAGAATGAATGAAATAAAGAATCAATGGTGGACATGGGTGTGTGGTTTCAGTGGTCAAATATGGCCAGTCCCTGGAGTATGATAAGCTCAGAAATATTCATAAAGGATCCAAGACTAGCGGTAAACTGCTAGCTTCAGCTAGCCGCCTTGGTAGTGCTAACAGTCCAATGTAGCATCATGGCGAAAATATAACAGAATAAGCCAGAATGACATGAGATATATTATCGACTGTGGATTGGTGAACTAGATGGAAACAATGATGTTTACTAGGTTGACTGAAATCTAAAGAAAATAAAGAAAAAAACCTTGAACTTCCCAGTATCACTGTTAGCTCTTAAGCTAACGCCTTTGGCTCCCTAGCAGGCAGGTATCAAGGGTAGTCACATTTACCTTTTAGTAATGTTTCCCATTTCTTGACGTGCAAGAAAATACCCAGAAGAGTCAAAACGGCTCCTTGGAGAGAAAACGAGATAAAGGCTGTGTGTTTTTTAAGAGAAGTGAGCATTTTGATATTTTCTTTGACAATCACGTGACCAATAGGTGCCTTTCAGAAGGTTGAAATCTACAAAAACACAATATTTTAGTCAATGACCCCTTTAAGTCATATATAATTTTGAATAAGCAATACAGTATGCAGGTAATTTATTTTGACAGGTGGCTGCTGAGCGGCTGTCCACGGCAAAGCTCTTGTTTCTCTGGTGATAAAGTGCTGTTAAGAACACACAAATTAATGCATTCGAGCTTCTAAAGGACAGTGTAGTTAGTCTCTTTGTAATGCTGTATTGTGTTCTTAAAATAGAATGGGTTAAAGATTAACGTGAATTCCTAAAATACAAAGCTTTTCCTCCTGTATGAATCTGCTGATGTTCCCTTTCAGCAGAAAATGTTGCACGCAATAACAAGCTATGTGTTTAAATATATGTGGTTTAAACTAACATTATGGCAGTCAGAAAGCACATACCTCTAACAAGGCTGCTTGTCCACTGATTTGAATGTAATTATTATTATGTGGCAATTGCCCAACTGTGTATTTTCAGGGTGGATTGGTCCATTATCTTTCATAATATTAACACATATGTATTTGTTGTAAAAAAAAAAAACTCATCCAGATGTACCCCAAAATCTAATGACTTCATCCTAGGCCAAAGTGATGAAAATTTCATCAAAACGTGTCCAGCAGTTTCTGTAGAATTCTGCTAAGAGACAACCAAACAAACCTCACTGATCACATAACCTGTTTGGCAGAGTTAAAAAAACAGCACAAAGCTTTGTCATGAGCATAATAAACCGGCCTGTTTCAAGCTTTAAAACATTCTTAAAAATAAACTTTTGGGTCATTTTCTAGATGAACGGAAAAAAACCCAAACCCTTACAGGGAACACACATTTAACCAGCAGTCATGAACACTACAAATTTACAAGAAAAAAGTGGCAATTTTACAAAAAAACCTCACAAACTTAAATGAAAAAAGTAACAAATTTGTGAGGAAAAAAGCTGCAACTTATGAGAATAAAAGTTGCAAACAAGGACAAAAGTCACAAATTACAGAAAAAAGTTGCAAGATAATTTTAATTCTCCTTCAAAAAGTGTTGAGAGTAAATTTGTAATTTTGCATTTGCATACTCTGCTATATAGACAGAAACAACCCTGATAATAAGACCGAACAATGTCAAATAATATTAAACTTTTGGATACACGACTCCTGATGTCCTGTAATGTTAACTGCCCCAAATCTGTCTTGATTCATTTCATTTAACTCCACTTTCTTTAAACTCCACATTATAAACTAATTCAGAATTTGCTTGTTCCATAGATTTTTTTTAATTTAAAACATTTGTCATTTGGCACAAGATGCACATATATTACTAGATTCTAATTTATAGTGTCAATAGTCTCAGTTGAACCTTGGCTACCCAAGCTTATAAAATTATTTGGCTTTGAAGAGAAAATACACATACATAATTCTGCTGCTTCTACTAAATGAAGCATTGTTTTGTTCTTGGAGCTTGTTACAGCTGTTTAGATTATTCTCTTGATTATTCTCTTATTGCTTCTATAAAGGTCCATTAATGAGACAAACAGGCCTCATCAGTCTCCCACCCCCCCACCTCCTCTGCTCTGGGGCCTGATCCCTGCTGTGTGTCCTGGGTTTAGGTAAAGGCCGCCCGTATCAGTCGTCTGTCCTCCTCGACAGTTGAGTGTAGACTGGGTGTAGGCAGAACCCCCCCAGATAGGAGGTCCAGAGAAAAAGGTGAACATTAACCCAGGAGCCATTCTGGGCATCCCACTATTCCCCATAAATCATTAACCCACTCAGCATCGAGTCTGTGACAGCATCAGCATGACAACATCAATCTATCAGGATTCCTCTGAACCGGGAACTTCGACAGATTTTCAGATGCAAATAGAGGACATTTTTTTAGGGGGGAAAACAAACACTTTTACCATGAATGCAGACCTGATGGTTTAATGCTTGTTTAACCAAACAAGCTGATTTTTCCCATGAATCCATTTTATTTGGAGTATTTATTGCTTTAAGAAATTGATACATTTATTGTTTAATTTGCTGCTTTTGTTGTGTTTTGAGGACAAATATGAAAATCCAAATACAGTGGTGTGAAAAAGTGTTTGCCCCCTTCCTGATTCTCATTTTTTTGTATGTCACACTTAAATGTTTCAGATCATCAAACAAATTTAAATATTAGACAAAGATAACACAAGTAAATACAAAATGCAGTTTTTAAATGAAGGTGTTTATTATTAAGGGGGGAAAAAAATCCAAACCTATATGGCTCTGTGTGAAAAAGTGACCCCCCCCCCCCCGTTAAAACATAAATTAACTGTGGTTTATTACATCTTTGGAAAGCTGAGTTCAATTTCTCTAGCCACACCCAGGCCTGATTACTGCCACACCTGTTCTCAATCAAGAAATCACTTAAATAGGACGTGCCTGGCAAAATGAAGTAGACCAAAAGATCCTCAAAAGCTAGACATCATGCTACGATCCAAAGAAATTCAGGAACAAATGAGAAACAAAATAATTGAGATTTATCAGTCTGGAAAAGGTTATAAAGCCATTTCTAAAGCTTTGGGACTCCAGTGAACCACAGTGAGAGCCATTATCCACAAATGGTGAAAACATGGAACAGTGGTGAACCTTCCCAGCAGTGGCCGGCCAACCAAAATTACCCCAAGAGCGCAGTGACGACTCATCCAAGAGATCACAAAAGGCCCCACAACAACATCCAAAGAACTGCAGGCCTCACTTGTCTCAATTAAGGTCAGTGTTCATGACTCCACTATAAGAAAGAGACTGGGCAAAAATGGCCTGCATGGCAGAGTTCCAAGACGAAAACCACTGCTGAGCAAAAAGAATATAAAGGCTCGTCTCAGTTCCCCAAGACTTTTGGGAAAATACTCCGTGAACTGACGAGACAAAAGTTGAACTTTTTGGAAGGTGTGTGTCCCATTACATCCAGAATAAAACTAAAACAGCATTTCAGAAAAGGAACATCATACCAACAGTAAAATATGGTGGTGGTAGTGTGATGGTCTGGGGCTGTTTGTTGCTTCAAGACCTGGAAGGCTTGCTGTGGTAAATGGAACCATGAATTCTGCTGTCTACCAAAAAATCCTGAGAGAATGTCCAGCCATCTGTTTGTGACCTCAAGCTGAAGCGCACTTGGGTTCTGCAGCAGGACAGTGATCCAAAACACACCAGCAAGTCCACCTCTGAATGGCTTAAGAAAAACAAAATGAAAACTTTGGAGTGGCCTAGTCAAAGTCCTGACCTGAATCCGATTGAGGTGCTGTGGCATGACCTTAAAAAGGCAGTTCATGCTCAAAAACCCTCCAACGTGGCTGAATTACAACAATTCTACAAAGATGAGTGGGCCAAAATTCCTCCACAGCACAGTAAAAGACTCTGCCAGTTATCACAAACGCTTGATTGGAGTTGTTGTTGCTAAGGGCGGCCCAACCAGTTATTAGGTTTAGGGGGCAATTGTAGAAGAGCTGGAAATAACGAGGCGGTTTTGTATCACAAAAGCAGAGTCTTTAATGAACAACTCTTCTATCTTGTCTCATCATGGTGCAGAGCTTGGCAGAAGGCAAAGAGCAAGAATTCTGCCCAGCTCGCTGGTTAAATACAGGCACACATCCAAGACATGCAAAACACAAGCTGAAATCCCCCGTTATCTAAATCCCCATTAGTCCTGTTAACTCCTCCCTCCGTCTTGGGAGGTGATGGGAAAACCTCTCCTCGCCTAAGGGGGTGAAGGTGTCAAGTCTGTTGCCATGGCGTCCTGTGATGTCATTGGTCTTCACAGGCGGTGAGATTCCTTTGTCCTTTCAGAGGTGTGAAATTCCTTTGCATATGTTGCCCCACACATTTCCACATGCTCTAACGTATGCAGGTATGGAATATATGAGTAATATATACCACAGGCCCCCCAAACAACTAGGAAAGGACACAGAAAGATTCACAGTCTAGGGTAATTACTAAGACATACTATGTGTTACAGCTGTTGTCACAGAAGAAACTTCCAAGCAGCCATGCTCCTAAGAGAGTCCAGTGAAAATATAACAGCATAGTATAATCATAAGTCAGTCCTAAACTGTTGCGGCACAATTAGCGAAAAATTGCAGAGTGGTGTAATCAGTCCTTGTGCAGTCTGGGTTTCAATCTTCTCCCAAAGCTGCTGTAGACTGGTTTAGGCGTCCTGCTGGGACCTTGTTGTGAGGAATCTGCAGTGTGGGAAGGAGAGAGATTATCTGTTCCCTGCCTGGGGGCTGAGACTTTTTCCTTGGGGGGTCTACCTCGCCGAGGTGCTCGCGCCAACTGTGCAGGTTCGTCTCTCAACAAGAAGGCAGGTTTGAGTCTGTCAATGCTGACCGTTTCATTTCTATCCCCATAATCAAGCACAAAGTGTTTGTCACCATTTTCCAGCACTTTGAACGGGCCATCGTATACTGGGCGTAACGTTGGTTTAAGGGCTTCATGCTTAACAAAAACAAACTTGGCGTTTTTTAAAGTTTGAGGAACAAAAACTCGCGGAAAGGAGTGATGAGCTGGACCGTGTAGAGAGTCCGGTCCATTACTGCCTAAAAACCTTGGGACTGGGAGGTGCCCTGGTTCCAGGTTTTCTGGTAAAAATTCACCTGGTAGTCTGATAGGCTGAGCAAAGACTAATTCTGCAGGGGAAGCGTCTAAATCCTCTTTAGGTACCGCACGCAACCCCAATAAAACCCAGGGAAGTTTATTTACCCAATTTGTGTCCGTTAATGAGGCTCTCAGGGTGGCCTTTAAGGACCTGTGAAAACGTTCGCATAACCCATTAGCCTGAGGGTGATAAGCGGTGGTACGGTGAATTGTTGCCCCTAAACTGTTGGACATGGCTGACCAGAGCTCTGAGACAAATTGAGGCCCCCTATCTGACGTGATGTCTGATGGGACGCCGAAACGTGCCACCCAATTTGTTAGAAAAACGCGAGCGACTTCCTCCGCTGTAGTTGCCACTTGAGGGACTGCCTCTGGCCAGCGCGTGGTGCGGTCTATCATTGTTAGCAGGTGTGTGAAACCCTGGGAGGAAGGCAGCGGCCCCACGAGGTCGACATGAATGTGGTCGAACCTTCTAGCAGGGATGGGAAAAGGGTCCAGAGGGGCTTTTGTGTGTTTGTGTACTTTGGCGCGCTGACAAGGAATGCAAGTTTTTGCCCATTCTTTTACGTTTTTGCGCAGGCCTGGCCACACAAACTTTTCGGCAACCATTTTGACCGAGGCGCGCACACCTGGGTGCGCGAGGGAGTGAATTGCGTCGAAAATACGGAGGCGCCAAGCAGCCGGTACTAACGGGCGAGGTCGGCCGGTTGAAACATCGCATATTAGGGGGGGGCACGCCGTCGCGCAACCCTTTTTCCTCCAGCCTTAACCCTGTTGGTCCAGACAGGAGCGCGCGCACGTCCGCATCACTACCTTGTTCTTCCGCCATGGCTGCATAATCTATCCCTTCATGGATAGGTGCTGCATATGTGTTTGCGTTAGAGAAAAGCTCAGCTGCTGAAGCAGTGTAATCTGTCTCCTCGTGCTCTGGTGGTGCCACAGCGCGACAGAGACAGTCCGCTACTACGTTAAGTTTGCCCGCTACATGTCGAATGTCTGTGGTGAACTCTGAAATCGCAGCTAGCTGTCTTTGTTGTCTGCCCGACCAAGGTTCTGAAATTTTAGCCATAGCAAAAGTGAGCGGTTTATGGTCCACAAAAGCCGTGAAACTCCGCCCTTCTAACCAAAACTGGAAGTGGCGGATGGATAAATGGAGCGCCAGCAGCTCCCTGTCAAAAGTGCTGTACTTGCGTTCCGTCGGGTTTAGCGATTTGCTAAAAAATGCTAAAGGTTGCCAGACCCCCTTGACAAGTTGTTCTACAACTGCCCCTATGGCCAAGTCTGAAGCATCTGTGGTTAGAGCAATGCGGGCCGAGGGATCTGGATGGACTAACATTGTGGCGTTAGCTAGGGCGTTTTTAACTTCCGCAAAAGAGCGTTCGCGTTCCGGGGTCCATTCGACCGCGTTGGAAGCTCTCTTTTTTTTGAGCGCGTCATACAGGGGCTGCATGAGCTGAGCTGCATGAGGGAGGAAACGGTTGTAAAAATTAACCATCCCCAAAAATTCCTGTAGCGATTTGACCGTTTGGGGCCGTGGAAAACCTTCTATCGCATGAATTTTGTCTGGAAGCGGAACTGCCCCTTTCGGGGAGACTCTGTGTCCCAAAAAATCAATTTGCGATACGCCGAATTTGCATTTGGCTGGATTAATTATCAATCCGTGCTCTTCTAGCCTCTGAAAAACGGCAGTGAGATGCTGCTCGTGCTCTTCCTCCGATGAGCTGGCTACCAGCATGTCGTCGAGGTAGACGAAAACAAAGGGGAGATCGCGTAAGACTGCGTCCATCATACGCTGAAAAGTCTGAGCAGCACCTTTGAGGCCGAAAGGCATTCGCAGGAATTCAAAAAGGCCGAAAGGGGTTATAACCGCTGTTTTAGGAATGTCTTCAGCTCGGACTGGAACTCGGTGATAACCGCGGACTAAGTCTATTTTTGAAAAAATGCGCGCACCCGCTAAATGTAGTGAAAAGTCCTGTATGTGAGGAATGGGGTAGCGGTCATGCGCTGTAGCGTTGTTTAATCTGCGGTAATCTCCACACGGTCTCCAAGAACCGTCGGATTTCGGAACCATGTGAAGTGGTGAAGCCCAAGGGCTCTTTGAACGTCGGACAATGCCTAATTTTTCAAGAGCTGCAAATTCGTCCCTTGCTATGTTGAGCTTGGCCGCGTCTAAGCGGCGAGCTTTGGCAAAAACGGGAGGTCCCGTTGTTGGAATGAAGTGTTTAACCCCGTGTTTGGCTACAGTGGCTGAGAATTTGGGGGTTGTGAGTGCTGGAAATTGGGTGAGGAGTTGCTCAAACTTACCTCCTGCCGTAGTGACGTTGGCCTGCACAGGTGGTGGAGAGACTCGAGCTGAGCAAGGAATAGAAGCAAAAGACAGTGCATTAACCAGGCGCCTATTTGCTAGATCAACTAATAACCCGTGTGCACACAGAAAATCTGCGCCTAACAAGTTAAAACTCACCGCCGCTACAACAAATGTCCATCTGTAGCTGCGGCCGTGAATGACGAGATGCAGGCTCTTTTCCCCGAACGTGTCGATGTCCGAGCCATTGGCTGCCACTGCTCCATTGCCCCGGGTGCCCATGGCTCGATCTGCGTGGGAGGGCATGACGAAACTCAGCTGGGCTTCTGTGTCGATGAGGAACTGCTTGCCTGTGTGTCCATCCGTCACGTATAACAGCTTATTTTTCTCGCCGAGAACCGCTGCCGTTAACGGCCCTCGGCTTTGGCGTTTCCCGACATTGTAAACTTGCAGGGGGGGAACACATTTCCGGGCTTTCTCGGCGAAGCGGTGATGATAATAACAGACGTCATTCTGTTTGTTGCGCTTGGGCCGCGCTGCTGTCACCGTGGGTTGAGCCTGCTCCGTGGTTTGTGACTCTCCAAGGTTCGGGGCGTCAGTTTTGAGGTCTGCGGATGCCGCTGTGGGTGTCCAATCTCTGCAGGCGTTGACGAGTCGATAAGCCTCGTTGGCCAGCGTGCGGAAGTCCTGATGATTGTTGCACTTCATACTGGCGAGTGTCCCTCTCATGTGTGGTGGTAGCGTGCTGAGGAAAATAAATTGAAAGAGGAAATTATCATTGTCCTCCTCCTTGAGCTGAAGTAAATCCTCCATGAGGGTCTTTGGATTGCCCCCTCTGTGGCCGTAGACTGCCAGGATTTTTTCGGCTCTTTCTTCCGCCGACGGGACGTAATTCGCCACGATGGTCGCCTTGAGTGTCTCATACTTGTCCCGGGCCGGTGGTCGCTGGATCAAGCTTCGCACACACCTCGAAGTGGTGGAGTCGAGTTTGGAGACGATATGGTAGAACTTAGTATCGTCTGCCGTGATGCCCGCCAGTATGAACTGGGCTTTGGCTTGGAGAAACCAAGAGGCCGGGTCTTCTCGCCAGAAATCTGGCAGTTTAACAGCAACGGTGTTTGTGCACATCATCACTGTTGTGCCCGCTGGGTGAGAGTGCCTTGCCTCGGCTCTCACGGCGGTGCTGGAGCTCGGTTGAGCTCTCTCGGTACCCTCTGCCGGGGGGAACAGCTGTCTGCTTGTTCCCTCGTCTGCGTTGTCGCTGGCGTAAGTCAGATTCGTCGCGGATGAGTCGCTTGAAGAACGCCTCAGGTCCATACTCGCGTCAAGGTCACCAGTGTAGAAGAGCTGGAAATAACGAGGCGGTTTTGTATCACAAAAGCAGAGTCTTTAATGAACAACTCTTCTATCTTGTCTCATCATGGTGCAGAGCTTGGCAGAAGGCAAAGAGCAAGAATTCTGCCCAGCTCGCTGGTTAAATACAGGCACACATCCAAGACATGCAAAACACAAGCTGAAATCCCCCGTTATCTAAATCCCCATTAGTCCTGTTAACTCCTCCCTCCGTCTTGGGAGGTGATGGGAAAACCTCTCCTCGCCTAAGGGGGTGAAGGTGTCAAGTCTGTTGCCATGGCGTCCTGTGATGTCATTGGTCTTCACACGGCGGTGAGATTCCTTTGTCCTTTCAGAGGTGTGAAATTCCTTTGCATATGTTGCCCCACACATTTCCACATGCTCTAACGTATGCAGGTATGGAATATATGAGTAATATATACCACACAATCCCTTTTTCACACAGGGCCATGTAGGTTTGGACTTTTTTCCCCCTTAATAATAAACACCTTTATTTAAAAACTGCATTTTGTGTTTACTTGTTATGTTTGTCTAATAATTAAATTTGTTTGATGATCTGAAACATTTAAGTATGACAAACATACAAAAAAATGAGAAATCAGGAAGGGGGCAAACACTTTTTCAGACCACTGTATATCCAGCTACACAGTCTGATTCTCCTCCAGCCATTAAAGGTGATAAATGATGGAAAACTGGTCAAATCATTGAAATGTGTCCATAACACTTTGTCCAGTAAAGCATATTCACCTCCGCCAAGGAGGTTACGTTTTTGCCTGTGTTGGTTTGTTGGTTTATCTGTCTGTCTGTTAGCAACATTACTCCAAAAGTTATGAATGGATTTGAATGGAATTTTTAGGAAAGGTGTGTAATGGCACGGGGAACAGATGATGAGATTTTGGTGATGATCTGAGAGTGCATACCTCCACCAAGGGCTTTGTTTGTATTTGTGTAGCAGGATTACACAAAAACTACTGAATTGATTTAGATGAAATTTTGACCAGAGGTGGTTCTTGGGCTAGAGACGAGCCCGTTACATTTTGGTGATGATCTGAGAATGCATATCTCCGCTAAGGCCCTTATCTTCTCACAGTGTGTTAGCAACAATACGCCAAAGCTAATGGACAGACTTTGATGGAATTTTCACCATAGGTGGCTCTAGGCCTACACACAAACCCATTATATTTTGAAGGTGATCCATGAGGGACGGAAGGAGCCTTGGCGGAGGTATGCACTCTCTGAGTGATTTTCTAGTTTATAATTATTAATGATATATGGCGCTGTAAGAGAGATCTGATACTGAAAATCATTTATAATTGGTTTATTAATACTATAGTGCAGGCCTATTCAATTAGTGGCCTGCAGGCCACATGCGGCCCAGAGCCAACCACTGAGTGGCCCAGGCCACGTTAAGGAAATATAAATTTAAGAAAAAATATTGTAACGTCGGGCTGTGTTAAAGGGCGCGGATTCTCCTGGCATGCTTTGGCCGTGGAGTATTCAAAGAGTGTTATTATTTGTGTGTTCTAAGTGTTATTGCTGTGTCATTATAACGCAGTTATAATGACAGTCATTGTGGCTGCATTATAATGACACAGCAGTGTTAAAAAGACCAGTTAGAGCAGTGACTGATCATTTGTTTGTGTCACCCTCAGTGAGACGGAGGTCTTTGTGAATGCCCCCCCCCCCCCCCCGTCTGTGTTGAGTGTGTGTGTATAAAATAAAGCCTGTTCTCGTCACAGTCATCTCTCCTTTCTTGTGTGAACTCTCACAATGTCACACTGGTGTCAGAAGTGGGATATGGAGCAGATGGAAGCCAGAATCAGAGCAGAGATTCAGCAGCTGGAGCGGCTCATCACTTAGCTGGGAATGGATGACAGAGCTGATTCACCAGCCCCCGGAGTTGCTCGCCGGGATGAATGGAACAGAGGACCTGACGGGACCAGCATACCCTGCCTTCTGCCTTTCTCAAGGCAGGACGGACCAAGCAGAGCAGATCAGCCCCGCTTCCCGCCCTTTTCAGGCCAGGACAGGCCAGCAATTCCGTTGCAACCAGGGGCGGCGATTGACCAAGAGGCGGCCGTCCCACCCATCCACCAGCTGGCCAAACTTCCCCGCTTGACGGTGAAACCCTGCTGGACAACTATCTGGTCCAGGTCAAGCTGGCTGCTGCGTTGAACAGCTGGCCACCCAAAGAGGCCACCGTGCAGGTCGCGCTGGCCCTGAAGGGAAGGGTTCTCCGCACGCTGTCCAATTTCCAGCCCGAGGAACGGCGCAGCTGGCCAGCACTACAAGGAGCACTCCGGAGGCAGTTTGGGAGAGCAGTGAACGCTGAGCACGCCCAGGAACAGCTGGTCAACCGCCGGCAAGGCAGCTGAGAGAGCCTGGGAGCCTACACAGTGGACATACGGCTGCTGACACGGTGTAGCTATCTGGATTTCGAGCCTGGGGCAGTGGAGAAGCTCGCCCTCCGGAACTTCATCTGGGGGCTCCGCCCGGCCCAGTTCCAGAGCCACATCCGGATTCACGCCGCGAGCAGCTGGGAGACGGCTGTGGCAGAAGCGGAGCGGGTGGAACCGCTAATGGATTATGCAGCTGATGCATCGGCACCGAGGCAGAGAGCCTTCCAGGCCACGGCTGAGAGCGAGGAGGAGGAGGAGGAGGAACTGCGCCGGACCACAGCAGCGCGGCCATGGAGAAGACAGCCACGGCGGCGCGAGGAAGGGTGCTTCCACTGTGGGGAGCAAGGACATATCGCACGGTACTGCCCGGCACCCACCCCCATGACAAACCGGCCCCTCACCAACGTTAAACTAGAGCGAGGTGGCATGGACGGGGACCTGCCGCCTCCCACAGACATTTTCTCCGATGAACGGTCACCACGTGTGGACTGAATTGGATACTTGCCCAGGATGTACCTACAGTGCAGGTTGGACAACATGCCGATCCGGGCCCTGATCGACACCGGTTCTACAATCTCCCTGGTCCAACCTAGAGTGCTGCCAGGTACGGACGAGGCAGAACTGCAGGGGTGGGAACCCACCGAGTGCTGCATCACTACGGCCACCAGTGAGCATGCCAGACTGGGAGGGCGGCGAGTTCTTGTGGTGGGGTGGCCGGCCAGAACACAAACCACCCGTTCTGGCTGGCTGACATTCAAGACTCTTGCATTATTGGACTGGATCTGCTCGCAGCATGGGGCGCAAAAATTGACACAGCCAGATCGTCTTTCCCGCTGGGGGCTCGGACCATCACGCTCTGCAGCGGGGCCCAGAGGGGGAACCCGGGGGCCTGCGTGATCGAGGGGCTGCCAGGACGGTCCGAACAGGGCGGGTCACCGCAAGAACTGAACACAACGGCGCCACCAGCATGAGCAGAGGGAGCACGACCACCGATAGAGACAGCGGGGGGGGGGGCACAGCGGAGCAGGTCAAGGTGTCAGCAGAAACGTAGCAGGCAGTCGAGGAATTGTTCCAGCAGAGCTGCAGCGGACTGGAATCAGGACAGAGACGCCAGCTACGGGAGCTGTTGGACTGCTACATGGACGTCTTTGCTGCCAAGGATGAGAAGTGCACCCAAACCAGCTTGGTGCAGCACAGGATCGACACCGGTGAGACCAGGCCGATCCGGCTACGCCCCCGCCGTCTGCCTTTTTCAAGGCCTGTGGCAGCAGAACAAAAAATACCCTCCAGCAGCCCCTGGGTGGCGCCAGTGGTGCTGGTTAGGAAGGACAGTTCGTAGCAGTTCTGTGTGGATTACCGGCACCTGAATGACGTCACCCGCAAGGATTCCTACCCCCTGCCCCGCATCGATGACGTGCTGGATTACATCACCGGCTCCAGCTGGTTCAGCTCGCTGGAACTCCGCAGCGGCTATTGGCAGGTAGAGCTGTCGCCTGAGGCCCGCCAGAAAACAGCGTTCTCCATCAGGCAAGGACTGTATCAGTTCAAGATGATGCCGTTTGGACTTTGCAACGCCCCGGCCACCTTTGAATGTTTGATGGAGCGAGTGTTGGCTCACGTGCCCCAGAGCCGCTGCATTGTTTATCTGGATGACCTGCTGGCTCACGCAGCTGATTTTGACAGCACCCTGTCCAACCTCCGGGAAGTATTGGACGCCATCCGAGAGGCCGGGCTGCGGCTACGCCTGAGGTAATGCCACCTATTTTGGCGGGAGACCACCTTCCTGGGCCACATTGTCAGTGCAGCAGGAGTCGCCACCGATCCGAAGAAAGTGGCAGCAGTGAAAAACTGGCCAGTGCCGCGGGATGTGGGAGAGCTATGGAGTTTTCTCGGACTGGCCTCCTATTATAGGAGATTTGTGAAAGACTTCGCCACCATCGCCAGCCCACTGCATCAGCTGACACAGAGGGGCCATGTGTTTCAGTGGAGTGAGAGCTGTGCTGCTGCTTTTTCCCGGCTTCGCTCAGTGCTCATCGGAGCCCCCATCCTGCAGTATCCCGACCTGAACTGCCCTTTCATCATGGACACAGACGCTAGCAACCAATGCATCGGGGCGGTGTTATCCCAGGAGGGAGAACACGGAGAGCAGGCAGTTGCTTTTTTCAGCCGCACTCTGCATTACTCGCAGAGAGCTGTTGGCTGTCATCCAGGGGCTTCGCCATTTTCGCCAGTATGTGTACGGGGGGAGGTTCCAGCTCAGGACGGATCATGCTTCCCTGGCCTGGTGTTAAGGGGGCAGGGATTCTCCCGGCATGCTTTGGCCGCGGAGGATTCAAAGAGTATTATTACTCATGTGTTCTAAGTGTTATTGCTGTGTCATTATAACTGTGTTATAATGACAAGTCACTGTGGCTGCGTTATAATGACACAGCAGTGTTATAAAGACCAGTCAGAGCAGTGACTGATCATGTGTTTGTGTCACCCTCAATGAGACGGGGGTCTGTGTGAATGACCCCGCCCCCCCCCCGTCTGTGTTGAGTGTGTGTGTATAAAATAAAGTCTGTTTTCGTCAGTCATCTCTCCTTTCTTGTGTGAACCCACACAACGTCACAATATGAAGGAATGTTGGTCCGCAAGCGTGCACACAAACAACACGTGACCGTCATCCGTGCAGAGTTCTGAAGCACCCCGCTCACATGACCGTTCCAGTCGGCAGGCAGCGCGTTTCGCTAGCGTCACTGTCCGAGAGAAGCACAAGCTTATTAAAATACTTTAAATGTGGAAAAATAGCAGAAGAGGTATATAAGCAGTGGAGGAATTTATTGTGGTTTTAACCCACTGGTAATGGGAACAATAATGAAAAGTCGCTTAGCAAACAGGTGCGGTTCAGATTAATATGCAAGCACCAGCTACTACAATATTAACTAATAATTTATGCTCACTATTATGTACCTGGCAAGTTAAGATGATCGAAATTCACGAAGTCAATGACTTTAATCCATCAACAGCCTTCAGACAAACTAAACATGCCAACATTTGGATTTCAAAATAAGGGAGGTTTTTCCTGCTCTTTGGGTGGTGAGGAGAGTTCTAAAAAAACTGTAAATATATAGAAATATTATAACAGAAGTAATTGCATCTTTGTTCATTTACATTATTTCATTAAATATAATTTTATTAATATTATTTTCTTTGAAATCAGAGTTAAATTATTGTTCTGTTCTGGCTCTAAGTCAAAGTGTAACCTGTATAAGGAAAAAAAGTCAAAATTTTACCATAATCTGTTTTAAATTTATTTAAAAAAACCAGTAATTTTATTTTAAAAAAAATAAATAAACAAAAATTAGCCATAAAATAATCCACAAATTTATAATAAAGTCTCAAATGTACAAGAAAAGTTCATTTTACAAGAGGAAATTACAAATTTGAGGAAAATGGTTTCAAATTTAGATAAATTTACAGAGAAAAGTAGAAAACTATAAGAAAATTGGCATAAATTTTAGAGAAAAACCTCAAACCTTCAAGACTGAAGTCATTACTTAAGTTTTTAAGTGGGTGATTTTTGCACCCTTAGCTCTACTAGAAATGTTTGGTTGACTGATATGTGTGTGTAATGGAATGTGTAGTTATAAAAAGAGGTTCCGACTCACACATGTGGTGAATTAAAACAAAACAAACCATAATAACGGATGTGCAATTGTGACAGAGATCATCCTGCGCAGTTCGCCCCACACGGGACACGAACCCGCGACCTCTCAGTCAACTACACAGTTCGAGCATGGGAGACACAGCACGATCGCGCTGAGCTAAAGGTCCGACCGGTAGCTCAGCGCTACCATCTGGGGCTCACAGCACCACTTTGTAACTGAGGTCATCAGCGCAGTTCGCCCTACACAGGACACGAACCCGCGACCTCACAGTTAACTGGTCAGAGACACACACAGCACGATCGTGCTGAGCTAAAGGTCCGACCGGTAGCTCAGCGCTACCATCTGGGGCTCACAGCACCACTTTGTAACTGAGGTCATCAGCGCAGTTCGCCCTACACAGGACACGAACCCGCGACCTCACAGTTAACTGGTCAGAGACACACACAGCACGATCGTGCTGAGCTAAAGGTCCGACCGATAGCTCAGCGCTACCGATACTGTATGAGGCTTTGGGAGGGAGGTTTACTAACGTTCTACGCCGAACAGCACTAGTTGGCATCCGTTACACTCTCCCCCTTAAACCTCACTCCCATCCGGGTCACGGCACCAGTGTGACAGAGATCATCCTGCGCAGTTCGCCCCACACGGGACACGAACCCGCGACCTCTCAGTCAACTACACAGTTCGAGCATGGGAGACACAGCACGATCGCGCTGAGCTAAAAGTCCGACCGGTAGCTCAGCGCTACCATCTGGGGCTCACAGCACCACTTTGTAACTGAGGTCATCAGCGCAGTTCGCCCTACACAGGACACGAACCCGCGACCTCACAGTTAACTGGTCAGAGACACACACAGCACGATCGTGCTGAGCTAAAGGTCCGACCGGTAGCTCAGCGCTACCATCTGGGGCTCATAGCCGATCCCTCACACCCTGGTCACGTACTGTTTGCCCCCCTCCCCTCTGGTAGAAGACTTCGGTCCATCCAGACTAAAACCTCCCGTCACATGAACAGCTTCTTCCCCTCTGCCATTAGACTGCTGAACACTAAGTGACTCTCGTGCACCATGTACAGCAGCTCAACCAGACTCATGTCAATCATCACTGTTTTCTTCCTGCATTACCGACTGCACTATATAGTTCTCCACAGTATCTGCTGCTGGCTAATATATATTTTAACTGTTGACCAGTATCACTTAATCTTATCCTACACTTTATTACATGTATAGTTTATTTCTCTTATCTTATCATGTTTAATGTTGCAGCATTGTACCGAGACAAATTCCTAGTTTGTGTACTACATGAACAATGGCAATAAACCTGATTCTGATTCTGATTCACAGCACCACTTTGTAACTGAGGTCATCAGCGCAGTTCGCCCTACACAGGACACGAACCCGCGACCTCACAGTTAACTGGTCAGAGACACACACACAGCACGATCGTGCTGAGCTAAAGGTCCGACCGATAGCTCAGCGCTACCGATACTGTATGAGGCTTTGGGAGGGAGGTTTACTAACGTTCTACGCCGAACAGCACTAGTTGGCATCCGTTACACAATGTTTGTTCATGTTATCAATCTTTTCTTGGGGGGATTGTGCACTGAAGTGTTTGACAGTTTATTTTTTATTCAGCTAAATGCACTTTATGATGTGCCAAGGTCAGTTATGACCAGGATGTAGTATATTTTATTTCAAAAGGGAAACAAATGTTAATGTTACTGACAGTGCACACTGAGTATGCACTTTGATATGACTTTTTAATGCACTTTTGATATGCCTTTGTCATGTGCCAAGTGCACATTTAAAACCAAGATGATGAATAAAAAGTGCATATTTTTCATCATATTGATCTGTATTGGTTTGAAATTTGTCATTCAACAGATCGCTGAACATGTGTGGCCCAGTTACATGTCTTGATTTCAAATTGTGGCCCAACTGATTTTGTAATTGAATAGCCCTGCTATAGTGATTATTTGACTGTTATGAATCTCACGAATAGGCAGGAACTACGAACTCCAAGCTCAGAGGCTGAGCATATGGATAAGATGGGGAACTACGGAATCTCAGCAAAGTAGACTGAGCATATGACAAGCACTGAGATGAAGGAGACGGAAGATACACGCCTGCACTTCGGGAGAAGGGTGCTACATTGAGAAGCGTTGCAACGCCCTTTTTATAAGACACGGGGGAAAATGATAAAGAATGACAGGTGTGGGTCACATGAGAGAGAGTTATTAAGACAACCGATGACAGCTGTCAAAGCCCGCGAACCGGTCTTGACAGGCGGAAAAAAGACTGTCAAAATAAAACCACAACCCATGACGAGAGAAAATCAAGAAACAAATACATGAACAGGAATATACAGAAGGAGAAACTGAGGAAAGTTAATAAAACAAAACTAATAAATACTAAGACTACAACAGGAGGTCAAAAAACAAGAACAAATATAAACAGGAAAATAAATACAATATAATACAGAAATACGTAAAACCCAAACTAAGATAAAATAACAAGAACTAGGAACAGAAACAAAAGGACAAACTCAGATACCAATACACCAAACCATACTAAATAAAAGAAAAACAGAGACACAGAAATACAGAAAAAGACTTAAACTTGAAGGCTGAGCACAGTTCCCCACCCGTGCTCAGTATCGTGACAGAGCCTCTCCGTCAAGGGTGGATTCCAGACACTCCAACATAACATCAAAAAAAAAAAAAAAGAGAGAGACAAAGGGCCCACCCACACAGAACCCCCTCCCCCCACCTGCCCAACAAGAATAAGAAAAAATAACCTACTCCGGGAGGGAGGAGGGGGAACCCAGGCTTGGAGGGACAGAAACCAAGACAAACAAAATGCTCACTCATGACCCACAAACTGAACAGATACAGTGGCAACAGAATATTAACAATACCAAGTACAAAAATGACATAGGTCAGGCGGTCTCCCAGAGTCACAAAACCATCAGATCACAAGATGGAACATCGGGTGGCCTTCCAGAATTCCAGAACTGCCTAAACAGGAGGAATAACCTATCAGGTGGTCTCCCAGCATCCCTGGGCCAACGGTCCACGGGGCACGACGCGCCCCCTCCTGGAGGCGGCAGTTGGAACCCATGCCTTCCACAAACTGCAGGGACCACGGTGTGGATAGAGTGAGTCAGTGGTAGCGGGGAGCTGACACCCGATGTAGAGAATGGCTAACCAACAAAGAAACTAGGTGAAAGGATGGCTGACCAGGGTGGCTGACCAGTGAAGGAACCAGATGAGGGAAACGACTGAGCGGGGGGAAAATCGGACGGCAACAACTGATGACCCTCAGCGACCTCAGGCGGAGAAGACCTTGGGTGAAGGTGGAGGATCTGCAATTATCTCTGGCGGAGATGGAAGGACTTTGGTGACCTCAGGCGATGGTGGAGGGCCCGCAGTGACCTCCAGCAGAGATGGGGGATCTCAGTGACCTTGGGCGAAGACTGACAATCCTCAGTGACCTCAGGCGGTGGCTCAGGCAAGAAAACAGAGACAAACACCGGATCAGAATCACCGGCAGCAGTGGAGCCCGGCAAGGAGACCTCAGAAGCAGAAGACGTCTGCAACTGACTCTCCCCACCACGAGCAAAACAAGATTTCTCTAGAACTGATGGCATAGAAACAGAACAGAGTACTTGCCTTGACGCGAGCTCCACCACCATCCAGGACTCTGGCAAATCAGGCAGGGGCATTTCCAGTTCATCCGTAGGGGGGGGCCATCTCCAATGTGACCACCTCAGACGGGGAGGAGGAGACGGACAAAGGTACATGGTTACAGGCAGCAGTGGAGCCCGGCGAGGAGAACTCAGAAGCAGAGGACATCTGCAACTGATTCTCCTCACCATGAGCAAGACAAGATTTCTCTAGAACTGATAGTGTGGGGGCAGAACATAGTACTTGACTCGAGCTCCACCATCATCCAGGACTCCGGCGAATCAGGCTGGAACGTCTCGGATCCATCCATCTGGACGTCTATTCCCGACATGGTCACCTCGGATGGAGAAGGGGGAAAAAACACCGGAATGCAATTACCGGCAGCAGTGGAACCCGGCGAGAAAAACTCAGGAGCAGAGGACATCTGCAACTGATTCTCCCCACCATGAGATAGACAAGATTTCTCTAGATCTGAAGGTGTAAGAACAGAACTGAGTACTTGCCTAGACTCGAGCTCCACTGCTGTCCAGGACTCTGGCAACTCTGCTGCAGCGGCCTTGACAGCAGGCATGATGGTGGATGCAGCTGAAAACCCCCAGGGATGGCGGTCGATGCAGGTGGAGCTTCCGGCGTGACGGCAGATGCTGGAGGTTGCCTCACCGATAGCGCTGACTCCCGTACCACTGAAGCCAGGGGACATTTTCCTGTCGGCTCAGTCTTCAGGGCACAGGGGGTGCTCTCCTCCCATCCAGGATGTGGCTGCAGGACTGAGACAGACTGTTCCAGGGCCACAGGCCCCTCAGTCATCTGGCGGCTCTCTCTCGGGACCTTCAGACATTCAGGGGAGACAGGAGAGGACACGGGAGAAGCAGGTGAGGAAAAGGTGGCAGCAGCAGGTGGTGAGGACTCAGCTAAAGTGGGCTGCTGATGCTGAGCCTCACCAATGGGAATAAGGCAAGACAGTTCATTTTTAAGTGTAGGAGAATAAAAAAGCACTTGCCTTAATTCCCGGGGTGTGATGGTAGCTGCTGCTGTAGGACCACACGATGTCCTCCTGGGAGCAGCAGAGGTAGTCTGGTGAGGCGCTGGAGTCTGGGGGCACTGATTCATCGGCGCAGACCTTGGCGCAGATGGAACCCCAGCCCTGCGTAATGGAGCCAAGGAACGCGTCACCAATGGCATTGGGTTCCACAATGCCAAAACCAGGGGACACTCTTTTGTCGGCGCAGACTTTGGGACATAGGGGGCTCTCTTCTCCCATGCAGGACATGGTTGCAGGACCGGACCAGGACTCTTCGGAACCACTAACCCCTCCGTCGACCAGCGGCTCCTTCCCAGGACCATCGGACACTCAGGACAAATGGAGAGGGACACAGGAGAAGCAAGTGATGGGGAAATAACAGCAGCAGGTGGTGAGGACTCAATTAAATTGGGCTGCAGCTGCTAAGCCTCACCACTGGAAATAAGGCAAGACATTTCATTTTTTATAAGTACGAGAATGAAAACGCACTTGCCTTATTTCCCAGGGCGTGATGGTGGCTGCTGCTGTGAGACCAGACGAAGCTCCTCCGGAGACAGCTGAGGTCATCTGGCGAGAAGGTGGGGACACAGGCTTCTGGCAAGGTGAGTGAGGTGTCTGCACCCAGGGACGCTTCTTCGTCGGCACAGGTACAGTAGAAGGAAAGCTTCTCACCCACTCGTGGAGTTTAAGTTGTGACTCAGAAATGGAGGCAAGGAGAATTGTGAGTCCCGGATAGCTCCGTAGGCTGGGGCATGCCTCAATTACCCATACCACACTGTCCAGGCATCTCAGAGCCACTTCAGGAGTGTGGGAGGCGTGAGCATCCGAGACAAAGTCTACTATTTATCCCGCAGCCCCACACTCCTCCTTGTCCAGTCCCAACACATTAAAGTCCAAGCAGGCGGACATAACCAAAACAACCCAGACTAACACAAAAATATGGGACGGAAAAATGGGGGAAAGCAAAATCACAGCTGCTGGTGTCTCACACAGGCAGTGCCCTTCTGTCATAAACTGGCCCTTCAAGGCAAGGACGAACAGAAGGCTCCAAATGCAAGCTGAGTTTTGCACATTTAATAACAGAACACACAAAATATAACAAACACAAACACTTACAGGAACAGGCAGAGAGAAGAGGATGACCCAACACGGAGGCTGAACTCACGAATAGGCAGGAACTATGAACCCCCAGCTCAGAGGCTGAGCATACAGATGAGACGGGGAACTACAGAATCTCAGCACGTAGACTGAGCATACGACAAGGACTAAGATGAAGGAGACAGAAGATACAAGTCTGCACTTCGGGAGAAGGGCGCTGCAATGAGGAGCATTGCAATTAGATGAGTGGATATAAAAGCAAGTGCAAAGAAGTACAGAAAATGCCTCTAGCAACAATGGCGTTAGCATTATTAGAGAATATTGCAAATTGCGCAGTGAGAAGAGAAAGGGTATTTTGAGACAGAGAAGATTTTCTGGCTCAGGATGATGACTGGCTTGTCAGCCAGTTTAGGTTTCCATGGGCAGTCCTTGTAGAACTGAGCTCAGAGCTACAGCCGCTCTTGGAGTGCAACACAGCGAGAAGCTGAGCGCCGTCCATCCCAGTGCAGGTGCTGACAACACTGGGGTTCCTGGCAACAGGGGCATTCCAGAGGGAGCTGGCAAAGTGATCGGGAATTTCCCAGTCAACCCTGAACCGAGCTATGCCAGCTGTGTGGGATGGCATTATCCGGCTGTCACCCGGGTACATCATATTCCCATACAATGCAGTCAAACAGGCCAACATCAAAGCACAATTTGCAGTGAGAGCCAGTTTTCCTAATGATTCTAACGAACACCATTGTTGGGAACAAACTACAAGCTGGCACTGTGCGGATGGGTGGCTTCTTGGTGAGTAAATTCATGTAATTGTCCTAAATAACCCACCTTATATGCAATGCACCTGTGTGCCCCCAAATATCACCCTGTCTTCAAGGCTTCATTACAAGTCAGTGGTAGGGGGGTATGGAGTGTCGGAGAGGGATAGTACTTCTGACGAGGCAACAGTTGCACCTCCGGGTGGTCAGTCCGCTTTGGTTCCCACTTGGCACTCAACTCTCACCTGTGGCTCCAAGTAGCTGTTGGCATGCAACAGTGGCCACACCCCAGTAAACCACTTCAACTGGTGGGCGAAACCAGGTGAGGGTAGCCGACCGGTTTGAGACCCTCGGTGAGGTAGGGCTTGTCTACCTACGCATGTGTAGACTGGACCTGGCGCACTGCGTAGATGAAACCACCAGATTGGCTCAACGAGCAGGAAGGCAGACCCAGCAAAGTGTTGTGGAGCACAATTAGGGCACAGCAAGACACGTAGGACACTGCTGGCCATCCAATGCATCCTAACCTATCTCCAGCCATCTTGACTACGTCTTGCCACTGGATCCAGATAGGCTGGGACAAGAGAGTGAGGCTGACGACCCTGCACAACTCTCCCTCACTTAAATCAAATTCACGTGCAAGTCAAGACATCACCCCCCCCCACACACACACACACACACAATTTCCTTCTCACCCCCCCCCCCCCCAAGTCCTGTGGCGATGGGCAAGTGACGAAGCAGCAGGTGCGGATACACTGGAAGCTATAGCCACAATCCCACACAAAGGCAGCCCAGGGCATAGGGTCACTCTCTACTGGACTGAAGCAGCAGTGGAGTTCGGCAGCCCCGTGGGTGTCTGAGCAGCCCTCTTTAGGATTCGCTCTGCTCACCTCCATGGCCTGAGGAAGGGGCTAGAAAAGGTGCCCTAAACATAGCCTGCTTCACTACACCCTGGCCAGCAAGCCGTGGCTGGTGGGGATCCCACCCTAACGGTCAAAATTCTCAGAAGAAATCAATTAAACTGACATCACTCACCACTGGCACTTGGAATGTGCGAATGCTCAAGGACAGCACGAAAGTTGACAGACCTAAGAAATGGATAGGACTTGTCACAAGAGAACTCAGCAGGTACAACATCCACATCACGGCTCTGAGCATGACCAGGTTTGCAGATGAAGGTCAACTGACAGAAGTCAAAGCCGGCTACACCTTTTTCTGGAGCGGCCAAAGCAGCGAAGAACACCGTGAAGCAGGAGTGGGTTTTGTGATCAGATCCAGTCTGATCAGCAAGCTTACCAGCCTCCCCAAAGGAACCAACGACCACCTCATGACCCTGCAGCTCCCCCTCCAAGGAAAATGCCATGCCACATTCATCAGTGCATACAGTATGCCCCCACCATGACAAACCCAGATGAGATCAAAGACCAGTTTTACGAGGACTTAGAGATTCTCACTGAAGGCATACCGAAGGAGGACAAACTCATTGTTCTTGGAGACTTTAACGCCAGAGTTGGTACAGACTACCAGACATGGGAGAGAGTCCTTGGGAGAAATGGAGCTGGAAAGTGCAACAGTAACGGTCTTCTCCTGTTGAAGACGTTCGCCTCTCATGACGTTCTGATCACTGATACCACCTACTGCTTGCCAAATCGCAACAAGACCTCCTGGATACATCCACGCAGCAAGCATTGGCATTTGATTGATTACATCATTGTGAGAAGAAAAGACAGGCAGGACATTAGAGTGATGAAGGCGATGTGTGGCGCAGACTGCTGGACAGATCATAGACTCAGTCTCTCAAAGATATGCACATCCAACCCAAGCGGCGTCCACAGGGGAAAAAGGCAAACAAGTGACTCAATGTCAGCAAGCTGGAACAGAACCTCAGTGAGGACCTGGACAGCAAGCTTAGTCAGCTCGACCTTGGGGCGTACGGAGCAGAAGGAAACTGCTCAGCTTCCAGAGACATGGTGTACAACACCTCACTCACTCATCTGGGCCAGAGCACGCACAAACACAAGTCTGATTCAATGAAAACAATGAGGACATCCAAAAGCTGTTTGGCAAGAAGCATGAAGCCCACAGAGCATACCAGCAACACAGCAGATCTGCCTCTAAGAAGGCAACCTTCAACTCCATCAAAGGAAATGCACAGGCAAAGCTCAGAGAGATGCAGGACTTCTGGCTCAACAAAAAGGCAGATGAACTACAGCAGTACACTGACAGCAACAACTCCAAATGCTTCTATGATGCCCTTAAAACCATCTACGGACCTCAGTCTTCTGGAACATCACCACTGCTCAGTGCTGACGGGTCCACTCTCCTCACCGACAAGAATACAATCCTGGAAAGATGGGCAGAACATCTCAACAGCGTCCTGAACAGACCTTCGTCCATCAATGCAGAAGCCATCACTTGCATGCTCCAAGTAGAGTTGAACATGTCTGGCAGAACCTCTAACGGAATCAGAAGTCCAAAAAGCAATCAAACTCCTTTTGAACGGCAAAGAACCAGGCTCTGACTCCATCCCAGCTGAAATCTACAAGGCAGGAGGACCAGTTCTAATACAGAAACTTACCGAGCTCTTTCAGACCATGTGGCAGCAGGAAGTTATCCCCCAGGAGCTCAAGGATGCCTCCATTGTCCATCTCTACAAGAGAAAAGGTAACAGGCAGTCCTGCGACAACCACCGTGGAATCTCTCTCCTCGCCATCGCCGGCAAGATCCTCGCAAGAGTCCTTCCCAACCACCTCATTCAGCACAGGGAAGACGGTCACCTGCCAGAGAGCCAGTGTGACTTCAGAGAGGGTCGTGGAACTGCTGACATGATCTTCGCTGCACACCAACTTCAGGAGAAGTGTCAAAAGCAGAACAGGAACTTCTACACAACATTTGTAGAGCTGACCAAGGCTTTTGATACTGTCAGTTGTGAGGGGCTGTGGAAGATCATGGCAAAGTTCGGCTGCCCGGACAAGTTCATCAGCATGGTGCGCCAGTTCCATGACGGCATGCTTGCTCAAGTACTGGACAATGGAGACTCCTCCGAAGTTTTCCCAGTCACCACGTGCAACAGTGTAGAAAGGAGAGGCATCGGGCTGACCACAAAACTGAAGGTGTACAAGGCAGTTGTCCTGCTTTCCCTACTGTACACCTGTGAGATCTGGACAGTCTATGAGCGCCATGCCAGAAAGCTAAACCGCTTCCACCTGAACTGCCTCAGAAAGCTCCTGAAGATCACCTGTCAGGACAAAATCCCTGACACAGAGGTCCTCTCTTGAGCTGAGCTGCCTAGAATCCACACCCTGCTCAAGAGAGCCCAGATTAGGTGGGCTGGCCACCTTGTTTGTATGCTTGACTCACACCTACCAAAGAGAGTGTTCTACGGCGAACTAGCAGAGGGAAAGTGCTCACAAGGTGGTCAGAAGAAGCGCTACAAAGACACTTTTAAGGCCTCCCTGAAGAGCTTTGACATCAGTCCTGACACCTGGGAGAACCTAACGTTAGACCGACCAAACTGGCGTAGCTGTACCAGCAAAGGTGTTGCCTCCTTTGAGCTGAACAGGATTGCCAAGGCCCAGAGAAAATGTGAGCTTCGCAAGTCCAGAGCCACCTTGTATCTTCTGCCTGCGCAGACCACCTGTGCCCGACCTGCGGCAGAGCCTTCCGCATCCGCATCAGACTGATCAGCCACAGCTGGACACACCACACCCAGTCCTCTTCCCTGTGATGTCCTTGGTCATCGTTGAAAACGACAGACGAACAACAAGTCAGTGGGTTGAGTAAGTGACTTCCTTTTTTTGCTGATTACACTACAGTTTCAGAGCATTCTACCAAGCCCCCAATTGCCTCTGTGTGCACAGTAGTTATGTCAGTGAACACCAGTGTTGGACAAGTTACTAAAAAATAGTAACTAGTTACAGTTACTAGTTACTTCTTTTCAAAAGTAACTGAGTTACTTTTGAGTTACTGCATAATTAAAGTAACTAGTTACTTGGAAAAGTAACTTTCATGTTTCTTTTAAATGCATACTTAAATCACCTTGCACACAGCAAGATCAAGGGCCCCTTGTTCTCAACAGAAAAAAGAAAAAGAAAACTGATGAGAAAAAAGTCTCATCTTACAGAGAAGAAGTGTCTCAGATTTACACAAACTACTCAGTAGAAAGTCAGGAATTTACTAGAAATAAAGCTGTAAATTTACAGAGAAAACTTTGGACCCCCTGGTGTGCCGGTTTTGGCCCACAAGCTATATGTTTGACACCCCTGAACCAGCCCATTAAAAACGCACATTTAGATGATTTACTTCCATGAAATAGTTGCATATCACAACAGCATGTAAATGAGTAAGATAAAATAAAACAGAAAGCACAGATAAATGAAAGTTCACTGCTTAGGAGAAGCTGTTCTTTACTGCAACAAATCACAGTTACTTTTTCTCTGTGCGTAAGAAAACTTTAAATACATTGAATGATTACATTAAATGTGAGCTTCTTGCTCAAAAAAATACTCATGTTTAACCACAGAGGTAGGAGCTGTTGGGGGTTACTCACCGCTCGGACAACAGGCGATCAGGGCTTGATATGAGAAGTCGCCATCGGGTTGCAGTGTGAACTGGGGCAGGACAGGAAACCAACATGTGGAGGAGACTGACAGCTGCGCCAGCTATGGTAGGGTCAGTTTATTTGCGCTAAAAATGTCTATCCATATTAATAAAATGAGTAACGTGAGTAACGGATCTGATCAAATTTCAGTAACTGTAACGCATTACTGAATTTTTAAACAGTAATTTCGTTACACAGCACATTACTGCAAAAGTAGTAGCGTTACAGTACTGTAACGCCAGTTAGAGTAGTGTTAGTGTTGGGAGTAACACGTTACAAAGTAACGCATTACTCCCAACACTGGTAAACACATGCATAAAGTTTGAAATGCAACAGTGTCACCCTTTCCCCGGCGCACTTCATTCATAAACATTAGTAGTGTGTGTAATCCATGTAAGTTGTATATAACTATAAAGGATGACATTTGCATATTGGGACATAAAATATGTACTTGTTGAGTCTAATATGATCTGCTTTCAACTGACAGGTGACTGTGGCTACCCACTTAATAGGTTCATATTGTCTTATTTTTCGTGACTGTTTTCCTTTATTCAACCAGGTGATCCATCCGGCTGGTCACAAATCACAGCAATCAGCTGATGCTTCTGAAGACGACTGCAGACGTCAGTCGAAACATGTCAAGGTTAAATAAACATTTCCTTCTCATCCCTGTCTGAATAAAGGAAAACAATAAACAAATCTTATAGGGCTGTGAGCAGGCTATTGAATTACTTGTATCTGGCGCTAATGCCAGAGGACAGCGTGCCAAACAAAATGTTTTTAAGTGCCTCTACCTCGTTCAGGAGCCCCTCCAACTCACAGTCCGTGAAATTCCATTAAATCCATTATTTTTGATCGTGGACACAGTCACACAATCAGAAGTGCAGTGCTTGTATTTATCTACAGTGGTGTGAAAAAGTGTTTGCCCCCTTCCTGATTTCTCATTTTTTTGGAGCATGAACTTCCTTTTTAAGGTCATGCCACAGCATCTCAGTCAGATTCAGGTCAGGACTTTGACTAGGCCCCTCCAAAGTCTTCATTTTGTTTTTCTTAAGCCATTCAGAGGTGGACTTGCTGGTGTGTTTTGGATCATTGTCCTGCTGCAGAACCCAAGTGCGCTTGAACTTGAGGTCACAAACAGATGGCCGGACATTCTCCTTCAGGATTTTTTGTTAGACAGCAGAATTCATGGTCTGAAGCAGCAAAATGGCCCCAAACCATCACTCTACCACCACCATATTTCACTGTTGGTATGATGTTCCTCATCTGAAATGCTGTGTTACTTTTACACCTGATGTAATGAGACACACACCTTCCAAAAAGTTCAACTTTTGTCTGATCAGTCCACAGTATTTTTCCCAAAAGTCTTGGGAATCATCAAGATGTTTTCTGGCAAAACTGAGATGAGCCTTTATGTTCTTTTTGCTCAGCAGAGGTCTTCATCTTGGAACTCTGCCATGCAGGCCATTTTTGCCCAGTCGCTTTCTTATGGTGGAGTCATGAACACTGACCTTAACTGAGGCAAGTGAGGCCTGCAGTTCTTTGGATGTTGTTGTGGGGTCTTTTGTGACCTCTTGGATGAATCATCACTGCTCTCTTGGGGTAATTTTGGTCGGCCGGCCACTCCTGGGAAGGTTCACCAATATTCCATGTTTTCGCCATTTGTGGATAATGGCTCTCACTGTGGTTCACTGGAGTCCCAAAGCTTTAAAAATGGCTTTATAACCTTTTCCAGACTGATAGATCTCAATTACTTTGTTTCTCATTTGTTCCTGAATGCCTTTGGATCGCAGCATGATGTCTAGCTTTTGAGGATCTTTTGGTCGACTTCATTTTGGAGGACAAGCTGCAACAGAGCGACATTGGCAGGGTCTGGAGAAACCTTAAAACCATCTCTGGGCTCCAGAATACCTCCTCCCAGGCACGGGGGGCAGGGAGTGGGCGAACAATCTGAACCTGTTTTTTAATAGGTTTGACCAACCAACCTCCCCCCCCCCCGCCTGCACACCAACCACTGCTGCCTCTACAGTCATCGAGACCTGCTGTCCACACACCCCTCCACCAACACCCCCCCCCCCCCACTCCCAACACACAGCTCCCCAACCTGACCCTCACTAAGACCCAGGTGAGGACGGAGCTGAAGAAGATCAAGGCGAGGAAGGTCTTGGGACCGGACGGCATCAGTGTGAAGATCCTCAAGTCCTGCGCAGACCAGCTGTGTGGGATTGTGGAGCACATCTTCAACCTGAGCCTGAAGCTGTGGAGGGTACCACAGTTGTGGAAAACATCTTGTGTGGTGCCTGTACCAAAGACTTCCCACCCCAAAGATCTGAACAGCTACAGACTAGTGGCCCTGATGTCTCACGTGATGAAGACCCTGGAGAGACTGCTCCTTGCTCACCTTCGCCCCCTGGTGGGACCAGCGATGGATCCACTTCAGTTCACCTACCAGCATGGCATTGGGGTGGAGGATGCAGTGATCTTCCTCCTTCACCGTTCCCTGTCCCACCTGGAGAAGCCCAGGAACGCAGTGAGGATCATGTTCTTTGACTTCTCCAGTGCTTTCAACACCATCCAACCGATGATCCTGAAGGACAAGCTGCTGTGTGCAGGGGTGGACCAGCACCTGTCATCATGGATCCTGGACTACCTCACTAACCGGCCAGTTTGTGAGAACCCGGGATTGTGTGTCCGACACAGTCATTGGTAGCACTGGGAACGGTTTTGGCTCCGTTCCTGTTCACCCTTTATACTGCGGACTTCTCACACAACACAACACAACACACTGCCATCTACAGAAGTTCTCTGATGACTCTGCGATCGTCGGCCTCATCTCCAACGGAGATGAAGCTGAGTACAGAGGACCTATCCAGGACTTCGTGGACTGGTGCCATCGGAACTACCTCCAAATCAACGCAAGGAAAACTAAGGAGCTGATGGTGGACTGCTGCAGGCAAGGACAACCCCTCACAGCACCAGTAAACATATAGGGAACAGACATTGAGATGGTGACATCCTACAAGTACCGTACCTGGGTGTTCATCTGAACAATAAACTAGACTGGTCACACAATACCGATGCACTCTACAAGAAGGGACAGCGCAGGCTGTTCCTACTGAGGAGGCTCAGGTCTTTTGGTGTACAAGGGGCACTGCTGAAGACATTCTACGACACAGTGGTGGCATCAGCCATCACTTTTGGAGTGGTCTGCTGGGGCAGTGGCATTACAACAGCCGATAGGAAGAGACTGAACAAACTGATCAAGAAAGCTAGCTCTGTCCTGGGGCAACGCCTTGACCCAGTGGAGGAGATAGGAGAGAGAAGGATGGTGGCTAAACTGTCACCTCTGCTGGAGTCCGAGTCCCACCCTATGCTGGACATACTGAACACACTGAGGAGCTCATTTAGCAGTAGACTTCATCATCCTAGGTGCGTAACCGAGAGGTTTTGCAGGTCCTTCCTACCTACAGCTGTCAGACTGTATAACCTAAGCAGGGCTGCTCGCAGAGATAGCAAAAAACGTGACGACCTAATAGTATTGAATGCAAAAGACGCAACAGACTTACACAAATCGTCCCCTCCAGTATACAACTAGGACAATATCAGTCGCTTCGGAGGGTGACAATATGTATGGGTACATATTCATACCATGTAGGGTAACTGAATAGACGGTTATGCTGTTTATTGGATCTAGCTACAATGCTCCGCACTGTGTATATATATTTATATATTTATGTGTACATATGTATATTCACTGCTCTTATTTTATTTTCTTATCATCTTAGTTATTGCTCTGAGTGTTGCTATCCCTGTGCTGTTGCAATCCTGGAATTTCCCCATTGTGGGACTAATAAAGGCTTATCTTATCTTATCTTATTTTGTCAGGCAGGTCCTATTTAAGTGATTTCTTGATTGAGAACAGGTGTGGCAGTAATCCGGCCTGGGTGTGGCTAGAGAAATTGAACTCAGCTTTCCAAAGATGTGATAAACCACAGTTAATTTATGTTTTAATGGGGGGGGGGGTCACTTTTTCACACAGGGCCATGCAGGTTAGGATTTTTTTTACCCTTAATAATAACCACCTTTATTTTAAAACTGCATTTTGTGTTTACTTGTGTTATCTTTGTGTAATATTTAAATTTGTTTGACGATCTGAAACATTTCAGTATGACAAACATAAAAACAATGAGAAATCAGGAAGGGAGCAAACCCTTTTTCACACCACTGTATTTGCATATCTATTTACATCTAATTGCATATTCAAATAGGCATGTCAAGGGAGGAGTCCGGTATTTCCTCACATGCGTTCAGTTTCAAGTAGATTGGGATGTACAAAGAAAATGTGCTTGGATTCCTTCGTACGCAGTTTCATACATCCAGATTTTTTTTGCTTACAGCATTGTCTTAATTTAAACCGTACATCATCTTTCAGTAGGAAATCCATGCAAGTCTTTGTACGTGAGGCCCCTGCTCTCCAGACCATTTCCTTTCTCTCTTGATTGTAAATTGTGGGAAGAAATTAATAAATTGAAAAAAGTCAGAAATTTATGAGAAAACCCTCACCCATTGCTGATAATCATTTTTCACTACTTGAGTTACTTTTTTGTTCGGTACCCTTAATTTAAGCAACTAAATGAGATATCCATAAGATAATTTCTAAAATACACCACATATTAAATATTTAAGCTGAAAAACTGGCTTCTCCAGCAACATTACAGCCAAGATATTCCTGTTTGCAGAGTTCACAATGCATTGTGGAAAGGTTTGATTTTGTTTTGGGTTGGCATCAGCTAGTTCCTAGAATTAGACCCAATCATGTTTCAACCCCCAACATTGCCAGAAAAGAAATGATCAAACTTCTGTGGAGAAAATAGTGTTTTGCAGTCCAGGGGCCCCTTTCAGCCATGGTGCCGGTGGAGCGTTCCAAAATGAAATACCAGGAGGTCTCCATGCTGATGGCTGCTCACGGGGAAGATGGTGAGTGTTTTGTGACGGTGTTGATTTGTGTGTAGCCATTTATTTCATTGATTATCACAGAAATAATAAAAACTCACAGCCGAATTTACGAATGGCGATTTTGAATCTTGTGAAGATGTAGCTCTCATCCACTGACGTTACACCCTGGCCAATCAGTGGCCTGCAATCTGTTGACGTCACATTTTCAGCTCAGCTCAGCATGGTTGGAACCTTACTGAAGTAGATCCCAAAAAAGTACCAGGTACCAGGTGCTAATGGAAAATCCTACAAACTGAGCAGAGTCGAGGCGAGTAGGGCTGAGTAGGTACTAGTGGAAAAGGGGCTTAAGTGTTGCCAACAGACCAATAACAGTAGAAATGTACTATGTACGCCAGCCATGAAGTTGCCGTGGGGCTGCACATATTTCCACGGTCATTTCATTCTTGATACATCTGAAATTTTCCATGGAAAAGGACTATGCCATATTTTTGTGCGTAAGTACCTTTGTACATGAGGCCCCTGGAAACAAGTAAGAGAATTGGACCAGAGATGACTTCTACCTGAGCTAAAAATAATGACTTATTGCATAGAAGTCATTGTAGCTCTCCAGTGTGTGCTCTAACTCATGTTTGGTCCTCTCCTCAATGTGGCAATCTGTGACTCTAGTCAGGAGAGGAGAAGGGACAACCCTCTACACTGTTTTGAATTTGGACAGCAGTATCATTTTAGTTGTCAGGATTCTTTTGTTGACTACAATTTTTGGCTACTCTGTCCACTTACTGTATGTTCACTTTATTTTTGTTCAGTCTTTCCTTTTCTTTAGTTCCTATATTTCTGTTAATTTTTATAACACTTTTATGATGTAAATCTTCCAAAATACTCCTGGACTATCCACTAATTCCGACAGACACCTCACTATTACTCCATTAAAAGATTTTCCTGATCCTCAGTGAACATTTAACAAGGCGAGACTTTGTAGCACATGTCGAATGTAAATGAATGATGAAGACCTGATGAATAAAAATGAATTCAGATCAAAAGCCACCTATCTTTTCAGTCATCACTGTAGGTGGTGGTGGTGTGTGTGCAGTGAAGGTGACTGATTGTTACTGGTTGATCTCCATGACTGTGCAGCACCACAACAGAGGCTCTCTTGAACGCCTCCTTTGATGGAAGACCCCTGTCACATCAGCTCCATGCATGTGTATGTATTTCTCTATAGCAAAGTTGGAGTACACTCTGGTTGCAGTGACCAATTAGCCCTGGTAGAGAGTGGCCCTCGTGACCCTTGACCCCTCCTGGGTAGTCTTATCCATTAACCCCTTGGGCCTCAGCCTGAGTTGATGTAGAAGCTTTTTTTCAGGCGCTGCTAAACACACTGCCACATTCACTCTGCTTCTTCCACTTTCTGTTCCCTTGTCCCGCTCCTGTTCTCACTGTGCCATCTCACCTTTCGCGTTGATCTCTCGAGTCCTCGGCCACACTCGATCTGATGGTCAACTTCCACCACACCAACATAACACACTCCCTAATGGAGCATCTTCTATACTCGAACTTCCTCAATGTGGTGTTTATTTTCATACTTTTAATAATTCAAACTGGTTACTTTCAGTGAGCAGAGACCATGTTTATTGTCTTTATCTCGTCCCATCATGCAGTTTCTTGAGTATCATGGTGAATTCCTTTCCTCAGAGCAAGCCGGATTTGGGGGATGTACTAAAAGCGTTTCTTGGTCATGAAGTGACTTTTGTATTTGTGAAGTTGAGCAAGACTTGGCAGGTCCATACTTAAAGTCAAGATGGCTGCAGTCAAGGTAGTTGCGCCCATCTTTACAGTGTAAAGTAGTAGGAGCAAGAATTTCTTACAATATTCCTTACATTTTTGGAGACCGAAAAAAGTCTTTTTAACAGCTTAGTGTGTGAATGTGTGTGTGAATGGGTGGATAGCAGGATCTGTAAAGCGCTTTGGTCATCAAGAGATGAGAATAAAAGCGCTATATAAGTGAACGCCATTTAACATTTACCATTTTAGAGAAATTTTCCGCTCACGCCATTATCATTGTATCTCACAGAGCAGTGGCAGCGACAAATGCTAGTGAGCATTGTAATTTGAGGGGTTCACCGGCACCGGCAGTCCGCAACCATAAAAACTGCCAGCAAAATGCCACCCCCAGGAACCCCGAAGTAGCCCCTCAAATTGTAACACTCACCAGCGTTCATCTCTCCTTGCCGCTCCGTGAGAGCCTAGCCTTAAAGATCCCAGGGCTGACTTGATTTGTATTCCACTCAAGATACTTCCGAGCTACAAGCTAGGAGTTAGCCAGCTAATGGCTAAGTGACACAGGACAGATGGCGGAGTTGAATGCAATTTGGGATTTCTTAAAGTGACAGGATTCCATCAAAGCATAAAGAAAATTTGAACAAACATTTCATGAAGAAGTGAGAACCATTAAAATGTGGAAAAAGTGCAGCCAGTGACTCCTTTAAAAACGGTGGGACCTGAACTATAAAACTTAGTATAATTAAGCCATAAAAATCAGCTACAAAATGGATACTGTTTGTGTCTATACAAATACACAATTCTTAAAACTGCTGTTAGTCGCCTTTCCACAGCAGCATCTAGGAACCAATTTTCGAAGACGGGAACTTCAGTAAGGGCCATACTGTCATCCTGTCACTCGTCGTATCTCCATTGTGGGGACAGGAACCATCGGTCTCCAGAAGATTTGTTTGTGATTCAGTTGTTTGACAGTTTTGACCACGATAAAGCCCGCTGAAGCAAGCAAGCAGCACTGTTTAAATATATATCAAAACCACAGAAATGATTATGCACAAAGTGAATTTAGAATGGAATGCATCAGACCAACTTACTGCCATCGTTGTTTGAAGACTGCGAAGAGGAATGGTTCATTTATATGGCATAACTACGCTAACACACAGTGCGAGGAGCACTGACAGTGTGGATCTACATCCCTGCTGTGGAGAGTGTAAAATGCCAGCCCTGTGTCATGCCCTGCTGTGATGCTTGCAATGCATAGCCATGCAGCTTAAATGCTATGCTGGGTAATAGATCTAACTGTTCCTCTTTACAACCACTGCAGCATTAGACTTAAAATTTAAGGCATTAGATCATTATGTTCTTTTCTTGTGACTTTTCTTGTGACATGCTCAGCTCTTCAGAGACCTCCTAGGCCTTGTAATCAAAGGCCTCATTGAAAACCAAATTGAGAAACATCAGTGGATTACAAGGGTTTCCACAGCAGGGTGCTGTGATGGAGGCTGCTGGTCAACTCAGGAGCATAAAATTTAAATCCCAGTCATTTTATGTTTTAATTTTAGTGTCTGTTGTCCCTTTTGCTGGTGGTGTAAAATATCTTTAAAGCAAGGCTATTTATACTTTCTGCAATTTTGACGACCTGTGTTGCTATGAAAGTAAAATATGATTAAACCACACAGAATTTCATTTCATTTTTGCTGCTGTTATCAAATCTTTACAGTGTCTTTCAGCTCATTGTTATTGTTATTGTTATTGTCAACAGCTTGTTGACCGAAATGATGGAAATTTTAGCACCTATAGAGACTGCCCAACAACTGATGGAGATAAAAACTGAGACAAAATGAAAGTTGGTTGACAGCGAACAGAAGCAAAATTCATCCAAGCATAAATTGGGCTAATATGTCTTCATCTGTGACTGGATCAAGCAGCTTTTTTCAGATGATGACTACACACAGATAGTGAATATGTTTTGGGGTTTTTTGTACTGCAGTGTTGAAACCCATAGTTCTCTCCTTTTAGGCACACAGGGATGTTTGTCCCTTTGGAGGAGAGTGAAGTACGGGAGGGTTGCAGTTGCCATGGCCAGGATATATAGAGTGATGATATAGAGCAGAAGAGAATAGATAGAGAGTTATAGACATCATGTAGACATGGAAATACTGGAAGAAGAAGAAGAAGAAGAAGAAGAAGAAGAAGAAGAAGAAGAAGAAGATTGTTCAGAATTCCTTATAAGAACTACTTATAGAGAAATGACCAGACAGAGTTTTATAGACATCATGTAGACATGGAAATCTCACTGTTTGAAGAAGAAGATTGTTCAGAATTCCTTATAAGAACTCCTTATAGAGAAATGACCAGATAGAGTGTTATAGACATCATGTAGACATGGAAATCTCACTGTTTGAAGAAGAAGAAGATTGTTCAGAACTCCTTATGGGAACTCCTCGTACAAAGATATAGAGTGAAAAAGATGAAAAAGAGGTTGCCAACTGAGAAGAATTCTGATTTTTGATACATAGAGTGATGTTTACTGAGAGAAGTATGTAAGGACTACAGCTCCTGACCAGATAGAGTGATGATATAGAGTGAAGTACATGGCGGTAATGCACCTGTAGGCTGGTTGCCAACCGCCAATCAAATCTAAAAGAAGGAGAAGAAGAAATCCCTTCAGAGCTTCTGTAGTAAGATGACAGAACAAATATGGCTGTTCCTTTGTAAGCGCACGCCCCATTAACGAGTACAGAGCCGAGTGAAGCCACCGGGCCACCATATTAGTACACCCAAAACACCCAGCAAGTCAATGGAGAATGAATGGGTTTAGTAGTAAACGGTGCCACTTTTACCTCAATAATTTCCCAAAGAATTAACAGATTTGGAACTTCTTGCTATGGAGACAAAGCTTATAATCTTGTGCAACCAGTGAACTACAGAAATCGAGTTGACATTATGTTTAGTGGCCGTGGGAAAACTGGATAATTGGAAAAGTCAAGCCAAGGCAGGTAGTTCTGTGAGTAATGCATGCACTAAGTGTGTTTAGGCATGACGTCATAATAATACAGTGGTGTAAAAAAATGTTTATCCCCTTCCTGATTTCTCTTTTTTTCGTATGCTTGTCATGCTTAAATATTTCAGATCAAAATCAAATCAAATCAAATCAAACTTTATTGTCATATTGCTGTACATACAACTGTAGTGCAGGCAAGATGAAATTGCGTTTCTCTCGGCATCCATATAAATAGAAGCAGCATGATTTAAGACACACTCCCACATAGCTCCACCCCCCACCCCCACCCCCCCATCCATTCACACATCCCTGAGACATACTTGGGAAAAAAAACCAAAAACAACTATCTAACTATAATATACAAATAATATACAAAATGTCCGTAGGTGCAGTAGTGTGTATGAGAGATTCCGGGTCAACTGTTCAGCATCCTAACAGCTTGTGGAAGGAAGCTGTTGATCAGTCTGGTGATTCTGCCTCTGATGCTCCGGAATCGTTTACCAGATGGAAGAAGTTCAAAGTGTTTATGCAGAGGGTGAGAACGGTCCTTGACAATGTTCAGTGCCCTGCTCCTACAACGGTTCTGAAAAAGTTCTTGGACAGAGGGGAGGGAGACTCCAATTACCCTCTCAGCACCCCTTGACTATCCTCTGCAGGGCTTTTTTGTCTGACATACTGCAGCTGGAGTACCATGTAGCAATGCAGTACGTCAAAACACTCTCCACCACACCTCTGTAGAAGGTCCTGAGGATGCAGATGGGGAGAGAGGCCTGTTTGAGTTTCCTCAAGAAGTGCAGTCTCCGCTGAGCCCGCTTCCTGATCTCCAAGGAATTCTTGCTCCAGGTCAGGTCCTGCGAGATCTGCACTCCGAGGAACTTGATGTTCTCCACTCTCTCCACTAAACGGCCGCCGATGCTGAGGGGGACGTGCTCAGGCTGTGACCGCCGGAAGTCAATAATCATCTCCTTCGTTTTGTCCACGTTGAGCACCAGATTGTTCTCCCTGCACCAGCCCTCCAGGTCTCTCACTTCTTCCCTGTACATTGAGTCCTCATCCCTCTGAATAAGTCCCACCACCGTGGTGTCGTCTGCAAACTTAATAATAATAATAATAATAATAATAATAATAATAATAATCAAACAAATTTAAATATTAGACAAAGATGACAGAAGTAAACACAAAATGCAGTTTTTAAATGAAGGTGTTTATTATTAAGGGCAAAAAAAAATCCAAATCTGCATGGCCCTGTGTGAAAAGGTGATCCCCCCGTTAAAACATAAATTAACTGGTTTATCACATCTTTGGAAAGCTGAGTTCAATTTCTCTAGCCACACCCAGGCTGGATTACTGCCACACCTGTTCTCAATCAAGAAATCACTTGAATCAGACCTGCCTGACAAAATGAAGTAGACTAAAAGATCTTCAAAAGCTAGACATCATGCTACGATCCAAAGACATTCAGGAACAAATGAGAAACAAAGTAACTGAGATCTATCAGTCTGGAAAAGGTTATAAAGCTATTTCTAAAGCTTTGGGACTCCAGTGAACCACAGTGAGAGCCATTATCCATAAATCGCGAAAACATGGAACATTGGTGAACCTTCCCAGGAGTGGCTGGCCGACCAAAGTTACCCAAAGAGCCAGCAACGACTCATCCAAGAGGTCACAAAAGACCCCACAACAACATCCAAATAACTGTAGGCCTCATTTGCCTCAGTTAAGGTCAGTGTTCATGACTCCACTATAAGAAGGAGACTGGGCAAACATGGCCTACATGGCAGAGTTCCAAGACAAAAACCACTGCTGAGCAAAAAGACTATAAAGGCTTGTCTCAGTTTTGCCCAAAAGAATCTTGATGATCCCCAAGACTTTTGGGAAATACTCTGTGGATTGACGAGACAAAAGTTGAACTTTTTGGAAGGTGTGTGTCCCATTACATCCGGCGTAAAAGTAACACAGCATTTCAGAAAAGGAACATCATACCAACAGTAAAATATGGTGGTGGTAGTGTGATGGTCTGGGGTTGTTTTGCTGCTTCGGGACCTGGAAGACTTGCTGTGGTAAATGAAACCATGAATTCTGCTGTCTACCACAAAATCCTGAAGGGGAATGTCTGGCCATCTGTTTGTGACCTCAAGCTGAAGCACACTTGGGTTCTGCAGCAGGACAATGATCCAAAACACACCAGTAAGTCCACCTCTGAATGGCTTAAGAAAAACAAAATGAACACTTTGGAGGGGCCTAGTCAAAGTCCCGACCTGAACCTGATTGAGATGCTGTGGCATGACCTTAAAAAAGCTGTTCATGTTCGAAAACCCTCCAGTGTGGTACAACAATTCTGCAAAGATGAGTGGGCCAAAATTCCTCCACAGTGCTGCGAAAGACTCATTGCCAGTTATCGCAAATGCTTGATTGCAGTTGTTGCTGCTAAGGGTGACCCAACCAGTTATTAGGTTTAGGGGCAATCACTTTTTCACACAGGGCCATGTAGGTTTGGATTTTTTTTCCCTTAATAATAAACACCTTCATTTAAAAACTGCATTTTGTGTTTACATGTGTTATCTTTGTCTAATATTTAAATTTGTTTGATGATCTGAAACATTTAAGTGTGACAAACATTCAAAAAAATGAGAAATCAGGAAGGGGGCAAAACTTTTTCACACCAATGTACATCATCACAGAAAATATGCAAGGCCTTTTTTCTCTCAAACTTTTATCTCAATTTAAATAGGACCTTGGTGAAAAGGCTGTGATCCCGTATTTTGCTAATTAGATTAGGCCTAGGCACTTGATAGCAAGCTTAAAGCACTGCATGATATTTTAATTTACTCTTATATGATTGTCATTCGAACAATTATTATGACGTCATGCCTAAACACACTTACTGCATGCATTACTCACAGAACTACTCACCTTGGCTTGACTTTTCCGATTATCCAGCCGTCCCACGGCCACTAAACATAATGTCAACTCGTTTTCTATAATTCATCGGTTGCACAAGATTATAAGCTGTGTCTCCATAACAAGAAGTTCCAAATCTGTTAATTTTTTGGGAAGTTATTGAGGTAAAAGTAGAACAATTTACTACTAAACCCATTCATTCTCCATTGACTCGCTGAGTGTCTTGGGTGTACTAATATGGTGGCCAGGTGGCTTCACTTCAGGCAGTCAGTTTTTCTGTGTATAAATGACTAGAAGAATCAGAATCAGAATCAGAATCAGAATCAGATTTATTGCCATTGTTCATGTAGTACACAAACTAGGAATTTGTCTCGGTGCAATGCTGCAACATTAAACATGATAAAATAAAAGAAATAAACTATACATGCAATAAAGTGTAGAATAAAAATGAGTAATACTAGTCAGCAGTTTAAATATATTAGCGAGCAGCAGATAATGTGGAGAACCATATAGTGCAGTCGGTAATGCAAGAAGAAAACAGTGATGATTGACATGAGTCTGGTTGAGCTGCTGTACATAGTGCACGAGAGTCAATAAGTCACTTAGTGTTCAGCAGTCTGATGGCAGAGGGGAAGAAGCTGTTCATGTAACGGGAGGTTTTAGTCTGAATGGACCGAAGTCTTCTACCTGAGGGGAGAGGGGCAAACAGTACATGACCAGGGTGTGAAGGATCGGCTATGATCCGGCCAGCACGCCTCCGGGTCCTGGAGATGTACAGATCCTGGAGAGATGGGTGCTTGCAGCCGATCACCTTCTCAGCAGTGCGCACAACGCGCTGCAGCCTTAGTCTGTCCCTGGCAGTGCTCCTGCGTACCACACGGTTATGGAGGTGGTGAGGATGGACTCGATGATGGCTGTGTAGAACTGCACTAACATCTTGGTAGGTAGCTTGAGCTTCCTCAGCTGCCGCAGGAAGAACATCCTCTGCTGGGCCTTTTTGATGAGGGAGCTGATGGTCGGCTCCCACTTGAGGTCCCTGGTGATGGTGGTGCCTAGGAAGCAGAAGGAATCAGCAGTGGTGATGGGAGAGCCTGTGAGGGTGAGGGGGGGGCAGAGGGGTTGTGACTTTCCTGAAGTCCACAATTCATCTCCACTGTCTTCAGAGCGTCAGCTGCAGGTTGTTGTTGTTGCACCAGGACGCCAGCTGGGCCACCTCTCTCTGTAGGCGGAATCGTCGCCGTTGGAGATGAGCCCGATGAGGGTGGTGTCGTCCGCAAACTTGATCAGCTTGACAGACTGGTGGCTGGAGGTGCAGAGTTGGTATAAAGGGAACTAATATAAGAAGGGGACTAATATAAGAATATAAAAACATTTCATAATTCGTTAGTAAAGTGACTGGATAGTATAGAATAGAGTTTTGATACTTTTTTTGTTCACACTGCACTTTTAACATTCAAAGTTAAATTGTCCTTTTAAAAAAATACTCAAAAATTGGACTTTTTTGGTAAATTGGTTACCTTTTTCTCACAAAATTGCTTTTTTTACCTCATAAATTTGTAATGGTTTAATCTTAAACTTGCAACTTTATTATAAATTTGATAATAATTTTTCTCAAATGTGAGGAGGTGGGAGGTGGGTTGTAATTTTCAGACTTTTTTATCCTCATAAATTTGTTATAGTCTTTTTAGGGAGTCCTCGGACAAAACCGCAAGTAGCTTCAGAGCTCCAAGTTGTAGACCTTTGCAGCCATAACCAAACTATGCAAACTGTCCTCCAACTAATATGGAAAGGCTGATCCTAAATTGACCTCAGAATCTGCTCACATGTGCTGTTTTTAGGAGGGTGGTGTCATGCGACAGTGCTGCATTAAAGAAAAACGATGTAGATAGATAGACCCTATACCACCATACTGTTACTGATAAAGATAAAAACAATAAGTCTCTCTGCACTGTAGGGATGAGCAGATCTTGTTTTTCCTTTGTCACAGACGTTATTTAGTGTATACAGTATAACTAAATAGCCCCCCCCCCAAAAAAAAGGCTTCTACTGTAAATAAGCCATGATAATGACTTTAAAACACCAGTGAAGTTTCCTGTCTTTACCAAAATTGTAATGCTGTTTTTTTTTCTTATTTTTTACAATAGTGCCAGTAAAATGAATTGTGTTCTTAACACACCAGGTTCATTGAACTTAACATGCACTTAGATCTATGAACTTCAAAGTGGCTGTTTTCTTATCACACCGTAACACTTGATTGAGATTATAAAAGAAAGGAGCCAACACCCAACTACTGACCTCATCTGTAACAGGCATGAGACGTCATTTCATGTGCCACACTATATATTCTCATAAAACCACATGTACAGTGCATCCGGAAAGTATTCACAGCGCTTCACTTTTTCTACATTTTGTTATGTTACAGCCTTATTCCAAAAGGGATTAAACTCATTTTTCACTCAAAATTCTACACACAATACCCCATAATGACAATGTGAAAAAAAAAAAGTTTTTTGAGATTTTTGCAAATTTATTAAAAATAAAAAACTAAGAATCACATGTGCATACGTATTCACAGCCATTGAGCCATGAAGCTCAAAAACTGAGCTCAGGTGCATCCTGTTTCCACTGATCATCCTTGAGATGTTTCTACAACTTAATTGGAGTCCACCTGTGGTAAATTCAGTTGATTGGATATGATTTGGAAAGGCACACACCTGTCTATATAAGGTCCCACAGTTGACAGTGCATGTCAGACCACAAACCAAGCATGAAGTCAAAGGAATTGTCTGGAGGTCTCCGAGACAGGATTGTCTTGAGGCACGAATCTGGGGAAGGGTACAGAAAAATGTCTGCTGCTTTGAAGGTTCCAATGAGCACAGTGACCTCCATCATCCATAAATGGAAGAAGTTTGGAACCACCAGGACTCTTCCTAGAGCTGGCCAGCCGTCTAAACTGAGCGATTGGGGGAGAAGGGCCTTAATCAGGGAGATGACCAAGAACCCAATGGTCACACTGTTAGAGCTCCAACATTCCTCTGTGGAGAGAGAAGATTCCAGAAAGGACAACCATGTCTACAGCAATCCACCAATCAGGCCTGTATGGTAGAGTGGCCAGATGAAGCCACTCCTTAGTAAAAGGCACATGACAGCCCGCCTCAAGTTTGTCAAAAGGCACCTGAAGGGCTCTCAGACCATGAGAAACAAAATTCTCTGGTCTGATGAGACAAAGATTGAACTCTTTGGCATGAATGCCAGGCGTCATGTTTGGAGGAAACCAGGCACTGCTCATAACTATGCCAATGGTGGTGGCAGCATCATGCTGTGGGGATGTTTTTTCAGCGGCAGGAACTGGGAGACTAGTCAGGGTAGAGGAAAAGATGAATGCAGCAATGTACAGAGACATCCTGGATGAAAACCTGTTCCAGAGTGCTCTTGACCTTAGACTGGGGCGACGGTTCATCTTTCAGCAGGACAACGACCCTAAGCACACAGCCAAGATATCAAAGGAGTGGCTTCAGGACAACTCTGTGAATGTCCTTGAGTGGCCCAGCCAGAGCCCAGACTTGAATCCAATTGAACAGCTCTGGAGAGATCTGAAAATGGCTGTGCACCAACGCTTCCCATCCAACCTGATTTTGCTTGAGAGGTGCTGCAAAGAGGAATGGGCAAAACTGCCCAAAGATAGGTGTGCTAAGCTTGTGGCATCATATTCAAAAAGACTTGAGGCTGTAATTGCTGCCAAAGGTTCATCAACAAAGTACTGAGCAAAGGCTGTGAATACTTATGTACATGTGAGTTCTTAGTTTTTATTTTTAATAAATTTGCAAACATCTAAAAAAAAAAAAAAAAAAACTTTTTTGACATTGTCATTATGGGGTATTGTGTGTAGAATTTTGAGGGGAAAATGAATTTAATCCCTTTTGGAATAAGGCTGTAACATAACAAAATGTGGAAAAAGTGAAGTACTGTGAATACTTTCCGGATGCACTGTATGCAGATTTCTGATTTTTTTTTTCTTATTCTGTCCCAGGGGTCAACATTGTCTAATATAGAGTGTCATTCTGACCAATATTTGGGCAGAAAATTTAGAATCCTTGAATGGTAAAACATATTTCAACCTTAAAATAAAAGTAAAAGAAGCCATGTTATAAAAATAAACAAGCCTGGTGTTTCCTTTTTAGTAAATGATGTCTCTTAAATTTGTGACTTCACTTGTAAATTTGCAGCTCTACTCTAACCCTTTTAATGTAAATTTCCAACTTTTTTCAAACATTTTACTCTTGTGTTTCTCACTGTGTTTCGTTGCCTTGTATTCATACATGTGTAATGACAATAAAGTTGAATCTAATCTAATCTAAACTAAATCTGCAACTTTTTGCATAATTGAGATTTTTTTCTTCAAATTTACAATTTTTTGTCATAAATTTACAAGTAAATTTCTTGCAAATTTCTGATTTTTTCCTATAAATTCACAACTATTTTCTTTCAAAGGTTGAGACTTTTTCCTTCTAAAATTTAAGATTCTTTGTCATTTGTGACTTTTCTCATGAATCTGTGACTTTTTTCAATATATACAATAATATTTTACGTTTATTTCTTATAAAGTTGTAACAGTGTACACACACACACACACACCACACACACACACACACACACACACACACACACAAGGCTTTACATTAACACCCCCCCCTGGGTGTATTTCACCGGTGGCGGGTAGACTGAGCCAGTCCCACTAGACCACTTTGTCGGGTTGTAGTTTTCTCACGCAACATTAATAATAAGCCTATCGCAGTGTGAGACTAACAAAGCGTGCAACTCCCATGAGCACTATCTGCAATTCAATTCAAATTCATTCAATTCAACTTTATTTATATAGCACCATATCACAACAAAAGTCATCTCATAGCACTTTCAAATGTAGGGGAAACCCGCACAATTGCGCGAAATCAGCAATCCCCTGTGAGCTAGCACTAGGCGACGGTGGAGAGGAAAAACTCCCCATTTAACAGAAGAAACCTCTAGGCAGAACCAGGCTCAGGGAGGGGCCTCCCTGAGCCTGCTGCGACTGGCTAGGGGGGTGAGGGGATAGAGAAGATGAAAAGGACATGTAGAGAGCAAACATTAACAGAGAGAAGCTGAGTACATTGTTGGAGGTCACACGGCGCAGGTCTAAATCTATTACAGCAAAACAAAGAGAGGGTTAAAGACACATCATCATTCCCTAATCGTAGGCTATATTGAAGAGGAAGGTTTTTACCCTATTCTTAAAAACAGAGATCGAGTCTGACTCCCGAACCCAAATTGGTAACTGGTTCCACAGGAAGGGAGCTTGATAGCAGAAGGCTCTGCCTCCCATTGTACTTTTGGAGATTCTAGGTATTACAAGTAATCCAGAATTTTAGGAGCATAGTGCTCTGTTAGGATGATAGGGTAATATCCGATCTTTTATATAAGAGGGGGCCTGATTGTTAAGAGCTTTGCAAGTGAGAAAAAGGATTTTAAACTTAATTCTAAACTCAATGGGAAGCTAATGAAGGGAAGCCAGAACCGGAGAGATATGATCTCTCTTTCTAGTACCTGTTAAAACTCTTGCAGCAGCATTTTGGATCAACTGAAGACTTTTTAAAGATATTTTAGGACAACCTGATAATAAGGAGTTACAATAACCTAATCTAAAGCTAACAAAAGTGTGGATCAATTTCTCGGCATCACTTACAGACAAGATGCTCCTAATCTTGGCAATATTACGTAAATGATAGAAGGCAGTCTTAGAAACAAATTTAATATGTGAATTAAAAAACAGATCTTGATCAAAAATAACTCCAAGGTTCCTCACAGAACTATTCAGAGTAAGAGTAGCCGCATCCAAATTAAGAGTTTGATTTGGAAAGGTATTTCTAAGTTTTTTGGGACCAACAAGGATGACTTCAGTCTTATCTCGGTTTAATAACAGAAAATTAGCAAGTCATCCAAGCTTTGATTTCCTTAAGACAGGCATCTAACTTGGGCTAATTGATTACAATCATCGGGCTTCATTGACAGGTATAATTGTGTGTTATCTGCGTAACAATGAAAATGTATACAGTGCTTTCTAATGATGTTAGCCTAATGGAAGCATATGATAAACTAAAAGAAAGAGTAGGGCCTGAACACAGATCCCTGTGGAAGCTCCATGACTGAGCTTAGAGTTGGGAAGAAAACTCAGTTATTGATATGAACAAACTGAAGGTCTATCGGACAAATAAGATCTAAACCACTGCAGTGAAGTACCATTTAGTCCAACAAAGTGTTTTAATCTATCAAGTAGAATATCATGATCGATAGTATCAAAGGCTGCACTAAGATCTGAAAGGACAAGTACAGAAAGAGTCCATTATCAGATGAACACACAGTGTATTGTCACTGGTCCACTGTCGCCATGGGTGTGTTCTGGCTCAACTCCCAGCACGATACACAGGACTGCTCCAGGCTGGAGGACAGGAGAAACCACAGACACTGGTGCTCTGCAGGTCAGTCAGTTTTGTGGCCAGAAAACAGCACCAAACTGACAGCAGCAGGCAGAACACACCTGTCCCCGCTGCGTCAGCGATCGAGATCACCAGGGGGAATTCCACCTGATCTGTGTTGTTCCAGCCTGGAGTAGTTAAACTGCGCCCTCTCTCCTCCCACATAAGCTTCTACCTCTGTGGTTAAATATGATTACTTTTAGAGCAAGAAGGCCCAGTTTACTATCCACAGTCATGCAAATTTAAGTTTTCATATGACAGAGAGAAAAAGTGATTAAACTTTGTTACTGTAAAAGAGCAAATGAAGCTTCTTCTGAGGTGAACTTTTGTTTATCTGTAATTATCTATGATATCTGTGATAGGCAACTTTTTCATGGAAGTAAAACCTCTAATTATCTATTTTTAATGTGCTGGTCCAGGGGTGTCAAACATGTGGCCCATGGGCCAAAAACGGCCCGTCAGAGGGTCCAAGTTTTTCTCTAAATTTGCAGCTTTCTTTCTAGTAAATTTCTGACTTTTTCTACTGATTAGAATTGTTCATGTAAATTTGAGACATTTTTCTCCTTAAGATGAGACTTTTTTCCTCATCAGTTTTTTTTTTCTTCTTTTTTCTGGTGAAAACAGGTTGTGTCGATGTAAATTAAATCCATCAGCAACTATTAATGACCTCGTGCAGCCCTGAACGGGTGTCCCAATTCATCAAGGTCATTTTCAACCTCTATCAAGGGTCAAGGGGCAGGAGTAGGCAAAGGGGAAGGGGTAGGGATACAAATGAGAATTGGGACAGACCCCAAATCTACCTGTACTTTACTCTCATATTGCAAATATTTTTCTTGACCGTTTTACAGCATTTACTGCTGTTAATAAATAAATCAACAGTGTTTCTCTTGCTATTTTTATGTATCTATAAGGGTCATTTATATTTAAACTGATTGTAATTTAGTTCAAGTAAATTTTAGCATGTGATACTCAAATTTAATCATATTAACTAATTTTCCAAACACAAAATTGTGGCTAGGTGAAGAGGCTGAGTGCTAGTACTTTGAAAGTCACCTTGCCACAATGGTCGGTGAGTAAAAAGTTAATGTCAAGCCCTGTAGATATTATACACTTTTTTCTTACCTCCACCAAGGGGGTATTGTTTTCATGGTGGTTGTGTTTGTTTGGTTTGTTTATTAGCAGGATTAGGCAAAAACTACTGCATGGATTTTGATGAAATTTTCACCGGCAGTGGCCCATAGGCTGTGGATGAACCCATAAGATTTTGGAGGTGATCCAGCTCAGGATGCAGATTCTGGATCACTTTTCACTTTCTTTAACACTGTCAGATAGAATCTTGGTGGAGGTATGTGCTCTCTGAGTGCCCCTTATTTCTTTGCATACCATGAGCGCATACATCCACCCAAGGCCCTATCACGCAATGCACGGATGAGCTGCAGTTATGGCGGATGTTCGGACAGACGGACAAAGGGAGGGAGGGATGGAGACTTGGTGGAGGTATGCACTCTCTGGGTGCCCTCTAATTCCTCATGAAATCACAACTCCATAAACTTGAGCATCTTTTTTCATAAATTTGTGATTTTCAGCATAATTTTGGGACTTTTTATCTCAGAATTTGAGACATTGTCCTTATGCATGTGTGACTTTTTGCAAAAGTTTGATCATTTCTTTGTCATAAATTTGCAACAATATTGATAAATGATACATTTATGCATTTTTCTTCTCATGAATTAACAACTTGTTTCTTATGAATTTGAAACTTTTTTGCATAAAATTTCTGCATAAATTTGACAACTGTTTTCCTTTTTACAGCTTTCCCCCATAAATCTGCAACTTTTTTCTTGTAAATTTATGATTTTTTTTTTTCCAGAGCACCGATAACCATTGGTTAAGGCAAAAAACCTAGATATTGACAGGTATTACTTTGGAGATCAGTATTTTACATTAATAATAATAATAATGAAAAAAATGATTAGAAATGATTTTTAGAAATGTATCCCAGTGATTTTATCATAAAATTCAAAGTACATAACATAATTAGGACAATGTATTCATTTTGGATTTTTTTTTACTTGAAATACCGATATTTTTCTCACAAAGTATAAATAATGATTTATGATTGATTTAAAATTTATACAAAAATAATACATTGGAAGGAAAAACAAATCACACCTTGTCACACAAATATGAGTGCCCTCTGATCAGATGGCAGTAGATATGCCTGCATAACAGTCACACACCAACAACAAAACAACAACAACGTCATGACCTAATATTGAACAGGAGACTGGATTTGCTACAGTTATTAAAAGGTGGCTGTGATCATTAAAATTGCACCTTTTGTGAAATGTTAAATTTGGTCGCACGCCACCTCTATGTGCTCAAACAATGATGACGTAGAAGTGACACAAAAGGGAAGGAGGATGGAGTTAAGCTAACAGAAGGATTCTCGGACTGATACACAGGTGCATCTCAATAATAGAATGTCATCGAAAAGTTGATTTATTTCAGTAATTCAGTTAACAAAAATGAAACTCATATTATATAGGTTCATTACACACACAGTGATACATTTCATGTGTTCATTTCTTTTAATTTTGATGGTCATGGCTTACAGCTCATGAAAACTCCAAATTAAGTTTCTCAAAAAATTACAATATTATGAAAAAGTTCAATATTGTAGACTCATGGTGTCACATTCTAATCAGCCAATTAACTCCAAACACCTGCAAAGGTTTCCTGAGCTTTAAAATGGTTCACTCTGGTTCAGTAGTGTACAAAATCATGGGGAAGACTGCTGATTTGACAGTTATCCAGAAGACCGTCACTGACACCTTCCACGAGGAGGGTAAGCCACAAAAGGTCGTTACTAAAGAAGCTGGCTGTTTACAGGGTGCTGTATCCAGGCATATTAATGGAACGTTGCGTGGAAAGAAAAAAGTGTGGCAGAAAAAGGTGAACAAGCAACAGGGATAACCACAGCCTTGAGAAGATTGTGAAGCAAAGCCCATTCAGGAATTTAGGGGAGATTCACAAGGAGTGGACTGTAGCTGGAGTCAGTGCTTCAAGAGCCACCACGCACAGACATATCCAGGACATGGGCTACAACTGTCGCATTCCTTGTGTTAAGCCACTCCTGAACCAGAGACAGCATCAGAGCCATCTTACCTGGGCTAAGGAGAAAACAGACTGGACTGTTGTTCAGTGGTCCAAAGTCCTCTTTTTAGATGAGAGTAAATTTTGCATTTAATTTGGAAATCAAAGTCCCAGAATTTGGAGCAAGAGTGGAGAGCCTCCGAATCCAAGTTGCTTGAGGTCCAGTGTGAAGTTTCCACAGTCACTGATGATTTGGGGAGCCATGTCATCTGCTGGTGTTGGTCCACTGTGTTTTATTTAGTCCAAAGTCAGCGCAGCTGTCTACCACGAAATTTTAGAGTACTTTATGCTTCCTTCTGCTGACAAGTTTTATGGAGATGCTAATTTCATTTTCCAGCAGGATTTGGCACCTGCCCATATTGCCAAAGGTACCAAAACCTGGTTTAATAGCCATGGTATCGCTGTGTTTGATTGGCCAGCAAACTCTCCTGACCAAAACCCCATAGAGAATTTATGGAGTATTGTCAAGAGGAAGATGAAAGACACCAGATCCAACAATGCAGATGAGCTGAAGGCCGCTATCAAAGCAACCTGGACCTCCATAACACCTCAGCAGTGCCACAGGCTGATTGCCTCCATGCCATGCTGCACTGATGCAGTAATTCATGCAAAAGGAGTCCCGAACAAGTATTGAGTGTGTACATGGACATGCTTTTCAGTCTGTCAACATTTCGATTAAAAATCAATTTTTTTAAAATTAATTTTACGTAATATTCTAATTTTTTGAGAAACTGAATTTGGGGTTTTCATAAGCTATAAGCCATAACCATCAAATTAAAAGAAGTAAGCACTTGAAACATATCACTGTGTGTAATGAATCTATATATTACTGTATATGTTTCATTTTTTGAATTGAATTACTGAAATAAATCAACTTTTTGATGGCATTCTAACTTATTGAGATGCACCCTTACTACGGTTGGTGTGAGCATGAGCACCCACAGCAGCTTCTCCTCTCCCCAACATTTCCCACCCATTCGGGATTCCTCCGTGATTAGAGCCGCCCCTGTCACAACATGGTCCAACTTTCATGTTTGCTTTCTTTCTGAATACCTGACAATTTTTTCATTCTTCCCAGTGGGGGGTCCCGCATCACAGATTATAGGCTGTGATGAGGAGTTATTAACAATATTTGTCTTTTTTTGGACTGTGGCAGGAAGGGGGAGAGATAAAGGGAGGGTGAGTCCATTCCTGAAATTCACCTGAATCCATGTGCAAACAACAGAGGTTTCCACAGAAGCAAAGAGCCTCATTTAAAGCTGTGAGTCACTCCTTCCCATTACTAAGAACCTGCTTTATAGATGTGACAGGGAAGCTGAAACGCCAATCCTTTGGAAAATTTGACCCACCAATACCAACTTGCTTTTTACATATTTCTCAGGCAGCTTCATCAACGTAATCAGGGCTTGACAATAACTCTTTTTCCACTAAACACTATACCTTGTAGATTTCTAAAGTTAGCAGCCACTTAACATTTTCCCCAGTTGTAACTTTATAATTGAAAAATTACATTTTGTTTCAATAAAGCTGAGCAGGGGGCTTTCCTGTCAGATGCTCATGGGAGTTGTAGTTTTGTTGAGGCTGTAACGGTCTATTACACTCAAAAAATGAAGTGTGGCACAGTTTATTATAATTTGCATCAAATGGTTTTTGTTTTAATTACTATATTTATCATTTTTATTTATTCACACTATTTAGAATTTGGATTAATAACTTAATTGGTTAAAATCGATAAAACAAGTTTAAATATGATATGCTAGAAACAAGTTAGATTAATTTACATATAAAATATAAATTTAAAGACAATTGGGCTACTTATATATATTAATTTAAACTGCCTTCATAATTTGCATAATTGCCATTTTAATGCAGTTATGTTTGACTGACAAATGAACATCAACTTTATTAGGATGTTTAAAGCAAAAACTATGACATAGAAATCAAAACAAATGGAAATTTGCTATACAATTAAAAATGCAAAGAATGGGAAAAAGGGAGAAGGATACTGCAGCCAGGCTTTGGAGCCACTTGCAGATCGTTTGCTTGGTGACTCCCTAAAAACACTACAATAAATAATAAATCTACAGTAAATTTATGGGGGGGGGGGAGGAATTGCAAATTTAGATTTAAAAAAGTCTGAAATTAACAGAAAAGTTTACCATTTAAGTCAAAAACCTCACATTTTTTGTAAGAGCAAAAGTAATAAATTTACAAAAATAAGACTAGGTTTTCTGAGGGGAAAAAACACAAATTTACTAGATAAATCTTGCAAATTTTGAAGGGAAAAAAGCAAATTCGCTGTGAAATAGTAACAAATGTATAAATAAAAACTTATTAAAAACTCAATAAATTCTTATAACTTAATTGTTTTATATTCATCTTTCATCTCAATTGGAAGCTGCAGCTTCATGCTGATTTTTTGGGGGGGGCCAAAATTGCTCAAAAAGACCGTATCCATAGTAGAGGTTATTGATCCCCAAGTTGCCTCTTGAGATGTTTACTAAACTGAATATCCCACCTGCAGTAGTTCAAGTGGCTGAGCTACAGGCTGAATTAGGCTGCGTGTCCACCAAGCGTGGAAAAAATGCTCTGGACCTATTTTTCAGGAAGCTTCACATTAAAAAAAAAATTTTTAAAATTAAAAAAAAAAGATCACACAACTCATCGTCAGTGTTTCACACATTTTTCACTGGAACATTCTACTACACTAAAAGGCATCAAACTGGTAAGAAAACATACATCCCTCCACGCTTTTGCTTTCAAATACTGATCATGGTGTCTTTTAGTCTAATTCTGGCTGGCTGGTTAGAGAGGTGTGCTGCTGATTTGCAGTGTGGCGCTCCAAAAGTTGAACTTTTTTCAACTTTAAGCGCCCTGAGTGCAGCGACAAAAACTGCTGACCATTAATAGCATTTTGCGCCAAGGACATTGAGTGAATTAAACACTCAGCTGCATAGAAAAGGAACATGAAATAGACGTTCCCTGTGGGAAAAAAATGCTCTCTGTGGACACGCAGCTTTACACCGGTTAATGTCAAGCCCCGACTGTGTATATTCGTGCTGCTGGTGCTGAGAGTGCATATTCATTTTCCAGCCTCAAGTGTGTGGAGTTTAGTGTAGATTCCAGTTATACAAAGCACTGCATACACCTACAAACGCATTGCATAGTCCTTTCAAGATTGTCTTTTCAATCACAGTGTACACATTGAACGAGACGAAATGGCGAAAGAGCCTTCATCATTTTGGACTACAGCTAGTTACAGTAAACTGAGTGTGAAAAACTAACATGGAAGACTGTTTTTTAAAGCCCAGTGTGAAAGTCAAATCAATAAAAGTTATTGTGATTGTCACACAGTTTGCTCACGTGCATGGCAATATTCCTTCAGCCAGATAAGAAGCAGACCTGCATTGGTGTCTTCATAAATCCACATTAAATCACAGTTTAAGTTGACCCCGAGCTGTCATTCAGGTCTGGTAGTAATGTTTGGTGCGTGATTTTTGTTCCTTGGTGAAGTTGCAGCAGACAACTGCACTTTTTTAAAGTGGGGGGATAAGAAACTGAATACTGTTTTCAAATTGTGTAAAAAAAAAAATCATACATCCTTGTTGATCATTTTAGTGCCACAGAGGAGAATCCAGTCTCCTCCCTTTCAGGTGCAGTGAGTGTTTTCTTTTCTTTCCGCCGTCCCCATTTTACTCTTCTAGTACTTTGCCCACCGTCGTCACTCCTCTGTGTTTGTTGACTGACTCATCATCCAGCACGCCATTGCGGGTTATTAATGGTTGTCATGGTTACCACAATGAGGTGGAAAAATGTGCTGCAGTTGCCAGGCACCGAGGAAGTCAGGTGGATGCTTTCACCAAGCTTGAAGAGGACACTGAAAAAAAAAGGGGAAGGAGAGAAATGTCAGATACAAAACAGGCCCATGTTACATAAAATAATAAACACAGTCTGTCCAGTGGCACAGATTTACATAGATTCATTTTACATGTATACACTGTACAGTATATATACCAAACTAACACCTTTTTCTTGTATATTATAAATAGGTTGTGATGGCATATTAGACTAGTGATGTAACGATACAGCTTTTTTAATGTCTGACCCGATCTGATATTTTTAAATTTGGATATCTGCAGATACCGATACAAAACTGATATAATAATGGATTAGATTTATATGATACTTTACATGTCAAGTGACATCTCAAAGCACTTACAGTAAGTCCATTATTCATTCACTTCAGACAGACATTGGTAGTGGTAAGCTACTACTGTAGCCACAGCTGCCCTGGGGCAGACTGACGGAAACGTAGCTGCCAATCTGTGCCAATGGCCTCTCCGATCACTACCGAACATTTACACACATTCATACCCAGTGTCATGGACACTGCAGGCAAGGTGGGTAAAGTGTCTTGCCCAGGGACACAGCGGCAGGATGGCTGGGGATCTGCTCTACCTCCTGAGCCACTGTCACCCACATTTCCCTCCTCCATTCTATTTTTGCTGAGCACCAAGCTGGACGGCAGGAAGTTCCATTTTTATATGGTCTTTGGCATGGCCCAGCCAGGACTTGAACTCCGACCTTCCAGTTGTGGGGCAGATGCTCTACCTCTAGGTCACCACTCCGGTATGCAGCCTGTGGCCTGAATAAATTCAGTGTACTTCTTTCCTTGGTATTTCTTCAAGTGTTTAAGGGTGTAGATATTTAGGTTATAAAACTACACTCTTACAGCTGCACTTAAGGGTTTTTTTAAAAAAAAAACATACATTCTCTCATTTATCAAGCATATAATTTCACATTTATCTTGCTTTTAATAAAAATATTAGAAGATGTTAAGCTGTAACATTTATATATCAGCATAAGATTGTTAACAGCAGAAAGGTCATTGTGTTAATTTTAATATCACCAAACAGCAGCATTAATGTAACTAATTACAATTTAGAACTATCATTAGATGCAGTATGGACACTAAAATCAAATGACACCTAATAAACTTTATCATTTTTTTAAAATCAGTCACTAAATTGCAATGGACAGTCTGACCTCTATGAAATCATCACAGAAAAAATCAGTTCATAAAAAAAGCCCTAGACTAGTGATCTGTCCAGAGTGTACCCCACTTCTCACTCAAAAGACGCTGGGCCCCGCAACAAAAAAAGGGTTACATGGTTGAAGACGAATGAATGAATGAATAAAGGATATGGGTTTATGTCCAGTATGATTTTGATGAGTTTGATATGAAGCCCTAATAACAAATCACAGGTATCTGTCGTCTATCATGGTTCTAACATAAAATTAAGCTATATTTTAGTCATTTTCAGTAACTTGTAATTATGATTGATGAAATATCTCTGTGGAGAAAATGACAGTTGTATACAAGATAACATTATACCTGAACACGACATAAAAACACTTTTTTTTTTTTTTTAGAATAAGCTAATAACTTCCTAAATATCACAGGGTTACAAAAATATTTTTTTTGTAAGTTGTCTGTTTTTTCAACTGATTTAAGACAATTTTGCACTGCTGAATACGAAAATGATATCCGTTTCTCTTGATCAGGTCAGGTTTTTATGCTAAGTTGATTTTTAAAAAAATCTGATCTTCTGACTAAATCGATTACATTTTTTGTGACATTATCGGTTGATTTTTGTTAATATTTCTCACCCAAAATAAATTTTTAAGAGAAAAAATCATTTTCTAACACAATTTATTGATTAAATGTTACAAACTTCAATTACTGTAAATTGAATAGTAGACATTGATAAAGGTAAGTACATGTAAATTGAATGTTACGTCATCATTGTTCAAAATTCAGAGCTTCAACTTCCGTTTATTCGAACCTCTAGAATGCTCAGCGGCAGGGATGTTTCTCTTCAGAGTCCAACAGTAATCAGCCATCATGCACATGCAAACTCTTCAGAGTTCGAGAAATTTCAAGAAATAAAAAAAGAATTTTGCATCATACAAAGCGAAAATACCCGTACATGTAAACAAAAATGTAAAAGACAACATGTGGCCATAGTTCAAAAAGTTGACCTGATTGAACAAAACCAATATGATTTTTGGATTCAGCACATCAAAATTGTCCTAAATCAGTTAATTAAAATTAACAAATCACTTCACCATCACAGCCATCGGTCAGATGGAAACTTCTCTTGAATAAGTTTGACATGCGGTCTCTCCTCACAGACCAGACCAGAGATGAGGGGGGAGTGAGAGATTTTTACAGAACGTTGTGCAGTTTTAATAGGTGTTTTTTTGTTTACTTTATGTTTTAATGTATCGGTTTATATTTTTTAATTGCTCATCAATACCAATCCAGTTATTTTACGTCGCTCAAACCCAACACTGATACTAAATATTGGATGGGCCCATCTCTATATTGGACTGCAACAAATTATACGGTGTTTCAAAAATGTAGCCCCTTTTTTGATAGATAGATAAATAGATAGATAGATAGATAGATAGATAGATAGATAGATAGATAGATAGATCATCATGGCCTTGGTTTTGCCTTGTTAATTTTCCATGCCTTGTCCTTTGTTCTGGTTTTTATATTATCATCATACCTGTCCGAGCTTTAGTTTTGTATGGTCATTATGTTTATTATTTTAGTCTTGGGTTCTGTTTTGATCCCCCTTCCCCCCAGCTTCAGCTTTGTGTTGTATGTCCATTGTCACTATTGTGGTCTTTGTGTTCCCCCTGCCCTTGTTTTTGTCTTTTGTCTGGTTCTGGGTATTGTGTGTATATTTGTCTATCTATTGTCTCCAGTCCCTTATGTCTCCATACCTGTAGACACTTTCCCTCATGTGTGTTACTGTTTGGCCCTTGATTGTTCTCCCAGCTGTCCTGTGTCTGTAATTATTGGTTACCTTATTTATGTCTGTGTCAGTCTCAGTTCCTCATGGAGTCAATAATGTTAGTGTCCATGTTTCCTGGTTGTTTCCATGTCCCAAATGAATCCATGTAAGTTTGTTCTTGCCTTGCCTTGCTTTGAGTTTTTTGCCTGCCTTGTCTCAGTTTGTTTTCAACCCACGCACTGCTTTGTTTTGTCCCTGAGTTTTGTCTAATAAACACCTCCCTTGCACCGTATCCTGCCTGCAACCTTTGAGTCCTACCATCTCAACCTACATCTGCCTGGAAGGCAGAATTTGAGACAGACAGACAGATGTGCATCTCAAATTAGAATGTCATCAAAAAGTTGATTGATTTCAGTAATTCAGTTCAAAAAATGAAACTCATGTATGGATTCATTACACACAGAGTGATATATTTCAAATGTTTATTTCTTTTAATTTTGATGGTTATGGCTTACAGCTCATGAAAACCCCATATTCAGTTTCTCAAAAAATTAGAACATTATGAAAAAGTTCAATATTGTAGACTCATGGGGCAGTATTACAAGGACATGGTCTATAATTCCATCTGGTGGTCTATATTCTGGTGGTCTATATGATGGTCTATATTCCATCCAGCTACAATGCTCTGCACTGTGTGTCTGTGTGTGTGTGTGTATATATATATTTTATAGTAATATGTACATATGTATATTAGCTGCTCTTGCTTGCTTGTTTTTTTTTTGTTTTTTTTTTCTTGCCTTCTGATTGTTGCTCTGAGTGTTGCTATCCCTGTGCTGTTGCAATCCTGGAATTTCCCCATTGTGGGACTAATAAAGGTTTATCTTATCTTATCTTATCTTATCTTATAATCAGTTGTTACTGATGCACAATGCATTTATGGGCATTTCCAAGTTCATTTCCTTATCACAGCAATGTAAAAACAAATCTTTGGCTGGGTGCAAGGTGCGAAGAGGCTGGTCTAATTATTCAGAGGTGTGTTTTGGATAATCCAATCCAAAATGCTCCTGCGCATCTCTTTAATGCACAGAGGTGCATTATCTAAAGTGAACTCTGATCATGACAGCTTGTTTAAGATGGGTTTTGTGCTGGCCAAAGGGCGTGCGTGTGAGCAAAAATGTATGCGATCGTAATGCTGCTTGGTAATAAGGAAGACATCAATCACAGTTGATGCCTAGTTATTATAGAGAGAACAAATGGGTAAGAGATATTGCTGGGCTGAAAAATCAGCTGAAAGGTTTAATGTAGTGCACATGGATGCAACACACAGACATGAATAAGTTTGAAACTACAGGAAAAGAGGATGATGCCTGTGCAAACTTTCATAAAACAGAAGGATTATTAATGGTGGCGTGGAAGTCGCTCCCGGCCCGTGGGGAGATGGAGAGCTCCCTCTCCTCTGGCTTTCCCCAACCAAGGGTCCCCCCCTCTCATGTGGAGGTCTGCTGAGGTTTGTAGCTCTCTGTCCCAGTCCTTCCTGAGTGGGACGGAAGGAGGAGATCCGGCACGATGTCTTCTCCACCTGATGACACTTAGAGGTGATGTTGGGAGACTGATAATCACGTGAAAATGATTGTACACACCAGAGACGCATGATGAACAAACATCCAAGTGTGCGCAATTGGATGAGTGGATATAAAAGCAAGTGCAAAGAAGTACAGAAAATGCCTCTAACAACAATGGCGTGAGCATTATTAGAGGACATTGCAAATTGCGCAGTGAGAAGCGAAAGGGTATATAGAGACGGAGAAGATTTTCTGGCTCAGGATTTTATTTAGCGAATGCAAAGTCCTTAAGCCAAGCAGTTGCCTCCTGGTTTGCTGTATGGAGGGTGTGTAATCCTCCTTCCAGTCTTTGGAGCGGGCAAGCCTCTATGATGTGTTCCATTGTTTGCTCCTCTTCACATGCGCACAGTGGGCTAGGGCTACTGCCCCATCTGTGAAGGCTGGCCAAGCAGGGGCCATGTCCAGTCCTGAAGCGACTGAGTGTAGACCACTGTCTCCTTGGGAGGTTGGTGCCCGGGACCTGTTGGTTGGGGTTTATCACCAGCTGTTTGTTTGGGACCTCCTTGGTCTCCCATTCCTCTTGCCAAGCTGTCTGGATGGTAAAGTCAGCTGGGGGAGGGTTTTTCCAAATCGGCCGTCTGGATGAAAGTCGGGCAGTGGGTGGAGTGTAGATATCTGCATGGATTGGTAAGTGAGGAGAATCTTTAACTTTTTGGAGCATCCTTTGAGTTAATGCTGCTCGCCGGATGTGTGGAGGGGCTATGTTTGACAGTACAGAGAGCCAGGGGAGTGGTGTTGAGCGGATTGTTCCAGTTATAGTTCTCATGGTTGTGTTGAGCTGGGTGTCTACATGGTGTGTGTAAGATGACCTGGACCAGACAGGGGCACAATATTCTGCTACAGAGTATGAAAGGGCCAGTGCTGAGGTGCGCAGGGTGGAGACTGCCACCCCCCATTTTGCACCAGCGAGCTTGCAGAGCAGGTTGTTTCGTACCTTCACCTTAGCAGCCGTCCCCTTTAGATGTTCCTTGAAGGATAAGGTCCTATCAAGGGTCACTCCAAGATAAGTTGGATTTGGGGCATGCTTAAGCTTGAGTCCGCTCAGGTGGATGTTTAGTTCTCTGGCAGCTTTTGCATTGTGGAGATGGAATACACTGGAGACGGTTTTTGCTGGGCTTGGTTTTAGGCGCCAGATTTTGCAGAACTGGTCCAGTTTGGCAAGATCTTCCGTGAGCACCCGTTCCAGTGGTTCAAAGTCTGGTGCTTGGAATGCCAAACAGATGTCGTCTGCATAGGTGAATTTGCGGGATTTTGTAGTAGGCAGGTCGTTTATGTAGAGGTTGAACAGAGTTGGAGCTAGAACTGAGCCTTGTGGGAGTCCGTTTTTCTGCATTCTCCATGCACTTGTCTTCTGACTGAGGTGGACTCTGAACCTTCGGTTGGTCAGCAGGGTTTTTATAATTGCTGTTGCCCAAGCAGGGATCGCCTTTATAAGTTTCAGGAGGAGGCCTTTGTGCCAGACCGTATCATAGGCGGCTGTAAGATCGAGAAACACAGCCCCTGTCTTCAGTCTGCTCTCGAAGCCATTTTCGATGAAGGTGGTTAGGGCCAGTACTTGTTCTCCTGTACTGCGGTCCTTGCGGAAACCTGCTTGATCCACACTTAGAATATCCTCTACTTCTGGGGAAATGCGTTGCAGTATTAGGCGCTCCATGATTTTGTAAGGAACGCTGAGTAGGGAGATTGGGCGGTAGCTTGCTGGTAATTTGTGGTCTTTGCCAGGTTTTGGGATGGCAATGACCTTTGCTGTCTGCCATTTCTTTGGGATCGAGTTTGTTTGTGTGATCCTTGTGTAGAATTGTGTCAACCAGGTTAGGGCTCGGGGGCCAAGATTTTTCATGAATTCTGGGAAGATGTTATCGTATCCTGCTGCCTTTCCACATTTCAGGCTCTGTAGGACTTTCTCCAGTTCAGCAGCCTCGAAGGGTTCAGGGTTCGTTTCCTCTACAGGCATTTTTTGGTGTTTTTTTAGCTCAGTTGTAACTGCTCTTCTGGTGTCTTTGTCTTGGGGTGCTTTGGCGATAGTCAGTAGGTGGGATGCAACTTGGTTGGGTGTGACGGATGCTCGGCTTTGGCTAGGAGGCTTCTGTGCAGCTCCTAGGCGATGGATGAGGCTCCAACATTTCCTGCTAGAGTGGGTAAAGCTCCGGTCAGCAACTGTCTCCTCCCATTTCTTTCGCCGAGCTGTATTTAGCGATTCAATGAGATGGTCTGCTATCTCTGGGTCCCCTGATGTTTGATAGGATTGTAGGAGGGCAGCACTTTCTCCGTCCAAACATGGGACATAGAGGGGTCGGTGGCCTCGTGGGATTGCAGTATGGGCAGCCTTGAAGATTGCGCTGCAGAAGCGGTTGTATGCTTCATCTACAGTGATGGTGTGGAGTGGGATGGTAACAACGCTCCGGTCCAGAGTTTCACTGAATTTCTTCCAGTTGGCTTTGCGGAAGTTCCAGCGCATCTTCCTTGGGCTGTATATGACTGGAAGTTGTAGGCCAATGTGTACAAGCAGGGGCCGGTGTTGGCTGTGTGGAAAATCATCAAGAATGAGGATCTGTGTAGGATATGGCTCCCCATTCAAAGAGCTGACCCAACACAGGTCAGGAGAAAAGTCCTTCTTCCACCTAGCAGAGTGGAAGGTTCCTCTTTGTTTGGGGTCGTACATCAAAGCGAGGTCATTTCTGGATGCCCAGTCTGAAAGTGCCTTCCCATCACTGTCCACTGCTGGGTACCCCCAGTCAGGGTGATGGCTGTTAAAGTCCCCCACATAGATGGCAGGGTGGGGTAGGGTGGGTAAGACCTGCAGATCCCAGTTGGCATTAGGGGGCTTGTACACATTGACAATATGGAAGCCACCAATGATTATGGTGTCTGAGAAATGTGTTGTTATCAGGTGATTTGCTTCAACTATGTCAGAACGCACATAGGTGGCACGTCCATGTTTAGCATGTAGAACATAGCACAGGAGGTCAAAGCCTTTGATGGTGAAGCGGCCAGCTTCCTCTGTGCCAATATGAGTCTCTTGGAGGCAGATTACATCAATCAAATGTTGGAAGGCGAGGACTTCGATAAGGCTTCACTTGGCTGCAGATAGGCCTTCAACGTTTAGCTGTAATATGCGAAGGGCCGATCCTACCACAAAGTGCTCTTGAGGCTGTTTGCTTTCGGCTTTAGGACTGTGACTAGGATTCTTCTTTGACTTGGCACAGAGGCGTCGTCTCTTCGAATTTAGTCTGCTGGTAGGATCATTAGCTTCCCCAGGCGAGCCCGGGTACTGGCGGAGGGCGCGACGAGAACGCTGATCCATTGCCCCCTGGCTCAGGATGATGACTGGCTTATCAGCCAGTTTAAGGTTCCATGGGCAGTCCTTGTGGAACTGTGCTCAGAGCTACAGCTGCTCTTGGAGCGCGACACGGCGAGAAGCCGAACGCTGTCTGTCCCAGTGCAGGTGCTGACAACACTAGGGTTCCTGGCAACAGGGGCATTCCAGAGGGAACTGGCAGACCGATTGGGAATTTCCCAGTCGACTCTGAACCGAGCTATGCCAGCTGTGTGGGATGGCATTACACGGCTGTCACGCAGGTACATCGCATTCCCATACAATGCAGTAGAACAGGCCAACATCAAAGCGCAATTTGCAGTGAGACCTGGTTTTCCTAATGATTCTAATGATTTGAATTGTTGAATTGTTAGGAACAAATTACAAGCTGGCACTGTGCGGATGGGTTGATTGTTGGTGAGTAAATTCATGTAATTGTCCTAAATAACCCACCTCATGCGTAATGCGCCTGTGTTCCCCCAAATATCTCCCTGTCTTCAAGGCTTCATTACAAGTAAGTTCTTTGAGCATAGTGACTTCCTTTTTTTGTTATTTAAACTACAGTTTCACAGCATTCTACCAAGCCCCCAATTGCCTCTGTGTGTACAGTAGTTATGTCAATAAATACATGCGTAAAGTTTGAAATGCAAGTGTCACCCTTTCCCCGGCACACTTCATTCATTTACAGTAGTAGTGGGTGTAATCCATGTAAGTTGTATATAACTATAAAGGATGAGGTTTGCATTTTGGACATAAAATACAGTGGTGTGAAAAAGAGTTTGTCCCCTTCCTGATTTCTCTTTTTTTTTTTTTTTTTGTATGTTTGTCACACTTAAATGTTTCAGATCATCAAACAAATTTAAATATTAGACAAAGATAACACAAGTAAACACAAAATACAGTTTTTAAATGGTGTTTATTATTAAGGGGGAAAAAATCCAAACCTACATGGCCCTGTATGAAAAAGTGATTGCCCCTAAACTGACATGGTTTAGTGACCCAGTGACAAAACACAGACTCCGAATAGATACAATTAAGTTTATTAACAACAAAAGTGTATGTTGATGTGTGTAAGTGCAGGCTGGAGCTGCAGGGACACAGCGGGACACCGTACGGCCTGGCAACCCTATGGACACACAGAGAGATTAAGTTAGTGGGTGTCACGGCTGGAGGTAGACAGTTACGCTGTTGCTTACTGTGGGAGCAGATGGTGAGAGGCTCAGGTTCAGCACGACAGCTACGGCCAGGAAGACAGTGCCCTTCTGGTGGGAGTGCAGCTCCTACAGGTGAGTGTCTAGGGAGTGTTAGTGTGAGGGAAGAGAGGAAGGAATCCGCCGCCAAGGAGGAACAGAGGAAGATTCCATCACCACGGACTCCGCCTGTGCACAGGGGACTGAAGACAAGGTGAGTTGAAAGTTGGAGCTCATGTGAGCAGCTGGAGGGGTTCTCCGGAGATGACTGAAGCAGGCTTGGGCTGAGACAACGACGGTCTGTAGAGAGTGGCGATGAAGCTCGTCTGGAGTGCAGTGAGACATCTCCACACTGCCGGTACGGGCAGCACGGTAGAAATAGGCCAGGCGTAATGAGGACCAGGTGTGCACGCAGCTGGGAATGACAAGCAGACCATACCATGACAGTACTCCCCCCCTAGCAAGCACCTCTTGGTGGTTGTTCCAGCCTACCTGGATGCGTCCGATGGAACTCCCTGATAAAATCCTTATCCAACACGAGGGCGAGACGCACCCAGGACCTGGACTCCAGACCATAGCCCTCCCAGTCCACAAGATATTGCAGGCTGTGGCTCCGGCGACGGACATCCAGAATGGCAGTCACAGCCCATGCCAGGCTGCCGGTGATCATCCTCGAAGGAGGTGGAAACCTGGGAGGAGGACACAGGGGGCTGGAAGACACAGGCTTGACTTGGGAAACATGGAACGTGGGACATATGCGGAGGGAGGGGGGGAGATCAAGTCGCACAGACACAGGGTTAATGATGCAGGAGATAGCAAAGGGCCCAATAAAACGTTTTGCCATCTTCCTGCACTCAGCCTTAAAATTGATATTTTTAGTCGATAACCAAACCTGCTGGCCCACCTGGTATGAAGGAGCTGGGACCCTGTGACGGTTGGCCACTGAGGAATTACGTTCAGCCGTGTGGTGCAGCGCTGCCCGGGCAGCCCTCCACAGTCGTCGACAGCGTCTCAGGTGCGCCTGGACCAATGGTACGACGATGTCACCTTCTTCTTCGGGAAACAAGGGGGGAGAATACCCAAGCAAAGCCTGAAAAGGGGACATACCTATGGCTGATGAAACCGTTGAGTTGTGGGCGTACTCGATCCATGGCAGATATGAGCGTCAGGAGGCTGAGTTGGTAGATGCCACATACCGCAGTGCCGCCTCCACCTCCTGGTTGGTCCGTTCACACTGGCCATTTGATTGAGGATGGTACCCGGATGACAGGCTCACCGTGGCCCCAAGGGCATTACAAAATGACCTCCATACCTGAGAGATAAACTGAGGCCCCCAATCGGAGACGATGTCCGGGGGATCCCGTGCAGTCTCACCACATGTTGAATCAACAGGTCCGTGGTTTCCTTAGCTGTAGGCAGACCCTGAAGGGGAGAAAAATGGGCCGCCTTGGAGAATCTGTCCACTATGGTGAGAACTACGGTATGGTTGTTGGAAGGAGGGAGGCCGATGACAAAATCCAACGCCACATGGGACCAGGGCCTGCCAGGAACCGGGAGAGGATGGAGCAACCCAGCTGGAGAGGATGATGGGGACTTGCCGTGGCACATTGGGGGCAAGCACGAACGTACTCCCCGACGTCCTTTTGAAGAGAAGGCCACCAGAAGGAACGTTGCAGAAGCTCCTCCAACGGCCGTCTCCCCGGGTGGCAGGCAAACTTAGAGGAGTGGGTCCAATGGATAACGTTGCCCCGGATGGCTGATGGGACAAACATCTTACCCGCTCCCCCCCCCCCGCCGGGTCCATCTCAGTCTCTTGCGCCCTCCTGACCTTCTCCTTAATCCCCCACGAGAGGGTGCCCACAACACAGGAGGCGGGAAGGACAGGATGATCCTCAGGTCCCAAGGCATCCGTAGCGAACTGCCTGGAGAGGGCATCCGGCTTGGTGTTTTTGGACCAGGGGCGGTACGTGATGGTAAAATCAAAGCGACCAAAAAACAAGGACCAGCGGGCCTGGCGAGCATTCAGGCGCTTGGCCATCCGGAGGTACTCGAAGTTCCTGTGGTCCGTCCAAACCACAAACGGCTGCAAGGACCCCTCCAGCCAATGTCACCACTCCTTCAGAGCCAGTTTAACAGTCAGAAGCTCCCTGTCGCCAACACTGTAGTTGCGCTCAGCAGGGTACAACCGCCGAGAGAAGAAGGTACACGGTCGGACCTTACCATCCGCCGGGGAGCACTGGGATAGAACGGCACCCACTCCAGAATCTGAGGCGTCCACCTCCACTAGACACTGAAGATTAGGATCCACCTGGACCAGGATGGGAGACTCGGAGAACTGCCTCTTGAGGACCGCAAAGGCCGTAGCAGCCTCCTCAGACCACTGGAAAGGTACCTTGGTCAACGTAAGACGAGTCAGGGGAAGAGCCAGGCTGCCGTAGTTCTTGATGAACCGGCGGTAGAAGTTAGCAAACCCCAGGAACTGCTGGAACTGTTTCCTGGAGGAAGGGGTCGGCCACTCTACCACCGCCTTAATTTTGCCAGGATCCGGGAGAATCTCCTTGTGCGAGATAATAAACCCCAGAAAGGATGTTTTGGAGGTATGGAACTCACATTTTTCTGCCTTGATATACAGTATAGTTGGTTCTCCAACAGCCGCTGCAACACTCGCCTCACATGCACCCAGTGTTCCTCTAGAGATCGGAAGAAGATTAAAATGTCATCCAAGTAAACAAAAACAAGAACACCCAGGAAGTCCCTCAGCACATCATTGATAAGCCGTTGAAAAACAGCAGGCGCATTGGTTAGACCGAAAGGCATCACCAGATATTCAAAATGATCACTAGGGATCTGAAAACTTGTCTTCCACTCATCTCCTTCATGGATCCGCACCAGATGGTAGGCGTTGCACAGATCCAGTTTGGAGAACCAGGACACCCTCTGGACAGTCAAAGGCAGTGTTAAGTAAAGGAAGAGTGAATTTATCCTTGATGGTAATGTTGTTCAATTCCCTGAAATTAATACACGGTCTCAAAGAGCCATCCTTCTTGCCAACAAAGAAAAACCCTGCCCCCATTGCCGAAGAGGACGGATGAATTATGCCAGAGTTCAGAGATTCCTTGATATAGGCCTCCATAGCTGTCCGCTCCGGTGGGGAAAGGCTGTACAGCCTGCTAGATGGAAGTGGCGCCCCCGGCCGGAGGTTTATGGCACAATCATACGGCCGGTAGGGGGGGAGGGATAGGGCCTGGGTCTTGCTAAAGACGGCTCCAAGATCATGATATTCAGGGGGAACACTAGACAGGTCGGGGGGCGGGGTGGTGGGAGCCCCCAAGGGCATGGATGGTGAGCAAGCGACTGATTGGAGACAGGCGCTGAGGCAAAACGAACTCCATGATTTAATACTACCCGAGCGCCAATCAATAGTGGGATTATGGAGGCATAACCAGGGAAAACCAAGGATGACTGGGGATGATGAAATGGGCAACACGAAGAACTGTAACTCCTCCCAATGATTTCTTGATACAGTGACGGACACTGGGGCAGTTCGCTGGGACACCATGGCCATAGGGGCTTTAGACAGTGGAGACTCAAGGGGAAAACAGTGAAGCCCCAAATGGGTTGCCAGGTCCCTAGAAATAAAACTTTGCTCTGCCCCTGAGTTGATTAAAGCCTGTGTAGGTATTTCAGTATGTTTATGTAGAAACCAAATAGGGAGAAGGAGTCTAGATAGGGGATTAGGTTGAGGTGAGTCCGTGAGTCCCCCTACTGAGACGCATAGACTCCCCCTTTTGGCCGAAGCTGGCAACATGCTACCTCATGGTCCTCGCTCCCACAATAGAGGCACAACCCTAATTCACAGCAGCGCTGTTTCTCCGCCGAAGACAACTTGGACTGTCCTACTACCATAGGTTCCGATGTGACAGAGGAATCAGGAGGTGGAAGGGCCAACTGGGAGGTCAGAGGGACGTGACAATGCTGGGACCCTGAGCGGCCATACGCTTTACACTCCGCCGCCCGTTCCCTCAGCCTATTATCTAGACTAATGACTAGGGAAATTAGAGCTGATAGCTTAGTCGGCTTCTCTAAGGGAGCTAACTTGTCCCGAAGGCTAGGGCTGACACTCTGAATGAAAATGCTACAGAGGGAAGCGTCTTCCCATCCTACCTCGGTAGCCACTACCCGGAAGTCAATGGCATAATCCGCTTCAGCCTGAGTACCCTGTCTCAAGTTTAACAACCGAGAGGTAAGAACACTGTCTCGGTCTGAATGGTCAAACACCACATTAAATTCCCCGATAAACTGGCCATAAGTCAGGCTAGCATAATTAGCTCTAGCCATCACAGCGTAAGACCATGCTAGCGCTCTTCCCTCCAACAAGTTGATCATATAACCGATCTTACTGTGGACAGTTGTGAAGTCCTCCGGCACCCGCTGGAAAACGACCTTGCACTGCATGACGAAACCCCTGGCCTCTCCTAGCTTGCCCTAAAGCGGTTGGGTGTAGGAACAAGACTGAGCCGAGCCGGGGGTCCCTGTCTGAGTTGGTTAGCTGGTACGCTAGCGGGAGCCGAGGAGCTGCTGGAAATTAATAAAGTCTGGGGAAAAGACTGGGAGTTAGTTAGCCGGTCTAACCGGTCAGTGACACGAGCTAATTGAGTAATAATGGATTGCTGCTGATAAGCTAATTGATCAATTCGGATCTCCATATGGTTGACATGGTGCACCAAAGCGCTGTCAGCTCGGTCGTTCTGGCCGAGATGTATTGGCATGGTTTAGTGACCCAGTGACAAAACACAGACTCCGAATAGATACAATTACATTTATTAACAACAAAAGTGTGTGTTGATGTGTGTAAATGCGGGCTGGAGCTGCAGGGACAGAGCGGGACACCGTACAGCCTGGCAACCCTATGGACACAGAGAGATTAGGTTAGTGGGTGTCACGGCTGGAAGTAGACAGTTACGCTGTTGCTTACTGTGGAAGCAGATGGTGAGAGGCTCAGGTTCAGCACGACAGCTACGGCCAGGAAGACAGTGCCCTTCTGGTGGGAGTGCAGCTCCTGCAGATGAGTGTCTAGGGAGTGCTAGTGCGAGGGAAGAGAGGAAGGAATCTGCCGCCAAGGAAGAACAGAGGAAGATTCCGCCGCCACGGACTCCGCCTGTGCACAGGGGACTGAAGACAAAGTGAGTTGAAAGTTGGAGCTTAAGTGAGCAGCTGGAGGGGTCCTCCGGCGATGATTGAAGCAGGCTTGGGCTGAGACAACGATGGTCTGTAGAGAGTGGCGATGAAGCTCGTCTGGAGCGCAGTAAGACATCTCCGCACTGCCGGTACGGGCAGCGTGGTAAAAATAGGCCAGGCGTAATGAGGACCAGGTGTGCACGCAGCTGGGAATGACGAGCAGACCAGACCATGACATAAACCTAATAACTGGTTGGGCCACCCTTAGCAGTAACAACTGCAATCAAGTGTTTGCGATAACTGGCAATGAGTCTTTTACAGCGCTGTGGAGGAATTTTGGCCCACTCATCTTTGCAGAATTGTTGTAATTCAGCCACATTGGAGGGTTTTCGAGCATGAACCGCCTTTTTCAGGTCATGCCACAGCATCTCAATCGAATTCAGGTCAGGACTTTGGCTAGGCCACTCCAAAGTCTTCATTTTGTTTTTCTTAAACCATTCAGAGGTGGACTTGTTGGCGTGTTTTGGATCATTGTCCTGCCCCAGAACCCAAGTGTGCTTCAGCTTGAGATCATGAACAGATGGCCAGATGTTCTCCTTCAGGATTTTTTGGTAGATAGCAGAATTCATGGTTCCATTTACCACAGCAAGTCTTCCAGGTCCTGAAGCAGCAAAAGAGCCCCAGATCATCACACTACCAGCACCATATTTTACTGTTGGTATGATGTTCCTTTTCTGAAATGCTGTGTTACTTTTATGCTGGATGTAATGGAACAGACACCTTCCAAAAAGTTCAACTTTTGTCTTGTCAGTCCACAGTATATTTTCCCTAAAGTCTTGGGAATCATCAAGATGTTATCTGGCAAAACTGAGATGAGCCTTTATGTTCTTTTTGCTCAGCAGTGGTTTTCGTCTTGGAACTCTGCCATGCAGGCCATTTATGCCCAGTCTCTTTCTTATGGTGGAGTCATGAACACTGACCTTAACTGAGCAAGTGAGGCCTGCAGTTCTTTGGATGTTTTTGTGGGGTCTTTTGTGACCTCTTGGATGAGTCGTTGCTGGCTCTTTGGGTAATTTTGGTCGGCCAGCCACTCCTGGGAAGGTTCACCAATGTTCCATGTTTTCACCATTTATGGATAATGGCTTTTATTGTGGTTTGCTGGAGTCCCAAAGCTTTAGAAATGGCTTTATAACCTTTTTCAGACTGATAGAGCTCAATTACTTTGTTTCTCATTTGTTCCTGAATTTCTTTGGATCGCACCATGATGTCTAGCTTTTGAGGATCTTTTGGTCTACTTCACTTTGTCAGGCAGGTCCTATTTAAGTGATTTCTTGATTGAGAACAGCTGTGGCAGTAATCAGGCCTGGGTGTGGCTAGAGAAATTGTTCCTTTTCTGAAATGCTGTGTTATTTTTACAACAGATGTGATGGGACACACACCTTCTAAAAAGTTAAACTTTTGTCTCATCAGTCCAGAGTATTTTCCCAAAAGTCTTGGGGATCATAAAAATGTTTTCTGGCAAAACTGACACGAGCCTTTATACTCTTTTTGCTCAGCAGTGGTTTTCATTTCATTCTTGGAACTCTGCCATGCAGGCCATTTTTGCCCAGTCTCTTTCTTATGGTGGAGTCATGAACACTGACCTTAACTGAGGCAAGTGAGGCCTGCAGTTCTTTGGATGTTGTTGTGGGGTCTTTTGTGACCACTTGGATGAGTCGTTGCTGCGCTCTTGGGGTAATTTTGGTCAGCCGGCCACTCCTGGGAAGGTTCACCACTGTTACATGTTTTCACCATTTGTGGATATTGGTTCTCACTGTGGTTTGCTGGAATCCTAAAGCTTTAGAAATGGCTTTATAACCTTTTCCAGTCTAAAAGATCTAAATTACTTTGTTTCTCATTTGTTCCTGAATTTCTTTGGATCACAGCATGATGTTGAGCTTTTGAGGATCTTTTGGTCCATTTCATTTTGTCAGGCACGTCCTATTTAAGTGATTTCTTGATTGAGAACAGGTGTAGCAGTAATCAGGCCTGGGTGTGGCTAGAGAAGTTGAACTCAGCTTTCCAAAGATGTGACAAACCACAGTTAATTCATGTTTTAACAGGGAGGGCAATCAATTTTCCCACACAGGGCCATGTAGGTTTGGATTTCTTTTTCCCCTTAATTATAAACACCATTTAAAAACTGCATTTTGTGTTTACTTGTGTTATCGTTGTCCAATATTTAAATTTGTTTGATGATCTGAAACATTTAAGTATGACAAACATACAAAAAATGAGAAATCAGGAAGGGGGCACACACTTTTTCACACCGCTGTACGTCAGTTATCTGGCTGCATTTTCACAGTCATTTCAGAATAATTGTTCTTTCTGTGCACGGTAAACAAAGTTCAAAAGCAACTAGACTGATAGGGTTATTTATATTTTTGTTTTCTGTTTTTTTTTTTACATTTTATATAGACTTCGGGGTAATACTGTTATTGTGATATTTCCAACCACAATAGTCATTTAGTAAAAAGAAGCTGATATAGTGACAACCATGATTCTCAAAATGAAAATTCAATAACAGTAAAGAAAAACATAAATAACCCTATCAGTCTAGTTGCTTTTGAACTTTGTTTACTGTGCACAAAAAGAACAATTATTCTGAAATGACTGTGAAAATGCAGCCAGAAAACTGACGTACTGTATCTTCAGCATGCTTTCAAATTTAATACCATGGTTATTATCACTACAGATACATCTTGACAGCCCTCCTCTTCTTCCTCTTCTTCTTTTGGCTGCTCCTTTTAGGGGTCACAACAGCGGATCATCTGCCCCCATCTCACCCTGTCCCTTACATCTTCCTCTGTAATACCAACCCTCTCCATGTCCTCCTTCACTACATCCATTAAATCTTCTCTGTGGTCTTCCTCTTTTCCTCCTGCCTGGCAGCTCCATCTTCAACATCCTTTGTCCAACATATCCACTATCCTTCCCCTGTACATGTCCAAACCATCTCAGCCTTGACTCCCTTACTTTGTCTCCATACTGCTCAACCTGAGCTGTCCCGCTGATATACTCATTTCTAATCCTGTCCCTCCTAGTCGCTCCTAGTGAAAATCTTAGCATCTTCAATTCTGCCAGCTACTCTTCCTGTCTTTTTGTCAGTGCCACCATCTCCAAACCATATATCATAACTGGTTTCAGTACCGTGTTGTAAATCTTCCCTTTCACTCTAGCTGATAGCCTTCTGCCACAAATAATCCCCGACACTTGTCTTCACCCACTTCACCCTGCCTGCACTCTCTTCTTCACCTCTCCAGTGTATTTTCCATTGCTTTGGATGGTTGACCTCAGGTATTTAAACTCATTTACCTTTGCAATCTCCACTCCTTGCATCTTTACCATTACAGCTGCCTCCCTCTCTGTTACACTCATGTATTCTGTCTCACTTCTACTGGCTTTCATTCCCCTTCTCTCCAGTGCATACCTCCACCTCTCCAGTTTCTCTTCCACCTGCTCCCTACTCTCACTACAGATCACAGTGTCATCCGCAAACATCATGGTCCACAGAGACTCTTGCCTGACCTCATCTGTCAACCTGTCTATCACCATGGCAAACAAGAGAGACGCTCAGAGCTGATCCCTGATGTAACCCCACCCCCACCTTGAATCCATCTGTCACTCCTACAGCACACCTCACCACTGTCTCGCTGTCCTCATACATGTCCTGCACCACCCTCACATCCGGGGTGGGGCTGAAAAGTCCACAGGCTGAAAAGTTCATAGTGGTCAGCCGCAGGTATCCAAATGCTGCAACACTGATGGAAGAAGTGTGTGGACCGAAGGGGAGACCATGTTGAAAAATAAACCACATTTGGGCAAATTTGACCACTTTGAACTTTTCAGCCTTTGAATTTTTCAGCCCCCCTTCGTACTTCTCTGTAAACTTATAATTTAACTGAAATCACTGTTCTTCTATTCTTGCTAAACGATAATCTTACTGTATATTTATAGGATAAAATTTGGATATCAGCGGCACATATGACTAGTTTTCATTTTATTCATTTATTAGTTTTCATTTTATTCATTTATTCATTTCATTTATTAGTTTTCATAATGAAAGAAAAACCCACAATGGTCACAGAACTAACTTGAATCTGACAAAAGTGGTAATAAATAAAAATTCTGTGAAAATTAACCAATGAAAATCAGATAACGCTTTTGAATTGTGGTTCAACAGAATTATTTAAAAAAAAAAAACTCATGAAACAGGCCTGGACAAAAATAATGGTACCCTTAACTTAATATTTTGTTGCACAACCTTTTGAGGCAATCACTGCAATCAAACGATTTCTGTAACTGTCAATGAGACTTCTACACCTCTCAGCAGGTATTTTGGCCCACTCCTTATGAGCAAACTGCTCCAGTTGTCTCAGGTTTGAAGGGTGCCTTCTCCAGACGGCATGTTTCAGCTCCTTCCACAGATGTTCAATAGGATTTAGATCAGGGCTCATAGAAGGCCACTCTAGAATAGTCCAATCTTTTGCTCTTAGCCATTCTTGGGTGTTTTTAGCTGTGTGTTTTGGGTCATTATCCTGTTGCAAGACCCATGACCTGCGACTGAGACCAAGCTGTCTGACACTGGGCAGCACATTTCTCTCGAGAATACCTTGATAGTCTTGAGATTTCATTGTACCCTGCACAGATTCAAGACACCCTGTGCCAGATGCAGCAAAGCAGCCCCAGAACATAACAGAACCTCCTCCATGTTTCACAGTAGGGACAGTGTTCTTTTCTTGGTATGGTTCATTTGTGCGTCTGTGAACATAGAGCTGATGTGCCTTGCCAACAAGTTCCAGTTTTGTCTCGTCTGTCCATAGGACATTCTCCCAGAAGCTTTGTGGCTTGTTAACATGCAGTTTGGCAAATTCCAGTCTGGCTTTTTTATGATTTGTTTTCAACAGTGGTGTCCTCCTTCATCGTCTCCCATGAAGTCCACTTTGGCTCAAACAATGACGGATGGTGCGATCTGACACTGATGTACCTTGACCTTGGAGTTCACCATGAATGTGTTTAGAATGTCATGCGGTGGCCTTCGCGAGCCACCATAAGGCGCCACACCATCACCAGAGAGTTGTGTTAGAGTCTTTATTTACGGTGAAGTCACAATAATACAAGCCGCTGAGGCTATGACACAAACAAGTCTACACACAGGGAGGCGTAAGGCTAACAAGCTCACTCACGGGTCCACAGGATAAGACGGTCACACCACAGATGGGCAATGTAGTACAATCCATATAGTACGATCGCTTCGACGATCAGCGACGGACACTGCTGCAAGGATGCAGCCGCTAGCGTCGGCTTAAGAAGCCGGCCGCTAACGACCGCAAATGCAGAACAGCTGTTCAGGTCTTGACAGCTGAGCGGAAGCCTCCCCGAGCGCTGTCACAATAAGAGCTCGGAGAGCCGGAATAATAACGCTGCGGTCAAGACCTGACAGGGATAGCCCGAGCGCACATAACATTGGTGCTTGGGTCATAACAGTACCCCTCCCTCAAAGGCGGGCTCCGAACGCCCTGTAACACCTAGCCCCCCCCCCCCACCACCACCACCACCACCACCACTACCACCACCACCACCCACCGGGCGAGTGAATGGAGGAACAGGCAAAGAGGGAGCGAAACAAACACCAACAAGGCCCCAGAAAAAAAAGAAAAAACACATCTCCTGACATACCCATCACATCCCCACAGAAAACAACGAAACAAATAGGGCAAGAGTTACAATACACGGGCACAAACCATACAGAGCATAATTTACCAGACACAGAAGGTTTTCCCACAGTGACCACAGACAAACTGTTTAACTCCAGTATACATGACTTCATGTGGTCTTAAGGAACTCATCTGAGTCAAGGTCCTTCCACGCAGTTCCCACACAAACCCCTTAAATGTCACAATGGATCAGTTTATGCTTCTAAGTACCCAAAGTACCATTTAACCCCCAAAAAAACCAAACATCATCCTCGAACACCAGAGTGCCTATGAAAACCCACAAAGTAACATACTATATATCAAGCCACTGGTATTTGATTCCAATGTAGTGTTAAATTTTACATAACACAAAGGCAAAAGCAACGTGACAACTGCAGTAACAAAGAAAGAGGCGGAAAAGGTTGTTGTGATAACAAATACAACGTCTTAACTGGCTGAGTTTAGTCAGACAAACTTAATATGTACTGTACAGCACACACACGCACGTTACCATTGGAACGTGTTGAATAAAGACCATCAACACAGCATCATTATTTACAAGACCATTCTATATACACATGTGCCTGCTGTGAACAGTGGCTGTCCTGCACAAACACAGCATTACATTTAATGGATCAGGTAGTCCTCTTGTTTCATCAACATACACATGCGGCAATCTTATTGTTCCAAATGACCCTCACACCATACAGTCCAAACAGACGATGGCAGGCAGAGACCAAACGCCCCAGGCAAAGTTCCGGCGGTCTCCCTGCGTCCGATGGCCAATGGGTGGTCACGGGAAACAGTACATGGTCGGGTGGCCTGACCCAGTCCCAGGCCCCGAGAGTCAAGTCCTCCGGCGGCTGTACCAGGCCACCCAGTAACAAACACAGTTCATCGGGTGGCCGGCCCAAGGCGCCGAACAGGCAAAACAGCTCCTCGGACGGCCGACCTACATCCCTCAGCCACCAGAACCATGGAGAAACAGCCTGCGGCGGCCTCCCCAATGAAGAAACTACATGGGAGCGCCAGCCTGTAGGAAGAAAACCTCCAACGGCTCCCAGCGCTGACGACCCCAGCTGGTGGCTCCTGAGAGGGGAATAATCGTGATGATGAGCCCACATCCCATCAGGCGGCGAAGGGTCTGCGGCTCCTCCACTGACCTCGATCCACACCGATGCAACTGTTGAAGCTCCACCTGCATCGGATCCCGATTGGGTCACAGCTGCACCCGCGTCGGACCCCGATTGGGTCACAGCAGCACCTGCGTCGGACCCCCACTGGACCTCGTCGGACCCCGACTGGGTCACAGCCGCACCTGCGTTGGAACCCCGCTGGGTCTCGTCAGACCCCGATTGGGTCACTGCTGCACCCGCGTCGGACCCCGATTGGGTCACAGCAGCACCCGCATTGGCCCCCCACTGGACCTCATCGGACCCCGATTGGGTCACAGCTGCACCCACGTCGGACCCCGATTGGGTCACAGCAGCACCTGCGTCAGACCCCAATTGGACCTCGTCGGACCCCGATTGGGTCACAGCTGCACCTGCGTCGGACCCCCGCTGGGTCACAGCTGCCCCCGCGTTGGACCCCGACTGGGCCTCGTCGGACCCCGACTGGGTCGGCACTGCATCAGCGACAACCTCCACCCCCGAACTTGGCACCTCCTGCACCGTGACCTCGACAGATTCCAAGTTGGCGACACTGTGAAGAGGCTCAGAGGAACAGAGAGGACCGGGATCAGTATCCCCGGCAGCGCCAGAGCCCAGCGAGACGAGTTCGGGAGCAGCAGACGGCTGCCCCTCACTCGCCTCCCCGCGAGGCAGGCAAAAATGCTCTAACACACCACAAAGGAAAACAAAGAAGAGCACTTGCCTGCACTTGGGCTCTGGAGCCATCCAGGACTCCGTCCATCCAGTTTCGGGAAGAAGCTCATCGTCGGGCTCCCACTCAGCTGCGTCGGGATCCGCAGCCGGCACGATGGTCTCTGCAGCCGGATCCTCTCGCGCTGATGTCCACACCGATAATCCGCATGGCGTGGCGGCAGGGGACCCTCGACCCGCTGGCTCGGGCTGCTCCTCCGTGGAGACCCGGGGACGCTTCCTCGTCGGCTCAGGCTCCACACCGCAGTCCGCTCTTCTCCGCTGTCCAAAACGTGGCTGCGGGGCCGGGATTATTCCCTGAGCCGCAGGCCTCCTCCTCGTTTGACGACGTAGACCTAACGCCGAGGACCGCTCAGCGGAGGAAAACACAGCGGCAGCAGGTTCAGTAAAGATGACTACAGCTGGTGGTGGGAGCTCGGGGGGCTGCAAACCCCAAACTCCACCCCCAGGAGTCAGACAAGACAGATCACTATTATCAGTAGGGGAGTGAACTTGGACTTGCCTGTCTCCCAGAGGAAGGGTGGTGCCAGCTGTAGGGGGCATTTCGCCCGCTGGAAGGTAACAGAAGGCCCCCTGGGAGGATCAAGGGGAGCCGCGCTCAAGGACCCATGGACGGGGCTCGCCAAAGCAGGACTCTTGTCACACACAGCAGCTGGCTGGTTGATTGGGTCACTCCGGCAGCCCGGAACTGGATCCGGAACAGGAGCTTGCTGGGGCTGTCCTTGGCCGTGGCGCCGACGTCTACGACGACCCCTGGATGGTGCGAACTCCTGGAGTGGATCGAGGACAGGAACGGGATCCCAAAGCGAGAAGCGTGAACACCTCCCCCTCTGCTTCTTGCCGTATTCCTCCTCCACCATACGGAGTATCTCGCGTTGCGCGGTGATGTCATCCCTCCTCGCGGTGACTTCCGGGTGGTCGGTGTAGCGGGGAGAAAGATGATTGAGCGAGTCCTCAGCACAGTCCAGGTACCAGAGTACGCTGCGGTCGTAGTCGAGGAGGGAAGCAGAGATGAGCGTCTCATCCACATTCCAGGACGTCCGCTAGCTTGTGGCTCGGACTCCGAGCGCGGCCCCTCCGCGACGGCATTCCTCCAGCACACCGTACCCAAACAAGAAAAGAGCAATGGCCAATTAACACAACCTCACTGGCGAAAGGCGTCTCGGGTTGGCGTCACCGTAAAAAATGCCGTTTTTGGCAGCAGTGTACTGTCATGCGGTGGCCCTCGCGAGCCACCATAAGATGCCACACCATCACCAGAGAGTTGTGTTAGAGTCTTTATTTACGGTGAAGTCACAATAATACAAGCCGCTGAGGCTACGACACAAACAAGTCTACACACAGGGAGGCGTAAGGCTAACAAGCTCACTCACGGGTCCACAGGGTAAGACGGTCACACCACAGACGGGCAATGTAGTACAATCCATATAGTACAATCGCTCCAACGATCAGCGACAGACACTGCTGCAAGGATGCAGCCGCTAGCGTCGGCTTAAGAAGCCGGCCGCTAACGACCGCAAATGCAGAACAGCTGTTCAGGTCTTGACAGCTGAGCGGAAGCCTCCCCGAGCGCTGTCACAATAAGAGCTCAGAGAGCCGGAATAATAACGCCGCTGTCAAGACCTGACAGGGATAGCCCGAGTGCACATAACATTGGTGCTCGGGTCATAACATAGAGGTTATTCTGGGCTCTTTTGTTACCATTCGTATTATCTGTCTTCTCCTGCGGCCACATCCAGGGAGGTTGGCTACAGTCCCGTGGATCTTAAATTTCTGAATAATATATGCAACTGTAGTCACAGGAACATCAAGCTGCTTGGAGATGGTCTTATAGCCTTTACCTTTAACATGCTTGTCTATAATTTTCTTTCTAATCTCCTGAGACAACTCTCTCCTTTGCTTCCTCTGGTCCATGTTTAGTGTGGTACACACCATGTCACCAAACAGCACAGTGACTACTTGTCACCCTTTAAATAGGCCGACTGACTGATTACAAGTTTGTAGACACCTGTGATGTTAATTAGAGGACACATCTTGGTTGAACATGTCCCTATGGTCACATTATTTTCAATCTTTTCTAGGGGTACCATCATTTTTGTCCAGGCCTGTTTCATGAGTTTGTTTTTTAATGAGTTAATGAGTTTGTTTTTTAAGTAATTCTGTTGACCCACAATTCAAAAACATTGTCTGATTTTCATTGGTTAATTTTCATAGAATTTTTATTTATTACCACTTTTGTCAGATTCAAGTTATTTCTGTGACCACTGTGGGTTTTTCTTTCATTAACAGGGGGTACCAACAATTTTGTCCACGTCTGTAGTTTCTCAGGTAAAATCGTGTAGTGCTGCTGTGTTTACAGCAGTAAATGATGTGAATACTTCTACCCCTCCATCTTCGTGTGCCACACCTGACCAAATACATTCCTCATCCCTCTTCTCCTGACTGTGAAAAGCCCCATCGCCATTGAAATGCTCTTCGTTTAGACTGTTTGTGGAATTTATTTTTCACCTGCCTCTCCAGGGGTGGAGGCAGCTGACCCCGGTGTGACCCTGCGGCCAGCAAACAGCCTCACCTGATAAAGCGGACCTGCAACCAAAACCTGAGTCATTAGACTGCGGCCTCTAAGCAGAGGTGAGTTTTAAACAGATTCAGGTATAATGGAGATTCCTTGGTCAATAGTGTTATAAAGCCTGAGTGTGGTGGTTGTCTGATGAGAAGAAGGCTGCTCTATCCAAATAAATAAAGTCCTGATAAGAAAATACCTGGGAGGGCTCTGGAACTAAATGGCCACCAAACAAGGAATTTGAGAAGTCTCTGGTATATATATATATATATATATATATATATATATATATATATATATATATATATATATATATATATATATATATATATATATATATATATATATATATACTGTATATATATATACTGTATATATATATATATATATATATATATATATATACACTACCGTTCAAAAGTTTGGGGTCACCCAGACAATTATTTTGTGTTTTCCATGAGAAGTCGCACTTATTTACCACCATGAGTTGTAAATTGAATAGAAAATATAGTCAAGACATTGACAAGGTTAGAAATAATGATTTGTATTTGAAATAATAATTTTTTCCTTCAAACTTTGCTTTCGTCAAAGAACCCTCCATTTGCAGCAATTACAGCATTGCAGACCTAACATGATTGCACAAGGGTTTTCTAATCATCCATTAGCCCTCTGACGCAATGAGCAAACACATTGTACCATTAGAACACTGGAGTGATAGTTGCTGGAAATGGGCCTCTATACACCTATCTAGATATTGCACCAAAAACCAGACATTTGCAGCTAGAATAGTCATTTACCACATTAGCAATGTATAGAGTGTATTTCTGATTAGTTAAAAGTTATCTTCATTGAAAAAAAGTGCTTTTCTTTCAAAAATAAGGAAATTTCTAAGTGACCCCAAACTTTTGAACGGTAGTGTATACACACACACACACACACACACACACACACACACACACACACACACACACACAGTGGTGTGAAAAAGTGTTTGCCCCCTTCCTGATTTCTCATTTTTTGGATGTTTGTCACACATAAATGTTTCAGATCATCAAATACATTTAAACATTAGACAAAGATAACACAAGTAAACACAAAATGCAGTTTTTAAATGAAGGTGTTTATTATTAAGGGGAAAAAAATCCAAACCTACATGGCTCTGTGGGAAAAAGTGATTGCCCCCTAAACTTAATAACTGGTTGGGCCACCCTTAGCAGCAACAGCAGCAATCAAGCATTTGCGATAACTGGCAATGAGTCTTTTACAGTGCTGTGGAGGAATTTTGGCCCACTCATCTTTGCAGAATTGTTGTAATTCAGCCACATTGGAGGGTTTTCAAGCACGAGCCACCTTTTTAAGGTCATGCCACAGCATCTCAATTGAATTCAGGTCAAGACTTTGACTAGGCCTCTCCAAAGTCTTTATTTTGTTTTTCTTAAGCCATTCAGAGGTGGACTTGCTGGTGTGTTTTGGATCACTGTCCTGCTGCAGACCCCAAGTGCGCTTCAGCTTGAGGTCATGAACAGATGACCGGACGTTCTCCTTCAGGATTTTTTGGTAGCAGAATTCATGGTTCCATTTACCACAGCGTGTTCCAGGTCCTGAAGCAGCAAAACAGCCCCAAACCATCACACTACCACTACCATATTTTACTGTTGGTATGATGTTCCTTTTCTGAAATGCTGTGTTACTTTTACATTCGATGTAATGGGACACACACCTTCCAAAAAGTTCAGCTTTTGTCTGGTCAGTCCACAGAGTATTTTCCCAAACATCTTGCGGATCATCAAGATGTTTTCTGGCAAAACTGAGACGAGCCTTTATGCCCTTTTTGCTCAGCAGTGGTTTTCATCTTGGAACTCTACCATGCAGGCTGTCACGAACTGGGGCTGGAATTTCTGCCAGACCCAGTCTCGCGGCTTCTTCAGTGTATTTATTTGTCTCTTGTATCATTATGCTACTCTTAGTGTTATTCTGCCTTTTATTTACTCTCCAGTTGTGTTCCTGTTATTTTTGGCCATGTCTTGTTTTGTAATGGGTTTTGGGTTCATGTTTGTTTGTATTCGGTTTCAGTCTGCAGTGATTATGTTATTCTTTATTTGTATGTTATAGTGCCTTCTCTGGGTTGACAGCTGTCAGGCGTGTGTTTTTGCTCTGCAGGGGCCGTCGCTTGTCAAGTTGTCAATCCAGCCGCTCCTCCCTCACTTATCCAGCTGATTCTAATTATCACTGTTTTCTCCTTGCCTGTTCATGCAAGCCCACACCAGAGTTCATTTTTGTTAATCACTTCTCCTTGTATTTAAACACTGCCATTACTTTTGTTCATTGCCACTTCGTTGGACGTACCTCCTGTAATCCTCTCTGAATCAACTATCGTATGTGCTGTTCATCCCTCCGGAGCTTCCTCGCTCCGAGGCACATGTTGTAAGTTTTTTCCTCGTTTGAGATCTTGTATTTTGGCCACATTTTTGACTGTTATGTTTCTTTGCTGAATAAATGCACCAACACTATCCAGCGCTTGGGCTTGTCTCTCTCCGCCTCACAGAGGCGCTTATGGTAGCAGGCCATTTTTGCCCAGTCTCTGTCTTATGATGGAGTCATGAACACTGACCTTAACTGAGGCAAGTGAGGCCTGCAGTTCTTTGGATGTTGTTGTGGAGTCTTTTGTGACCTCTTGGATGAGTCATTGCTGCACTGTTGGGGTAGTTTTGGTCAGCCGGCCACTCCTGGGAAGGTTCACCACTGTTCCATGTTTTTGCCATTTGTGGATAATGACTCTCACTGTGGATCGCTGGAGTCCCAAAGCTTTAGAAATGGCTTTATAACCTTTTCCAGACTGGTGGATCTCAATTTCTTTGTTTCTCATTTGTTCCTTTATTTCTTTGGATCGCAGCATGATGTTGAGCTTTTGAGGATCTTCTGGTCTACTTCACTTTGTCAGGCACGTCCTATTTAAGTGATTTCTTGATTGAGAACAGGTGTAGCAGTAATCAGGCCTGGGTGTGGCTAGAGAAATTGAACTCAGCTTTCCAAAGATATGATAAACCACAGTTAATTCATGTTTCAACAGGGACGGCAATCAATTTTCCCACACAGGGCCATGTAGGTTTGGATTTCTTTTTCCCCTTAATAATAAACACCTTCATTTAAAAACTGCATTTTGTGTTTACTTGTGTTATCTTTGCCTAATATTTAAATTTGTTTGATGATCTGAAACATTTAAGTATGACAAACACAAAATAAATAAGAAATCAGGAAGGGGGCAAACACATTTTCAGACCACTATATTGTGACGTAAGCAGGGTTCACACAAAGAAAATGGAGCAGATGGCTGTGATCAACCGGATTTATTTTCACACACACTCTGGGCACAGGCAGGAGGGGAGGTCATTCTCCCAGACCTCTGTTTACATCACGGTTACACACACATAACGTTTTCATCTGGCAAAGCATGCTGGGAAATTCACTTAACATGGCCCCAACGTTACACTGCCCCCCCCCCCCCCCCCCCCCCGCGGACTGGTTTCTGTCCCCAGAAAAATTAAAGTCCAATTTAAAAGTCCAATACAAACTCATCCAGGTGTCGGGGCGGTCTTCGGCGCCGGCGGCCAACACGTACAGGTCTCGGTCGGGGTATCGGGCCAGGATGGAAGCTCCGGTTCGTCCACCAGCGGTGCAGATGGCCGATACGGGGCGAGACGGTCACGATGAAGGACCACAACCCGGTCCCTTTTTCTAAGCCTCACCCTGTACACCACATCTGACAGTCTCTCCAGGACCACTCATGGCCCCGACCACTGGCTCGCCAGCTTCGGTGATCGTCCTCTCTTCCTCTCAGGGCAGAAAACCCAGACTCGATCTCCCGGTGCAAAGTCCCTCCCCTGACAGCGGGAGTCGTACGCTCGCTTCTGCTGGCCCCCTGCCGCTGCCAGGGCCTCTCGAGCCAGCTCGTGCACCGTGTGGAGACGTTCTTTCAAACAAAAAAAATAATCCAATCCGGGTTTTCCCTCCACCTCCGGCTCAGGGGGGCAACCGAATACCAAATCCACCGGTGTGCGCAGCTCGCGTCCAAACATGAGCGCCGCAGGGGTGCACCGGGTAGATTCCTGAGCTGCCGTCCGGTACGCCCACAAAACAAAAGGCAGATGCAGGTCCCAGTCTCGCTGTCGTTGGTCCACTAGGATAGCGAGCTGGGTGGTGAGGGTCCGGTTGAATCGTTTGACCAGGCCGTCGCTCTGTGGATGCAGTGGGGTGGTCTGGGTCTTCCGGATGCCCAGCCGTTTGCAGACCTCTCCGAAGACCTCCGCCTCGAAGTTCCGACCCTGATCACTGTGCAGCTCCTCCGGTGCGCCAAACCGACAGAACATTTCATCCACCAGCTTTGATGCCGTCGTAGCGGCGCTCTGATCCGGGACCGCGTACGCCTCTGGCCACTTAGTGAAATAATCCATCGCGACCAGCACGTAGCGGTTCCCCCGGTCCGTGGTCGGGAAAGGGCCCAGGATGTCCACTCCCACTCGCTCCATCGGTGCTCCCACCCGGTACTGCTGCAGGGGAGCGTGGGATCGCTGAGTTGGTCCCTTCTGAGCTGTGCATGTGTCGCAGCGATGAACGTGGAGCTCCACGTCCTGATGACAACCGGGCCAGTAGAACCGGGCCCGAAGGCGCTGCAGCGTCTTTGTCACTCCGAAGTGGCCCGCTCCTACCGCCCCATGAACCAGCTGGAGTACCTTGGGCCGGAGTCGACGAGGAACCAGCAGTTGCCAGACTTGCCGCTGCCCAGCTGGAGTCTGCCACTGTCTATACACCACGCCCTCATAGCAGCGGAGGTTGGCCCACTGGGAGTGCAGGGCCTTAGTCTCTGGGTCCAGCGGTGACACAACCTCCCAGGCGGGCCGCTGTCCTGCGTCCAGCCACTGCCGAACCCGCGAAATGACCGGGTCTCTGTCCTGCTCGCTCTGCAGCTGCTGCGTGCCAAGAACCTCTGTGACGTCATCGCTGGGGAGAACTGCCTGATCATCTGAGGAGGGGCTGTGCGTCGCTGCGTTATTCCTGCTCGCAGCGGCTCGGAGAGCGGCAGCCTGTGGGGCGGTTTGGTCCCGATCTTCAGCCCGTTGACAGTGACGACACTCCTCTGTCGCGCAGGGGCGCCGAGACAGCGCGTCAGCGTTGGCATGGAGGCGGCCTGCCCGATGCACAATCTGGAAATTATAATCCTGCAGTGCCTCCAGCCACCTCGCCAACTGTCCATCCGGTTCTTTGAAATTTAACAACCAGGTCAGGGAAGCGTGGTCCGTCCTGAGCTGGAACCTCCCCCCGTACACATACGGGCGGAAGTGACGCAGTCCTTGAATGACAGCCAGCAGCTCTCTGCGAGTCACACAGTAATTTCTCTCGGCTCTGCTGAGAGTGCGGCTGAAGTAAGCGACTGCCTGCTCTCCATGCTCTCCCTCCTGGGATAGCACCGCCCCGATGCCCTGGTTGCTGGCGTCCGTGTCCACGATGAAAGGGCGGTTCGGGTCGGGATACTGCAGGATGGGGGCTCTGATGAGCGCTGCGCGAAGCTGGGAGAAAGCAGCAGCACAGCTGTCACTCCACTGGAACGTGCGTCCTTTCTGCGTCAGCTGATGCAGCGGGCTGGCGATGGTGGCGAAGTCTTTCACAAACCTCCTATAATAGGAGGCCAATCCAAGAAAACTCCTCAGTTCTCCAACGTTCCGCGGCACTGGCCAGTCTCTCACTGTTGCCACTTTTTCCGGGTCGGTGGCGACCCCCGCTGCGCTGACGACGTGGCCCAAAAAGGTGGTCTCCCGCCGGAACAGGTGGCATTTCTTAGGGTGTAACCGTAGCCCCGCCTGCTGGATGGCTCCCAGCACCTCTCGGAGATTTGACAGGGCGCTGTCAAAATCAGCTGCATGCACCAGCAGGTCGTCCAGGTAAACAACGCAGCGACTCTGGGGCACGTGAGCCAGCACTCGCTCCATCAAGCGTTCAAAGGTGGCCGGAGCGTTGCAGAGTCCAAACGGCATCACTTTAAACTGGTACAGTCCCTGCCCGATGGAGAAGGCTGTTTTTTGGCGGGCCTCGGGTGACAGCTCTACCTGCCAATAGCCGCTGCGTAGATCCAGCGAGCTGAACCAGCTGGAGCCGGCGATGTGGTCCAGTGCGTCATCGATGCGGGGCAGGGGGTAGGAATCTTTCCTGGTGGCGTCGTTCAGGCTTCGGTAATCCACACAGAACCGCCACGACCCGTCCTTCTTCTTGACCAGCACCACAGGCGCCGCCCAGGGGCTGCTGGAGGGCTCAATAACATCTGCCTCCAGCATTTCTCGCACTTTTTGTTCCGCCGCTGCCCGCCTTGAAAAGGGCAGCCGGCGTGGGTGGAGTCGAATCGGCCTGGCCTCACCGGTGTCGATCTCGTGCTGCACCAACCCAGTCCGGCCGCATTCCTCATCCTTCGCGGCGAAAACACCCACGTAATAGTCCAATAGCTCCCGCAGCTGGCGTCCCTGTTCCAGGTCCAGCCCGCTGCAGCTCCGCTGAAATAATTCCTCCACCGCCTGCTGCGTCTCTGCTGACACGTTGACCCCTCCCCTTGCTGTCCTTGTGTGCGTTCGTGCTCCCTCTGTCCGCGCTGGTGACGTCATCATGTCCAGTCCTCGCGGTGGCCTGCCTGGTCCGGTCTGTCTTGGCGATCCCTCGATTGCGCAGGCCCCCATGTTCCTTCCCTGGGTTCTGCTGTGGAGCGTGATGGTCCGGTTTCCCAGCTGGAGGGAAGGTCCGGCGGTGTCGATCTTGGCGTTCCAGGCTGTGAGCAGGTCTAGTCCAATAATACAGGGGTCTTGGATGTCAGCCAGCCAGAACGGGTGTCTTATGTTCTGACCGGCCACCCCCACCACCAAAACTCTCCGCCCCCCCAGTCTGGCGCGCTCACCGGTAGCCGTGGTGACGCAGCGCTTGGTGGGTTCCCACCCCCGTGGGGCCGTCTTGTTCATGCCCGGCAGCACACCGGGTCGAACCAGGGAGATTGTACAGCCGGTGTCAATCAGGGCCGGGATCGACGTCTTCCCCAAGCTGCACTGTAGATACATCCCTGGAGAGTGTCCAATTCGGCCCACGCGCGGTGCCGGCTCCTCGGGGGAAACACCTGCGGGAGGCGGCCTGTTCCCGTTCACGCCACCTCGCTCTAGTTTAACGCCAGCGAGGGGCGTTCTTCTCCGGGGACGCGCCGCCGTGGTCTGCCGTAATTCCTCCTCTTCCTCCTCGCTCTCCATCGTGGCCTGGAAGGTTCTCTGTCTGTGCGTTGGCGCTTCAACTGTGCGATTCATCAGCGGCTCCACCCGCTCTGCTTCTGCCACTGCAGTCTCCCAGTTGCTCGCGGCGTGGATCCGTACGTGGCTCTGGAGCTGGGCCGGGCGGAGACCTTGGATGAAGCTCCGGAGGGCGAGCTTCTCTACCGCCTCCGGTGCGAAATCCGGGTAGCTGCGCCGGGTTAGCAGCCGTATGTCTGCAGCATAGGTTCCTAGGCTTTCCTGGTTGCTTCTACGGCGGCGAGTCAGCTGTTCCTGGGCGTGCTCAGCGTCCGCCGTTCTCCCAAATCGTCTCTGGAGCGCCCCTTGTAGCGCTGGCCAGCTGTAGCGCTCCTCAGGCAGGAGATCAGAAAGCGTGCAGAGAGCTCTCCCTTCCAAGGCCAGCGCGACTTGCACGGCGGTTTCCTCTGGTGACCAGCCGTTCAGCGCAGCGGCCAGCTCGACCTGGGTCAGGTAGTCATCCAACGTGGCCTCGCCGTTGAAGCGGGGAATCTTGGCCCGCTGCCTAACAGATGGGATGGCCGCCTCCCGATCGATCGTCACTCTCGATCGCCGTGGGATCGCCAGCCCGTCCTGTCCTGAAAAGGGCGGAATGCGGGGCTGGTTTGCTCTGCTCTGCCCGCTCTTTCTTGAAAAAGACAGAAGGCGGGGTGCGCTGGCCCCGTCAGGTCCGCCGCCGCTTCGTTCGTCCCGGCTCCCGGCTCCCGGGGGTGGTGTCTCGGTCCCATCGTCCATCATCAGCTGAGCAATGAACTGCTCCAGCTGCTGGATCTCCATTCTGATCCTGGCATCCATCTGCTCGATCCCACTCCTGACACCAGTGTGACGTAAGCAGGGTTCACACAAAGAAAATGGAGCAGATGGCTGTGATCAACCGGATTTATTTTCACACACACTCTGGGCACAGGCAGGAGGGGAGGTCATTCTCCCAGACCTCTGTTTACATCACGGTTACACACACATAACGTTTTCATCTGGCAAAGCATGCTGGGAAATTCACTTAACATGGCCCCAACGTTACAATATATATATATATATGTGTGTGTGTGTGTGTGTGTGTGTGTGTGTGTGTGTGTGTGTGTGTGTGTACTTTTAAAAAAACAGTTATGAAAAATTTCTATTTTTTTAATCATGAATTAATTAATGTAAAATAATTAATCCTTATCACTATCAGTATAAACATTAAATAATTAAACCACTCTTTGTTGTTCTACAGTAATTAAAAATATGTTTGTTATATAGCAGCAATGGACATGTTTTTATCTTTAGTTGACTTTTAAATTCAATTTAGCTATGACCAGTGGTCTTCATCCTGTGGCTCTGGTGCCTCTTTTGGCTCTGACCAGTGGCTCCCTGTGGCTTAAAAATGACCATGAACACTCATAAATTTACATGTAAAAAGTCTGGAATTTAAAAGAAAAAACATAAATAGAAAAAAATTAAAAGAAAAAATAAAACAAATTTATGAGAAAAATATCAAAATGATAAAAAACTGAAGAGAAAAATGTGGCAAATAGTGCTGGTAATATTAATGCATTAAAGTAATTAATTACTGTAGTCATATTAGCGGATTTTAAAAATGTGAAATTTTAAAAATTAACACACTTCCTGTTATTCCACCCAGACAGTCTTTGGCCTCATTTATTTCTGGGTGTTCACATTAGTTTACTGGTGTATTGCTATCATACTATGAGGACATTTGGACCGTAGATTACATTTAACTATACACTGAAACGAGTGTGGTCGGCTAACTGGAAGTTAGCACGAGGCTAGCCACAGCAAGTCACAACGCTGTTCCCTCTTTTTTATTGGTATAGCTTTGCCTGCTGAACTGCCTGTGAGTATGGATGAAGCTCTAGAGGTAGACAAAGGGGCGTCAACTCAGTTCACTCCAACTGACCACTTTTTTTTTTTTTACATCAATGGCTGATCATGGAACATAAAATAGTTCTTGGAAGTTAGCATCAAATGCTAGTATCACCATAGAACTACAGTGGAATTGATGGTAACAGGTCAAGTCGGCCCCTCACCCAGTCAGCCCCCCTGACTTCCTTCAGATTTTTAGAAAATACGAGCTCTCAAGGCAGCGCTGTCAAGGTATGGTCAAGGCTGATTGCCATGGCAAGCAGACCGAAATGTTTTAAAACTTATTCTGAGGAAAAGTGTAAAAACAATTACAGTTTATATGTAATGTGCATATGCATGATTACTCCACCCCACCCCCGTTTTTCCCTGCAATTAATCACAATTAATTAGTTAACTGGGTAAAAAAAATAAAAATTAATTGTTTTTTAAAATAATCATGATTAGTTTTAGAAAAAGGTGCAATTAGTTAGTTAAATTTTTAATTGATTCACAGCACTTGTTGCAAATTGCTTTGCAAATTTACAAAGTATGTTACAAATTTATGAGAAAAGTATTACAAATTAAAGAGAGAAAATTCATCATCATAATGTTGACAGGCCAGTTTATACTTATAACTCAGTTGTTTTACTTTCATTTGGAGACTAAAGGATCTTCTTTTACTCTATGCAGATTTTTCTGGCCAAAATTACTCAGACCAGATCTTTCTATAGAACAGTTTGCAACTTGTGAACAAACAGAAAAATATTGTGACATAATAGAAATTATGATAAAAATCACCTGGTTTTGGTTTTGAATTCTCATTCATAACTGAAAAATAAATAATTATCATTATTAATATAATTATTATCACATAAAATAATTATTGTTTACGTTTGATGAGTACTATAGTTTATTATATATTTAAAATATATACATACAGTATTTGTTTTTTATGGTCAGTTGAATTATTTTCCTTTTTAGTTTACAATTAATTACTTTTAAAGCTACAACCAATCAAAATATCATTGTTAGAGGTGTTTGACTTACAGTATAAGTGCAATGAAAAATCAGATATCCAAATCAGTTAATAGCATGAAAATATTTACCTTATATTCATGAAATTAAATGAAGAAAGCCTCACAATATTAAGACAAGCATTTTTGCAATTTAGAGTTTTGCTTTTCATTTTTAAAGGCCATACCAGCTGTAACTTACAGAACATATACCCTCACAGCTTCTGCAATTCTCAGAGAATACACGCATCTCATCCACCCATTAGGTTGCACACGGTACGAGCGCTCTGCCTCAGCGTGGGAAATTGAGTGTGTGTAAGCACCGTGGACAACATTTCAGGCTAGAGTGATCACCGAGAGCAGGGAGAAGTAGGAAAGAGGAAGAGCAGTAATTAGTACCCCCCACCACAATCACCACCAGCCTCACTGTAGCATGGAGGAAAGCTGCAGGACACAGAGCTTGAAAACTTTATGAACAAGTCTCATTTCCTGATGCCAAAGGTAACTCTCATCAGGGAGAGGAAAGTGAAAGGAGGGAACGTTAGTCGTTACGTGTTCAGGCTGAGAGAGCATGTGATTGATTAGACAGCTGTTGAAGAGGAAATAGGAACTCAGAGGAGTGCCCTGTCCATACAGTGTGTTGGTCTGAAGGCAAATAAACATCATGAGCTGCCAAAAAAAAAAAAAAAAGGTGAAAGAATCATAGCTCAGTGATTGGGGTCTGTGGAATATTAGTGATTTCCCTCAAGTTAAGCTGCACGACTAAGCTAATAAAAATGTATTTACCCAGGAGAGACCCCCAAGATGCACCATCTTGCTTACAGGAGTGTCCTAATGTGACAGGAATCAAACAAATCAACAGACAATCATAACATATGCACACACACACACTTCCCTTTGGCTGTTATCAAGTGACCTAGTTCTTCTGGTCTGTGGGCGTGCTAATTCCCTGATTCAGAAAACATTGAGGATGTGAGGATGATTTGTGTTTATCAATGACAAATCAAACCACTACACCGTTACAATTTAACTGCTAATTCCCAAGAAAATAAATCCCATGATTAATTAAATTATCTAACGGAGAAGTCAGAGGGTGTGTCTGGCTCACACGCAAGCTGTGATGGGACGTTGAGACTTACCGTCTTACTGTTTCCGTCTGAGACGACCATGGTGGAGGGAAACCGTGAGGGGTGGGAATATTGTGGAGGCTCTTGCTTGTGAGAATACACTGAAAATGAAAAACAGAGTCCAATAAATTATCTGATTTTGACTTTATATTGAGGCTTCCAGCAGCAGAGAGAAAATATAGAATTTTAACACTAACACTATAATTTGCGATAAAAGGACATCATTAGATGTTATCTTCTTCTAAGGATATTGGTGCAATGTGCATACTGTAGAGCGAGTGGTAATCGGCCAAGGGCAGAAGGGCTGCAGGACGCCGGGCCACTCAGAATGGCATATGACTGGTCCACATAAAATGATTCCCTTCAGCAGCCCAAAACATGTTACATCAGTCACTTTGAATACACGCCTGTAGCTTGTATATGAAGATGGACAGCATGAGTGCTCTCCAAAAACAAGGTTTCAATCTCAATCCCCCTTTGATGGCTGGCTGCAGTAAGACACCGAGTCCCTACTTTTCTCATTACTGTGTGCAGCATTTTATCAAATTGAAAACAAAATGCTCCTCGAATATTTTTGTCTAAAAGATGGTTTCTGTCCTCATCTTATCACACAATGCATGTTTGAGCATTAATTTCTGGGATCAGTTTTACTTTAATTAGTTATTTGATGATAGAAAAATGGGGACGGGGCAGCTCATTTATAATTACTTTCTCTTTTTCTCTCATAATCTCCAAGATCCTGCTTTGTTCACTGAAGGACGTCTTATGTCATTGACAGAGAGTGGTAAAACCAACGTTCTAAAAACTGGTCTGAACATAGGCTGGTTTCCGAGAAATCTGAGATCCCAAAGAAGGGGGGGCCAGAATAGAGAACACCTTTTTTCACTAAAATAGAAATATAAAAGGATCTAAAATTGGTTGGTATGTGCACCTCTTCAATATTAGCAGATGGCATAGAAACGTTTTGCTTTTATTTGACAGCCACAGAGAAGTGAGACAAGAAGGGAGGTGGAGACCAAGGAAGACTGATGCCTCAAACCTTGCACTGGTATCTCACACAGGCATAAATATTGCTCTGACAGCTTGCTTTATTTTCCAGAATATCATAGGTTTTTTCTTAATATGGTGATAATGATATCATGAACTCCTTAAAAGGTGTCACTGTAGCTGAAAACTGTCCGGAGGTTACCCATTAACTTCAAATAGACAAGATGTCTGTTAAAGCCATGTGTACTGCTAACTGCTGGATATTTTAAAGAATGCAGATTTAAGACACTGCCACAATGGCCTCACATGTGAGACAAAGAAGCTACATTCATCTTTGTACGGTATAAAGCTAGGGTGTCCAATCATTTGCCATGGAGGGCCAAGACCTCGAGGGTTTTACCTCCAACCAGTGTCTTGAACAGGTAACTTCACTGAATTTCTTCCTGCTGATTGCTGATCAGTGGTAATACCTGCTGAAGAGACTGAGTGAAAAACAAAACTTGCAGGGTCTTGGCCCTCCATGGCCCATGCTTGGACACCCCTGGTAAAAAGCCTATGCCTAAAACAAGACTACCTTCCAAAATAAAAGACTATATAAGCATTTTTATTAGCAGTAGATATGGCCTATGCTGGCATTTAGCAGCCTCTAGTGGTTGTAGAAAATAAAGACATGAAGTAACATGGTGGTTATATGTTGACAGTCTGTGTAAACTGGTCCCTGACCTTATCCTAACACTAACTTTAATCATTTCCCTGAACTTAACCCAAATATTTTAGTGCCTACCCCTGTAATAAGCAAGTGAAAGTAAACCCAGACAGCAGTGACTAAAAGTGAAAATTTAAGCTTGAATCTCCAGGGCAGAAGCACATTTTTTTATTACTATTTTTTTTTTTTTTTTTTGTTACTTATTTGTACCCGTAGGTAGACTTGGTTTGCAGTCTGGTGACAAGCCACCGGCTACTGGTCGCTGCGTGCGCGAGCGCCCTAAACCTACATGTTTTTGGTGTGCGGGAGGAAACCGGAGAAATCCCGGAGTAAACCCGCGCAACACGGGGAGAACATGCAAACTCCACACAGCTCACTGTTGGTCGGGGGCTGGGATCGAACCCACGATCTCATGATCCCCGCGGTCCCCCGGCCGAGGGTAAAACTGTGCTGCCACAGTGCTAAACCACTGCGCCACCGTGCAGCCCATACTATCCATTATTCATCCCCCAACTTTGTACTCAAATTTAAGTAGTTCTGAAATGAAGACACACCGTGAAGATTGGTATATATGGGCATATTCTGAAGTCAGGAACTTAGGATCATTATGCCTTGGTGCAAGGCAACGTAGGCATACAGTAATGTGTCGATGCATCTGTGTGTGTGTGTATCTGTCTGTCTGTCTGTCTGTCTGTTACCAGCTTTTCAGCTCACCCGGTCAAAATCAAGTGAAACTAAAGGCTTGTATCATTGTATTGCCATATTTTCTCGACTTTTAATTTGCCAGAATTTTGAGATAAGGCTTTGTTTTCAAAATAAACAGAAAATTAACTCACATTTACAGTCAATGCAGCTGGGGAAAAGTTATTGTAATAACTATGCTGGGCCAGTAGAGGTGACAGTGCGACTTTTTACAGCCCCACAGACCACTTCCTGTCAACAGTCAAGCTCCTGCTGAACTTTTAAAATAGCAGTTGTTTCTGAAGACTAAACACATATTCAGCAACTACACCATTTATTCATCACATCGACTGATTTCAGACTCATTTCGCTGTTTAGGTTTGAAGAGGAAGGACAACGTATTTTCTTCCTGAAGTTTTCAGTTCATCGGTAAAAACTACAAGTCCTACATTCCTCAAATTGCAATGCGCCAATCATCACATCTGCCTTGCCAAGGAACAAAGATGGTCGGCATCTGAGCAAAGAAAAAAAATGGTTAAAAGTAAGTTTTGTCCTTAAATTATGCAGCGATTTCAATATTAAAACATTAAAACTACAACATTAAAACTAAAACTGCAACATTTGATTCTTAAAGCTTATGTTACATGACATTATTTTTTTTTCCCAATGTGCGATTTTTTTTCCGTACTGGTGGCTGCTTGTTACATTAATTTAACGTTGAATTGTTTTCTCTGAAGTCCAGCCGATTTTTTCATTCTTGATACTAATGTCAGTAATATAAAAACACCATGGTGTGACATGGTTCACTCACTCACTTTAAAATAACTTTTACAGTCCTGTAGAGAGCTCAGTTACAGTATTAATAAAGTCACTCCTGATGACCGTAATAATAAACCCATTTGATCTTTTTTGTTTGTTTTTTTTTCAAGAAAGCCAAGCAATTTGTTAAGGAATGTGACATCTGTAATAATGTTTTTAATGATGCTGACTTTGAAATAGTTTGATCACATCTGTAACAATAATCAGACTGTTATCAGTCAGAGCAGCTGCGAAACTAAATAAGAATATTACATGTTTACTGTTTATAGAAGAAACTGCTACTGTATTTTAATAAATTAATTTTTTGAAAAACTTTGTTTTTTGCAAGATAATTTAAAAAACCTCTCAATATTCATTACACAAGTGTGAAACATTCCAAACAGTTCTGATTTAATATTGATAATTATGGTTTTAGTTTTGGAAATGTTGATATTTTTACCAGCTATAGCATGCCATTGTGTAAATATACATGCATTAAATTCATAAAATCTGTTACTCCAGCATTTTTCTGTGGGCTCCTAATTTTGTTCTTGTGCTTCTATATTTTTTCTTTTACGAGCTCCTTGACAAAAATGCCAGCATACAGCCCTGGGATGAGGTACATCTCATGTGTGTTGTAACGGTGATGTCTGCGTCATACCTGCGTAAACATACACCAAGTATTTCAAAACCGTGCATGGATGACCTGACACAATACTTAGGCACCCCATGCTACCGTGCCACAAGCACCGACGCATCAGCACCTATGGTACTTTCATCTTTTATACAGTATGTTATTTGGAGGACTTGTTGCTTAAAGACTCCGGCGGCTCTAAAACCACCAAAAACACCATCAAAAACAAATGTGTTTTGCACAAAATAGTGCATTGTGGCTTTTTATACACAACAAAAATTTCATTGCCTTAGAATTGCTTGGAAAACGCTTTTTACATCTTCCACCTACTTAAGTATACACAGATCTATGAATATTCTAATTAACTCCACCCATACTCCCACCCACCAATAGCTGGAAGAAGAGGACTTTGAGCCAGGGCTCCGAGAAGGCCGTCCAACTTGAGGAAGGATCATTCTCAGTGGAACGGAAAGTCACTGTCCGGCCCCACTTGGAGGCTGGAGGACTTCCCGTCGGTCTCTGGTTACCCACCCACCGAGGATCTCCCTACGAGTGGTGCGGTGCCCTGTCCGCCGGCGACTGAGAGCAGCTCGGCGAGGCCAAGAGCAGCTGGCTGGGAGCTCAGGGCCACATTTAAGATGGGTCCCCCCCCTCCCCCTCCGCTTTCTCTGACTCAGTTCTGCTGCTCCTCAGCTCCTTCCTCTTCCTCCGAGGTAGCCAAGAGCATCTGTCTGATTGGTTAATGTTATAACCAATAGTAGTAGATTAGTTTATTTGACAGGGACAGTGCAATAAACATAGACAATTAATCAAAGACAATCAATCTGATGTGTTGCACATAGAGTGTATAGCTATTAGCTAATTTGCAACTCTTGTCCCTGGATGGGCTTTAGAAAAAAGAATCAAGATAAAAATATACACAATAACCACATACATCAATGCAGAAAAATTATAAATACACAATTATAAATATTATAAATATTATAAATACACAAATATAACAGCCTGACTCACATTTAACATAAATATTATAAATATTATAAATACACAAATATAACAGCCTGACTCACATTTAACACATATAACATAACTCACATTTGCCTATTTCAGGCCTTCCTCCCTCCGTCACTCACTATAAACAAACACATTTATTCCTTCCCTTCATTCACTCTCACTTTGCAGACAAATAATTCATACATGAGTACATTCTTGTTTATTTTTCAGCCAGTTTTTAACATTTTTAGTGAATGTTTTAAAGTCCGTTATTATTTTAATTTCATTTGGCATTGTGTTCCAGATGTGACTGCCCTTTATAGAGAAAGCTGTTTGTCCAAATGTGGTTCTGCGGTGGAATATTTTACAGTTATTGTTAACAGAACTCCTGGTGGCTCTGCTGCTGTCCTGTCTTTGGACGAAACCAGCAAGTGGCTCGGGTGCTGATTTATGGAAACATTTGAACGTTAATTTCAGAAGACAGAGGTCAATGAAGCTCTCAAAACTCAATAGGTTGTATTTTTTTAAAACATTACAGTGATGCCACCTAATGGGCTTTTTGTCCAAGATTTTTAGGGTTTGATTATATAATGAACCTATATGTCTTATTGTGGAAGGGGCTGCTTGAGCCCAGACTGTCAAACAGTATGATATATGAGAAAAAACCATAGAATGCATATACAGTGCAGCTGCTTCGTAAGGTATGTAATATCTAATTAATTTAAAGCAGTTCAGATTTTTTTTTACTGTTTTTGAAATTTTCTTTATATGAAGATTAAATTTGAGTTGAGGATCTAGTACAATGCCAAGGTATTTGAATTCTGTAGCTAAACTGATGTCATGATCATGTATATTAACTTTAAAATGTTGCAGGTTACATTTTTTGATTGAAAAGCACATTGAGACTGTTTTCTGAAGGTTCAGCAATAGATGGTTCTTGAGGAGCCACTCTTGGACATCAACCATACTTGTAGACAGTACATCTGCAGCCTGTGCTGGAGTCTTGGCAGCTGTGTAAATAACTGCATCATCTGCATAAAGTTGGCATGTTGCAGCTGAGCAGTGTAACGGCAAGTCATTAATAAAAATGCTGAAAAGTAAAGGACCAAGAATGGACCCTTGTGGGATACCCATGCGGTTGTTTAAAAATGAGGATTTATCCTGGTGAACTTTTACACACTGTTCTCTATTCTGGAGATAAGATGCAAACCATTCTAATGTATTTGGGGAGAAGTTAAAAGATACCATTTTGGATAAAAGCAAACTGTGGTTTACAGTATCGAAAGCCTTTTTGAGATCTAGAAAAACAGCTCCTACCACATTACCCCACATAATCATGCTAAGCAGGAATGCTTACGTAGCTAGAAACAGTCTGCCCAAACTCTGCCGTTTGGGAAAGGGTGATGCCTAACTGGAAATTCACAGCAGAAAAACACAGACTTGGGACTGCAGTGAGATTTTGCTCTGGATATGTCTTGTAAGTCACAAAAAAACATGTTACAGACATGTTAACAACAGAAAAAAAATAGATTTTTGCCGGAGTGTCACTTTAAAACACATACGTAAATACTGGAAGCCAAAACACAAAAGGCGACTGAAGAAACGTGTTACTGACTGTGTGCATGTGGGAACTGCTGCTGGCTCATGTGGCTTGGCGAGTGCTGCATCAGGCTCTGTTGGTGGTGCGGACTGTGGAGCTGCTGGGAAAACTGTACCGGCTGCAGTGCTGCAAGGCTGCCTGCCACACTGTTGATGACTGGCACTGTCTGTGACTGTGATGTGTTTAAGCCTGACAAAACAAAGCAAAAATCTAGTTAGGCCATGTCAGAGAAGAATGGATTAAAAAGTTTGGCCATGTGGAGGCATGCTAGACTCACTCTGCGCTATGGCCATGACTCCAGACAGGGGCATAATGAGGTTCTGTGACTGCTGGTGGCTGTGGTGGGAGCCGTGGATGCTTGTCAGTGTGCTGACTGGTGGAAGACCTCCACCTGAACCTGAAATCTGAAAAAAAAAAAAAGATGATGGGAAATAAAACTGCATTTCTGTTATGCTGCAGTATTGTTCATTTTAGGCAAGTAGGTGGAATGAAAATTCACACGCTGTGCCATCATGTTGGACACAAATGTTGACCGAGCTCAGACTCTTTTGTACCAGCACACTCTTGTGTAACTTCACTCAGAGACAAGCAAATATTCTTAAGAACAATAAATGTGACAAAAACTGAAAATATCACAGGAATAACTGTGGACCTACAGTATGTGTGCACCTGTACTGCATGTGGGTTTGTTAAACACTCTGGCCATGCTTTTACAGCAGTGTGCATCTGGATCCTCCCCCTCAGTGTGAGGCCGCGTCTATTTCACTACAGCCAGCTGCCCACAGGGGGAGGACCTGGAAGGACCCACATGGGCATATAAACAATAGAAACCTCCGAGCACACAGCCTGTCAAGATTTCACATTGTGACATAGAAGACTGAATGTTTAAAGAGTGACTTAATGTATACTGAGGTTCTAAACAAAATAAACATGTTAGATCGACCGATACTGATCCTGTAATTCAAAGAATGCTTTATTTTGACAGTAGAATACATATCATATATCAAAAGTATTCTCAGACACTACATTTCTAATCAGAGGTTTCCTGGTCACTGATCAAATATTGGACTAGGCCAGAGGGGAGAAGTAGACGCGGAAAAAGGCACTGGCCATGATCAAATGTTGGCGTCATTTCTCTGGCAGAGCAAGCAGCACTCCACCTTCGGCTCCTCTTTGTGAGGCATTTAATCAATAAGAACAGAATGTTTCTTTGTCAGGTTTATTGGCTGAGTGATGAACATGCCTGGTGCACTGTGGTGAACACTGCCTGCTAGTCCAGCCGTGGCCCACCACCATGGCTCCGCCTTCCAGACAGAGCGGCACAGTGTGCTACTTGTTGGCTTTTCTAGCAGTGCTATGAAAGGTGAGGTTTCCCTAACCTGCCTTGTACGCTTATGCTAAATGCCAGCCTGGTCTTATCTAATCTGAGGCCATGAGGGCCCAGGTGTGTTCACTCACCATCTTAGGGTCAGGTGACAGCAGACTGTGGCCGTGGTCCAGTCCTCCCGGCGATACTTGCTGAAGCACTGGCTGGCTGCTTGCCATCGCACTGCTACTGTGGTGACTGATAGCTGTGGAAGAAGAGCCCTCCCCTGGGCCATAACGCACTGAGGAAGAGAACCAGAGAGAGGGAGCAGGTTAGCCCAAACCGTCTTCACTCACAGCTACCATAGCATTTACATAAGGACAACAAGACTGCATTGTACAGTATGTGGCGCATACTCCACTCAGCCAGGCTCACCTGCTCTTTGCCTCAGACAAGGGAGGACAGAGCAAATAAACACACTGACCTGTCCACTGCTGCTATCTGCGAAGCTCAGCCAAGGCCACTCACTGTGTACATGCACTCACAACAGCACAACTCCCACCAGGGGGTCCAAGCATCGCACAAATGCTACCGATGATGTTCTTCATTACGTCAGTGTGAAGGTTCAAATGCTTTCTTAAATACTAGTTTACAAGGAAAAGACCTGCATTTAAACCTCAGCTAAAAGAAAACTACAGTATCATCAACAAAATTCTAAATGTTTAAGAAAGTACTCACTTTCTTAAGTGAAAAAAAACCCTTAACATTTCCAACCACTTAAACCAGTTTGTTTGTTTGGATCCTTGTTAGTGACAGTAATGCAGCTGATCTTCTTGATCCAGCCCTTTAAGCCAGGGATTCCCACCCTGTTTCCTCTGACACAGACCAGACCCACAGCAACACACCCTCATCAAAACCACCTCAAGTGTTAAGTTCAATATGAACTATGTTTACAGTAGATTTAGACCACTATCAGGTTGGATTACATTTACTGTCAGCGATTAGGTCAAACTTATCATTTATTCATTGTGGTTGGCAAACTTTAATAAACTGTATATCCCTAAATATTATCTTATTATACTAATTCCACCATTCATCTATAATTTTGAGCTACAACTGTATTAATTGCTGTTCATGTTAGCTAATAATTTTGTTTATCTACACTGTTGTTAACAGCCAGCTATGCTTGCAGTTAATAATTTTATACATTTAGACAACAATGTTTTCAAAATGTTAAGTCAGCATTTCATTTGTTCATTGTTTTACATTTTTATTCATACTGTTAGCTGATCGTTTTAACTGGTAGGCATAACCGGAGGTAAAATGTTAAAAATGTTATGCCAGAGCTTTTATATGGTGTTTTAAATAAAGATTTTGACCATCACCTATTTGACATTTTAGATATTCCCATAAGTTTGTTTATTTCTACTGCCTTTCAGAGTTTTTAGTCAGTTAACTTTTTAAAAATGTGTTGAGACTGACTTAAAATTTCAATTAACTTTTAATTTCATTTTTCTTAGTTGAACTAGCCTTTATCTGGCTGGCAACTCAAACTCAGTAGCATTATTAATTCTTTTTGGCATAATAACAATTGAGTGTATGTTAAATTAAGTAATCTGTTTACATTTGTTGCAGCAAATCTGTATCATGATGCCTTAGTAGGCGAATATCAGATCATAGAGCACAAGGACTACAGGGGACATGGCTAATATTTTCCCGGCAAACTGAGACACCATATTTTGTAGGAAATTATCAGTTTGACAGCACCTGCAGCGCTGTGATAACAGGACACACAAACAATGGATTGTTGTATTTCTTTTAATCATATAAACTATGTACAAAGTATATGGAAGGTTATGAACACAAATACATACTTTTTGCATTCTGTAGTACATGTACGGAGCAATAATGCCAATTGACAGAGTAAACTCTTGCCTTTATTGCTTGACTCCTGGCTTCAGCCAGCAAGTCAGCAGTAGTCACTAGCAGACACTGGTGTTTGTTTCAATCTTGTCCTTTACTGATTTCACCCTGGCGACTTTATTACTCTCCTACTTCCCACACTTAATCAATATGGCGGAGGGCTTGGCCGACTATGACTAGCCGCATCCTCTCTAGTCCTTATTCAGTTCAACTATATTTATATAGTGCCCTTTCACAACAACAGTCATCTCATAGTACTTTCAAACTGTAGGGGAATACCCCACAATTTTGGTGTATAAGGGCCTATCAGAGATAGATATATAGGGACATTTTAGAATCTCCAATGAACCTAACGTGCATGTCTTTGGATTGTGGGAGGAAACCAGAGACCCGAGTAGAATGGGAGCACAGGGAGAGCATGCAAACTCCACACAGAAAGGTTCCTGCCCCTGCCAGTCTGGGGATTTGAACCTGGAACCTTCTAGCTGTGAGGCAACAATGCTAACCACTATACCACCATGGTGCCTTATATATCTCTGAGACGCTCCTACTAGATGAAGTGCTTATATTATCTGTTCCACTTATAAAGCAGACTTTACCATTAGGTCCTGGCCAGGAAGAATTCAAATTTTCACAGCAGCTGATTGGATCATTGTTGACAATAAAGGTATTTCTGCATATAGAAAAAAAATTAATTGGTTCCAGTTCATTGACTGGACCCAGCCACAGGGAAGGCACAAGGGGGTGCACGGGGGGTGCACAAGCCAGTGTACTCCTAGTGCTGGTCTCAAGCCCGGATAAATGGGGAGAGTTGTGTCAGAAAGGGCATCCAAATCAAACATGTGGATCATGACAAATGAGACTTTCATACCGGACTGGTCGAGGCCCGGGTTAACAATGACCGCCACCGGTGCTGTTAACCGACAGGGTGCCAGCGGAAATTGGGCTACTGTTGGTCGAAGATCAAGGAGGAGAAGAGGGGGAAGGTGTGTTAGGAGGGAGAGAGAGAGAAAAGGAAAGGTAGAAGTATGGAGGTGAGAGAAAGGACGTTAAATGTGGGGACTATGAAAGGCAGAGAGTTGGCTGATATGATGGAGAGAAGAAAGGTAGATATACTGTGTGTTCAAGAAACCAGATGGAAGGGAAGCAAGGCTAGGAGCATTGGAGGGGGATTTAAACTGCTCTACCATGGTGTAGATGGAAAGAGGAATGGAGTAGGAGTAATCTTGAAGGAAGAGTATGTGAAGAGTGTTCAGGAGGTAAAGAGGGAATCAGACAGAATCATGAGTTTGAAGCTAGAAGTCAAAGGTGTGGTGTTGAATGTTGTCAGGGTGTATGCCCCACAAGTTGGATGTCAGGTAAAAGAGAAAGAGGAATTCTGGAGTAAGTTGGATGAAGTGGTAGAGAGTGTTCCCAGAGGGGATAGAGTGGTGATTGGAGTGGACTTTAATGAGCATGTTAGTGAAGGGAACAGAGGTGATGAGGAGGTTCTGGATAGGTATGTTCTTAAGGAGAGAAATGTGGAAGGACTGATGGTTGTGAATTTTGCTAAAAGGATGGAAATGGCCGTGGTGAACACATACTTCAAGAAGAGAAAGGAACATAGAGTGACTTAAAAGAGTGGAGGAAGGTGCACACAGGTCGACTACATCTTATGCATAAGGAGAAATCTGAAAGAGATAGGAGATTGCAAGGTGGTGGCAGGGAAGAATGTAGCTAGACAGCATCAGATGGCAGTCTGTAGGATGACTTTGGAAAGCAAGAGGAAGAGAGTGAAGGTAGAGCCAAAGATCAAGTGGGGGAATTTACAGAAGGAAGAAGGTCACACAGAGTTCAGGAAGGAGTTGATACAGGCTCTGGGTGGTAGGAAAGGATTACCAAAAGACTGGGAAAGTACAGCAAAAGTATTGAGGGAAACGGGTAGAAAGGCATGTGGTGTATCCAGTGGACAGAGAAAGGAAGACGAGGAGACTTGGTGGTGGAATGAGGAGGTACAGGAAAGTATTCAAAGGAAGAGGTTAGCAAATTAAAAGTGGAATAATCGGGGAGATGAACAAAGTAGACAGGAGTATTTGGAATCTAGGCACATGGCAAAGACAGCGGTTGTCATGAAATGCCCTTTTTCAGGGCTACTGAAGGACACCAAATGCACACTGTGAGTTTGCACATTTATTAACAGAAAGATGAACATGACATGAAACACTACACTGATATATAATGAGGGGAAAAGGCACAGGAGGAGAATGGGGCTACACGTCAACAGGAGGAGAATAACCTGGTAAGGACACAGGCTAAGGCGTGTAGGAACGCCAGGAAAAGAGAACAAACCAGCCGGAGTCACACCTGAAAATAAACGGGGCTCATGACTGGGAATGTGGAAAAGAGAGATATTACCTGGACGGAGCTCACCCATTCACCTTGGTGCAAAATAATGCCCACGCAAAGTTAGACTGATCCTCTGAGGAGGCTAACAGTAGGACACAGCAATGGGGGGAACGTTGCCGTGTTCTTAAATAGGGAAACTGACAAATGATTGATGAATGGCAGGTGTGGATACACGAGTAAAAAAATAACATAATCAGTGACAGCTGTGTAGCCCGCAAAACAGAATTTGACAGCTGGAAGCTGCACGATGCTGTCAAAATAAAAGCACAGACTGGAAACTAAATAATAATACAAGAATATGATAACACAACCCCAAAAGATGCAATTACTACAAAATGACACACAATAAATAGACAGGACTATAAAGATAAAACAAAGAGTACAAACAACTCATAAATAACCAGAGACCAATACAGCAGACAGTAATAAACAAAGAAGCAAACAAACAGAAAAAGACTAAACTCAAGCTGGAGACTGAGCACAGCCTCCACCGTGCTCAGGATCATGACAGCGGTGGCAAAGGAAAAGGCATATAGCAAGTTGTATGACAGGCTGGACATGAAGGAAGGAGAAAAGGACTTGTATCGATTGACTAGACAGAGAGATCAAGCTAGAAAAGCTGTGCAGCAGGTTAGGTTGGTTAAGGACAGAAATGGCAATGCACTAACAAATGACGAGAGTGTGTTCAGAAGGTGGAAGGAGTACTTTGAAGAGCTGATTAATAAAGAAAATGAGAGAGAGAGAGGAGGATGGATGAAGGAAAGATGGTGAACAAGGAAGTCTCAAGGATTAGCAAAGCAGAAGTGAGGGCAGCTTTGAAGAGGATGAAGAATGGAAAGGCGGTTGGTCCAGATGACATACCTGTGGAGGTATGGAGATGTTTTGGAGAGATGGCAGTGGACTTTTTAACCAGATTGTTTAACACAATCTTGGAGAGTGAAAGAATGCCCGAGGAGTGGAGAAGAAGTGTAGTAACTACAGAGGCATATAGTTGATCAGCCACACTATGAAGATATGGGAAAGAGCTGTGGAAGCAAGGTTAAGAGGAGAGGTGACAATCAGTGAGTAGCAGTACGGCTGCATGCCAAGAAAGAGTACTACAGATGCAATGTTTGCTCTAAAGGTGTGTTCACACCAAACGCGAACAAGCAAGTTTTTCACTCGGCATGATTACATTATAAATCAATGTAAGCACACCAACAGACATGAGTCTGTGAGGTGTAGACAGGCGAAATTGTCTTTAAAACTTCTGCAGCTGTGTTCAACCTTCTGTAGAAATTCCCAAAATAACGTCATGCTTAGGTTTACATTATCGAACCAGGGGCTCACCTGAAAATGTCGTCTCAAGCCTCCAAAACTTCACAGATGATGGGCGTTTACGTTGCTAGCTTGCTAGCTTGCTAGGATATCCGTGGCTGGAAACCATGGGTAAATAACTCCAAAATCCCGATTCAGCTGAAGAGTTCCCGGTCCTCCTGTCTCCCGGTGAGTGAGTTTCATTTTCAAACTAGTTTACTCTGCAATGGTGATACTTTTACTCCAGATGATAGGAGAATCTCAAAGCTAGCAAACACGAATGTGCGACTACGCAAATTTGCTTATACTCGCACCTTCCCATTCACTTTGTATGGACTCGCGCCGCCCGTTCACGTTTGGTGTGAACACACCTTAAGGTTGCATTCAGACCAGGATAGTCCGTGGGTCTCGGTTCGACTAGGCGGGGAATGCTGAGAATTTTCACACCTTCGTTTGGTTGGCATTCACACTGCAGCAGACCAACCTGCCTGGACAATGTCACACAGTTACAACAACTGCTTATTTGGGGCCCTGTAGCCAAAACCACCACTGATCAGGAAGAAAAAAATCTCGGCGAAGAAAAAAAATCAGGCTCATCCATTGGCCAGGACCGAAAACGTAAATCCGTTCCCTTCAGCCGGGTTGTATGTCCGTCACAAAGGAGACATTTTTTAACTTTTCTCCTCGGCTTTCACCGGTAAAAGGATTTCTCAGATTCATGCAGTTGTCTTTATTGTTATTTTCTAACCAAAATGTACTACTGCAAATGCTACTTCCTCTTCTCAGACTACATGCTGCTATGGTTACACAAATGCCAAGGGGCACTTCCGCCCTTTGGTCTGCTAGATGCTCCATTTGGATACACAATGCAAGCGGCGCACACCACACTTTGTTTGCAAGAGAACTGAGACCCCCGTTTTCAGGGGGTCTAGACTTCACATGTTTGGTGCACACCAGAGTTCCAACACGTGTTCAGATAGTACCAAACAAAATAAACTATCCGCGGAATCCACTGTTTGGTCCTTTGGCCCGGACCAAACAGTGGCCGTCTGAATGTGTCCTAAGAGTGCTGATGGAGAAGTATAGAGAAGGTCAGAAAGAGTTGCACTGTGTCTTTGTGGATCTAGAGAAAGCATATGATAGGGTGCCAAGAGAGGAAGTGTGGTCCTGTATGAGAAAGTCAGGAGCGGCAGAAGTATGTGAGAGTAGTGAAGGGCATGCATGAGAACAGCGAGATGGAGGTGAGGTGTGCTATAGGAGTGACAGATGGGCTCAAGGTGGGGGTGGGGTTACATTAGGGATCGGCTCTAAGCCTCTTCTTGTTTGCCATGGTGATGAACAGGCTGACTGATGAGGTCAGGCAGGAGTCTCCATGGACCATGATGTCTGCAGATCATTGTGATCTGTAGTGAAAGTAGGAAGCAGGTAGGAGAAAACCTGGAGAGGTGGAGGTATGCTCTGGAGAGAAGAGAAATGAAAGTCAATAGAAGCAAGACAGAATACATGAGTGTGAATGAGAGGGAGGCAGGTGTGACGGTGAAGACAGAAGGAGTAGAGGTGGTGAAAGTAGATGAGTTTAAATACCTGGGGTCAACCATCCAAAGCAATAGAAAATGCACAAGAGGTGAATAAGAGAGTGCAGGCAGGGTGGAGTGGGTGGAGACGAGTGTCAGGGGTGATTTGTGATGGAAGCGTAACAGCAAGAGTGAAAGGAAAGATTTACAAGACGGTAGTGAGACCTGCTATGATGTAAGGTTTGGAGACGGTGATGCTGACAAAAAGACAGGAAATGGAGCTGGAGGTGGCAGAGTTGAAGATGCTAAGATTTTCATTGGGAGTGACTAGGAAGGAAAAGATTAGAAATGAGTATGTCAGAAGGACAGCTCAGATTGAGCGGTTTGGATACAAAGGTAAGAAAGGCAAGGCTGAGATGGTTTGGATATGTGCAAAGGAGAGATAGTGAATATATTGGTCAAAGGATGTTGAAGATGGAGCTGCCAGGCAGAAGGAAAAGAGGAAGACCACAGAGAAGATTCATGGATGGAGTGAAGGAGGACATGGAGAGGGTTGGTGTAACTGAGGAAGACGCAAGAGACAGGGTGAGATGGAGGCAGATGATCTGCTGTCATGGCTCCTAAAAGGAGCAGCTGAAAGAAGAAGATCCAGTTTATTGACAATCGGAGTGTGTTATTTTGAAAAATTACCAGATATTCTCTCTCTTCCCATGCCTGACTTTCTGCCTTTCATGGCTGTCTGCACCTCTTGACACACCCCTGTCTAATTAGCTGTGATGCGCTCACTAAAATGAGTTAAAAACAGTTATCTTTCAAGAGTTTATTTGAAAATGGGAAAAGGCACAATGATGACACAGCAGAGAGGGACGTCTGACTGTAGGGAAACAAGCTCAGGACTCCACTAATTCTGCATTAAGGTGAGTTTTTTTTAATCACACACTTTGTTTTTATGTTGATATATTCTCTTCATTTTAGTTCCACTTAGCACATTTTTTCTAAGAATGTAAAGTTTGACTAATAATTCAGCTTACAAGGTTAGAACTTACAATTACACAACAAAAAGTTTTCTGACTAGTTGTGTGACGGACTGAGCAGAAGAGAACCACTAAAGATAGTGTACTGTAAATACATATACAGTCGTGAAAAAATTAGGACACCCTTTATAAGCCAGTGTGGGTTTTTTTACATATTTGGACATATGAATATTTAATATCAATGTTAAAAATACTGGGAGATTTATGTAATACAACTAAACAATTAAAAATGAATTAAGACTTTTTTTAAATTTTCTGTAAAATGTAATTCTAAACAAATAGTGAGGAATAAATTAGGACACCCCCCATCTTTTTTAGGACACCCCCACATTCATTCCCACTTAAAATGGCTAAAATAAATGTTAAAAAATGCAAATAAAAACAAAAACAAGGTTAGACATAGATATGTGAACATTTCTTAATAAAGAACTAAATATTTAAAGGGGTGACCAAATTTTTTCACAACTGTATATGGCTGCAGCAGAAGGGGTGGGTTTACTCCATTTCAGACCCGCAAAAAAATTCCAGCTACAGAATTTTTCTGAAAACTGTTTAACAGTCTAAAGGTGTGTTCACACCAAACACAAACAGGTGATTTTTTCACGTGGCACGATTACATTATAACTCAATGTAAACACACCAACAGACATGAATAGTGAGATGTAGACAGACGAAATTGTCTTTAAAACTCCTGCAGCTGTGTTCAACCTGCTGTGGAAATTCCCAAAATAACGTCATGCTTAGGTTTACATTATCCGACCGGGGGCTCACCTGAAAATGTTGTCTCAAGCCTCCAAAACATCACAGATGATGGGTGTTTATATTGCTAGCTTGCTAGGACATCAGTGGCTGGAAACCATGGGTAAATAACTCCAAAATCCCGATTCAGCTGAAGAGTTCCCGGTCGTCCTGTCTCCCGGTGAGTGAGTTTCATTTTCAAACTAGTTTACAATGCAATGGTGATAATTTTACTCCGGTGACAGCAGAATCTCAAAGCTAGCAGCTAGCTAGCTGCTAGCTAGCGGACACGAACGCGAGACTCCACAAATTCGCGCGTACTCACGTCTTCCCATTCAAGTGTATTGATTCGCGCCACCCGTTCGTGTTTGGGGTGAACACACCTTAACACCACAATTCAGTGTGCATCCAGACAGTGGTATGAAAAAGTGTTTCCCCCCTTCCTGATTTCTCATTTTTTTGTAGGTTTGTCACACTTAAATGTTTCAGATCATCAAACAAATTTAAATATTAGACAAAGATAACACAAGTAAACACAAAATGCAGTTTTTAAATGAAGGTGTTTATTATTAAGGGTAAAAAAAAATCCAAACCTGCATGGCCCTGTGTGAAAAAGTGATTGTCCCCCCCAAACCATAAATTACCTGTGGTTTATCACATCTTTGGAAAGCTGAGTTCAATTTCTCTAGCCACACTCAGGCCTAATTACTGCCACACTTGTTCTCAATCAAGAAATCACTTAAATAAGACCTGTCTGACAAAGTGAAGTAGACCAAAAGATCCTCAAAAGCTAGACATCATGCGGCCATCCAAAGAAATTCAGGAACAAATGAGAAACAAAGTACACACGTGGACAAAATTGTTGGTACCCCTCTGTTAATGAAAGAAAAACCCACAATGGTCACAGAAATAACTTGAATCTGACAAAAGTGGTAATAAATAAAAATTCTATGAAAATTAACCAATGAAAATCAGACAATGCTTGTGAATTGTGGTTCAACAGAATTATTTCAAAAAACAAACTCATGAAACAGGCCTGGACAAAAATGATGGTACCCTTAACTTAATATTTTGTTGCACAACCTTTTGAGACAATCACTGCAATCAAACGATTTCTGTAACTGTCAATGAGACTTCTGCACTTCTCAGCAGGTATTTTGGCCCACTCCTCATGAGCAAACTGCTCCAGTTGTCTCAGGTTTGAAGGGTGCCTTCTCGGGATGGCATGTTTCAGCTCCTTCCACAGATGTTCAATAGGATTTAGATCAGGGCTCATAGAAGGCCACTTTAGAATAGTCCAATCTTTCGCTCTTAGCCATTCTTGAGTGTTTTTAGCTGTGTGTTTTGGGTCATTATCCTGTTGCAAGACCCATGACCTGCGACTGAGACCAAGCTGTCTGAGACTGGGCAGCACATTTCTCTCGAGAATACCTTGATAGTCTTGAGATTTCATTGTACCCTGCACAGATTCAAGACACCCTGTGCCAGATGCAGCAAAGCAGCCCCAGAACATAACAGAACCTCCTCCATGTTTCACAGTAGGGACAGTGTTCTTTTCTTGGTATGCTTCATTTTTGCGTCTGTGAACATAGAGCTGATGTGCCTTGCCAAAAAGTTCCAGTTTTGTCTCGTCTGTCCATAGGACATTCTCCCAGAAGCTTTGTGGCTTGTCAACATGCAGTTTGGCAAATTCCAGTCTGGCTTTTTTATGATTTGTTTTCAACAGTGGTGTCCTCCTTGGTCGTCTCCCATGAAGTCCACTTTGGCTCAAACGACAGATGGTGTGGTCTGACACTGATGTACCTTGACCTTGGAGTTCACCTTGAATGTGTTCAGAGGTTGTTCTGGGCTCTTTTGTTACCATTCATATTATCCGTCTTCTCCTGCGGCCACGTCCTGGGAGGTTGGCTACAGTCCCGTGGATCTTAAATTTCTGAATAATATGTGCAACTGTAGTCACAGGAACATCAAGCTGCTTGGAGATGGTCTTACAGCCTTTACCTTTAACATGCTTGTCTATAATTTTCTTTCTAATCTCCTGAGACAACTCTCTCCTTTGCTTCCTCTGGTCCATGTTTAGTGTGGTACACACCATGTCAACAAACAACACAGTGACTACTTGTCACCCTTTAAATAGGCCGACTGACTGATTACAAGTTTGTAGACACCTGTGATGTTGATTAGAGGACACATCTTGGTTGAACATGTCCCTATGGTCACATTATTTTCAATCTTTTCTAGGGGTACCATCATTTTTGTCGAGGCCTGTTTCATGAGTTTGTTTTTTAAAGTAATTCTGTTGAACCACAATTCAAAAGCACTGTCTGATTTTCATTGGTTAATTTTCATAGAATTTTTATTTATTACCACTTTTGTCAGATCCAAGTTATTTCTGTGACCATTGTGGGTTTTTCTTTCATTAACAGAGGGGTACCAACAATTTTGTCCATGGCTGTAATTGAGGTCTATCAGTCTGGAAAAGGTTATAAAGCCATTTCTAAAGCTTTGGGACTCCAGCGATCCACAGTGAGAGCCATTATCCACAAATGGCAAAAACATGGAACAGTGGTGAACCTTCCCAGGAGTGGCCGGACGACCAAAATTACCGCAAGAGTGCAGCGATGACTCATCCAAGAGGTCACAAAAGACCCCACAACAACATCCAAAGAACTACAGGCCTCACTTGTCTCGGTTAAGGTCAGTGTTCATGACTCCACCATCAGAAAGAGATGGGGCAAAAATGGCCTGCATGGCAGAGTTCGAAGACGAAAACCACTGCTGAGCAAAAAGAACAAAGGCTCGTCTCAGTTTTGCCAGAAAATATCTTGGTGATCCCCAAGACTTTTGGGAAAATAGTTTGTGGACTGACGAGACAAAAGTTGAACTTTTTGGAAGGTGTGTGTCCCATTACATCAGGCATAAAAGTAACACAGCATTTCAGAAAAGGAACATCATACAAACAGTAAAATATGGTGGTAGTAGTGTGATGTCTGGGGCTGTTTTGCTGCTTCAGGACCTAGAAGACTTGCTGTGGTAAATGGAACCATGAATTCTGCTGTCTACCAAAAAATCCTGAAGGACAATGTCCGGCCATCTGCTCGTGACCTCATGCTGAAGTGCACTTGAGCTCTGCAGCAGGACAATGATCCAAAACACACCAGCAAGTCCATCTCTGAATGGCTTAAGAAAAACAAAATGAAGACTTTGGAGTGGCCCAGTCAAAGTCCTGACCTGAATCCGACTGAGATGCTGTGGCATGACCTTAAAAAGGTGGTTCATGCTCGAAAACCCTCCACTGTGGCTGAATTACAACAATTCTGCAAAGATGAGTGGGCCAAAATTCCTCCACAGCACTGTAAAAGACTCACTGCCAGTTATCACAAACACTTGATTGCAGTTGTTGCTGCTAAGGGTGGCCCAACCAGTTGTTAGGTTTAGGGGGCAATCACTTTTTCACACAGGGCCATGCAGGTTTGGATTTTTTCCCCCCTTAATAATAAACACCTTCATTTAAAAACTGCATTTTGTGTTTACTTGTGCTATCTTTGTCTAATATTTAAATTTGTTTGATGATCTGAAACATTTAAGTGTGACAAACATCCAAAAAAAATGAGAAATCAGGAAGGGGGCAAACACTTTTTCACACCACTGTATATCCACATATGTAGATAGAGAAATAACATTGTCAATTCAACCCCACCACCATGTTTCAAACATATATATTTACAGCAGAGAAATGAAAATAAAGTTGATGCCATCCTTATTACAAGTCCCACCTCTAGACTAATTTTGGTTTCTCACAAAGGGCTCAATGGAATGCACCACCCAACAACTGACAGTCGAATACCCGTTTGCTGATGCAAGCCCCATCTGATACCAGCAGAGTAAACTTTACAAAATTACAACCATTGCCACATACATTCTTATCCAGTGGTCTCAGCCTCACATGGACAGAGAGCATGTCCCTCTCTCAGTGACAATGTAGAGACAGACTGTTTGCACTCAGATCTCCCATCTTCCATGAGCCCTGTGTCCCTGACCCAGCTCTGACAGCCCAAACTCCCAGCTGAAGTCTCTCTACCATGACAGGGTGTACTGATAAACAGCCATGTTGAGATAAGAGGGAGAGGCACGGACACAATGGGTAATCAGTGAAGAAGGCATTGATTTCTTGAATTTGCTGGAAACTTGAACATGATGTGCACATCTCAGTGTTTAGCTTGGAGACAGTGGTGCAGTTGCTGGATGTCTGTGCGCTGCTCTGAATTAATGGAGATATATGTAGCACAGTAGTGACTAAAAGAAAATGTCTGAGTTACCACATGCCTAAATGGGAAACGTGAAACCTGGCTCTTTTTTTCCTGCATAAACATGGAAGAGCAAACAAACCTTTTACAGTATATGGACAAGCATACTCCCAATAATCTTGACTTTTTGCTACAGATGCTTTCCAATCCATACAACCACATTTCATCCTGCAAAACAACTTACCACCATTTTGTACGGCCATCAGACACTCATATAGTCTCCTGCAACATGCTATCAACCCCACAACACCCGCCATACCTTGTAAACACTGCCACAGGACAATAAAGCACTCCATTGGACTCATGACTCCCATTGCCACACAATAGAGGTGGACTCATAAAATGACAGTTATCTCGGAGCTGTGCAGACTCTTAAAGTGTCAGAGGGAGAAAAGGATGCCATTCATTCTGTTTTGTTTCTTTAGGTCTGGCAGTAATTCAAGCTGTGGGGAACTTCAGGAGTGAGACAGGAGCACTCGCTCTGTCTGGAGTTGTAATCTTTTCTAGCCATGTTTGCATGTTCTCCCCGTGTCTGCGTGGGTTTACTCCGGGATTTCTCCGGTTTCCTCCCACAGGCCAAAAACATGCAGGTTAGGTTAATTGGAGACTGTGTTTGTGAATGGTGAAGGGATAGCACCGTACCGTGGCTGCTTCATCCGTCAAGGTGGATGCCCTGAATTTCCCCTCTGGGGATCAATAAAGTACTCAAAATAAAAATAAATAAATAAATAAATAAATAAAAACGTTTTGCCTTAAAGATTTGTGTAAAATTTAGCAAGGTGCACTCTTAAGAAAACTACATTGCTCTGAGCTCAGAGTGAGGGCGAGAACTTCAAAAGGGGAGTGGTAGCACAGATCTTTAGGAGGTTTAAATGGCTCTAGCTCTCTGTGACCCATGTAAAATCAAAGCCTGCCTCTTCAACCCCAGGCAGTACTTATTGTAGTGCCGCTGCATATGACAGACCTCCTGGGTCTCTCCAGGACGTATCCAGCCTTTTCTTTGTAACTTGAACAGTGGAAAGTGCAGAGCTAGGCCATCCTTTCTGTGTGTGTGACTGTTTCCAGCGAGCCTGAGGTAACTGAAAGCTGCACAACCCACGGATAATTCCCCCCTTACTGCTGTATCTGATGTGGAACTTCTGACTCTGCTAGTTTGTGATATGCAGAACGCCCAGCTCGGCTCGTTATAATTGGGTTTATGGTCATTTCAGCTGCCAAGCTAACATCATACCAGTGCAATAGCCTGAGACACTTTATTAGAAGTATTTTAAATCTTACCTAACTCTCATGTTGTCCCGGGGTTAACTCAAAAACTGGATATTTAAACAAGATCTATTGGCCCTAAATTCCAAAACAAAGAAAAGAATTTGTGGTAATGGGTTGGACTGAAGTAAGACTAAAGATGTAACACAGAAGTGACTGACAATTCATACTATATGCTTTAAATAACAGGCATATCAGGTGGGGTCATTTTTGACTCTAGAGGACAAAAGGTGTATGGCAATGGGGAGAACATTATGAGGGTTATTCAAAATTAAAATACTATTCATAATGTTTTCTAGATGTACAAAGAGTTTGTGATTAAAAAACTATCATGAGTGATGTTATTGGTATATATTGTAAGTGTGTTGCTTCTAATAATCTCATTTCAGCTGATTTACATACACTTCAAAAGCTGATTAGTCCTACCCCTCTTGAATGAATGAATGAATCTTTATTTATTTCAGATAGATTAAAAGTAAAGATTAAAAAAAGAAACAGAATAACGTAACAAAGGGGGAAAGAAAATCCAACAAGGTCAAATTAGACAATAACTCCTCTGATTATACAGTTCAACATTAAGTTATCTGAAATGGGTGATAGCTGAAGCCGCAGCTTATATTGCCCACCCATATTCCATCCAAGAATTCAAAAGAAAAACAAAACAAGAGCGATTACAATTCAGAACAAAGCTAAGACAAAATGTGACCAAAAACTAAGCTACAACACAACACAGACTGTATATGACAATCCTTATGTGATTTTACATGTCATCTTGTATATATGTTTGGAGTATTTCTTCCTTTAGTTTTTGTTTAAATTGTCCAAGCATTGTACATGATTTTAATTCAGGTCCAAAAGCGTTCCATAAGCTGACTCCTTGCACTGAAGCACAGTGTTGCTTGGTGGTAGTTCTCACTGAAGGTTTTTGGAATATACATGTTCCTCTGAAATGATATTGTTTCTCCCTTATTTGGAACAACTTTTGGATATTTGCGGGCAGTGATAGATTCTTCACTTTAAACATTATTACTGCAGTTTTAAAGTTAACCAGATCTTTCAACTTGAGAGCTTTTAATTTAAGAAAAAGTGGGTTTATTGGTTCCCTGTAAGCAGCTTTGTTTATTATTCTAATAGCTCTCTTCTGAAGCATAAAGACTGGATATATGTTTGTTTTATATGTATTTCCCCATACTTCAGTACAATATGTCATGTATGGGAGTATTAATGAATGATACAAAGTATATAATGTGGGTTGATTCAGCAAATATTTCACTCTGTGTAGTATTGCAATTGATTTAGAAATTTTACCTTTAATATAATTAATATGTGACTTCCAACACAGTTTATTATCAATTATTACTCCAAGAAATTTAGTTTTGGATACCCTTTCAATCTCTACACCATTTACACTGAGTTTAGATACTAAGTTGTTGTGATGGTTGTTAAAAACTATAAATTTTGTCTTACTTAAATTGAGCGTTAATTTGTCTGAATCAAACCACAGTTTAAGCTTTCCTAATTCCTTTCCGAGTGTATCCAAAAGTTGTTCCAAATTGCTTCCACTGCATAATAAATTAGTGTCATCGGCAAACAATATTAAATCCATTTTTTCTGAAACTTTACATATATCATTTATATACATATTGAATAACAATGGCCCCAAAACTGAACCCTGTGGGACTCCACAAGTAACCTTCAGTAACTGTGAGTTTTTGTTACCAGCACATACAGTACATACTGGTATCTATTCTTTAAGTAACTACATAACCAGGACAGTGCTACCCCCCTAATACCACAATTTTGTAGTTTCTTTAATAATAAATTATGATCCACTGTATCAAATGCTTTTTTAAGATCCAGGAATACCCCAACTGAGTACTCTTTATTTTCAACGGCAGTTGATATTTTTTCTATAAATTCCATTAGCGCAAATGCAGTTGTCCTCTTGTGTCTAAACCCATATTGCTGCTCACACAATAAATTATTCTTCAGTATGAAGTTGTCAATTCTCTCAGAATATTTTTTCAAGTATCTTGGAAAATTGTGGCAATAGTGAAATTGGTCTATAGTTTGAGAATTCCCCTCTGTCACCCGTCTTGTATATCGAAATTACTTTAGCTATTTTCATTGCATTGGGAAATATACCTGTTTGGAGAGACAGGTTACAGATATACGTCAGTGGTTTCACTAAGCATTCAACAATAGTTTTGACTAAGAGCATGTCAATATCATCACAGTCCGCAGATGTTTTACTTTTAAAGGATTTAACAATTTCAATGACCTCTCTCTCGTCTGTGTTCTTTATGAAAATGGAGTCTTTTATAGCAGTGTTTTTGCTTATTGTATCACCTGTAGGTGACTGGCGCCTAGCGGCTGCATGACTGGCACCTAGCGGCTGCCCCGGCCTTGGATGCGCTCTGCAGAGCGTGCCCAAATGCCAAGTCACGTTTCATTACCTTGTATTATACATGTGTAATGACAATAAAGTTGAATCTCAATCTCAATCTCATAATGGGTATTTCTCGAGCCAAATTAGGACCAATGTTAACAAAAAAGTTATTAAATTCATCTGCAGGTGAAACTGCATTCACACTCTGAGTCGTTTTATTATTTTTGAAAAATTGGTTGGGTAGCTTGTATTTCTGTTTTTATTTCCAAGAATATTGTTAAGTATTGTCCATGTATTTTTAATATTGTCTCTGTTTTTCTCCAGTTCTTTACTGTAATAGTCTCTTTTACTACATCTTATTATATATGCTAACTTATTTTTGTATGTTTTATACCGCTGCTCTGCTTCTTTTGTCCTTTTCTTTAGGAAAGCTTTATATAATAAATTTTTCTTTTTACACGCCTTTTGTAATCCTTTGGTTAACCATGGCTTATCGACAAATTTATGTTTAAGCTTTTTCTTTACTAATGGACAATTTTTTTCATAAAGAGTGGTTACAATGTTCATAAATGTGCCATAGGCTTCATTTACATCTGATACATAGACTTTTGTCCAGTCCTGCTTCAGCAAGTCTTCTTTAAAAGAACTGATTGCATTTTGTGATTTGTATCTGAACAATTTTAAAATTTTTTCTGTATTGGCCCCCATGTGGCCATGGATAAGTGCAAAGGTTGGCAAATGGTCACTTATATCATTTATCAATAATCCACTTTCTATTTTCTTATCAATAATATTTACAAACAGGTTGTCAATAAGTGTAGCAGTGTGAACTGTGATTCTACTGGGATGTGTTATTGTGGGATATAGACTCATGCTGTACATAGAATTCATGAACTCTGTAATTACATTTTGTTGATATAGATTTAGTAAATCAATATTGAAATCTCCACAAATTACTACCATTTTCTTACTAGTAATATTATTGTACAGCTCAACTAATTTGTCTCTGAATGTCTCAATGCAAGTTCCCAGCGTTCTATATATACAACTTATAATTAGATTTTTTGTTTTATCTTGGTCAATCTCAACAGTAACACATTCTAAAATCCCTGGTAGTGCAAAGGACATTCCATTTACAAGCTTACACCTATACAGGTCATCAATATACAGTGCAACACCACCACCCTTTTTTTGAGATCTGTTAATATGAAACATGTGATATCCCTCTATTGCCATCAGAGGAGCCTGCTCTTCATTAAGCCAAGTTTCAGAGACTGTGATAGCTGTAAATTTTCTGTCTAGCTGTTTTAAATAGTCCTGAATCTGTGGAAAGTTTTTGTTAAGACTTCTGCTGTTGAAGTGTATTATTGATAGTTTACCATCTAGTTGCACTTGACTTTTGAATTGCTTTTCAGTGTAATATTCACAATGATTATGAATATTATTGAAAAAGTGGTTATCAGGATCAATATCATTCTCCATCTCTTGTAGTTTACGTTCAGCATAATGGCATATTTTCAGAGTTTGAATTTCCTCACTCTGTGTCAAATGACTTCCTCCAGCTGGGTGTAATTGATGTCTACTCAAGTCAGTCATAAGTTTTTTTGTTTGTTTTGTTTTGTTGTTTTTTTTAAAGTACATTGACATGGTATGTCAAAAGAACTATTCTTGCCGTGTGTGTGGATATGGATTATCATAGTCTCTTAATTTTCTTAATCAGTGTTCATCTATATTTATTTAAGTCAGTAAGATCTCTGATTATTATACTCTTTGCTTCCTCAGGTGTTCCATTTAGTTTGATCCAAACTCGACAATTTCTTGTCCATGTTGCCTGTATCTTATTTTGTCTTTTCAGCATCCGTGCTTGCCGTGCTATTTCAGCATTAGTTTTTGTTAGATGTTCATTTAGGTAAACTTCTGTCCCCCGTAGCTTTCTGGCCTGCCTCAGTATGTCATTCTTTACCCTTCTGTTCACAAAACACATCACAATTGATTTCTTTGTTTTATTATCCTTTCTGGGTAAAGCATGACAGGCTGAAATTGCATTTGCTTCAACCTTTATATTTCTACTATCAAGGAAATGAAGCACTTGGTTTTCCAGGTAGACTGATTCACTCAGGGGAGCCTCCTCACCTCTCATTCCTGCTGTAGCATGAGCATATGATTGATATTTAATGTCTATTCATTGATCTTCTTCCGCTTAATCCTTTTCGGGTCGCGGGGGTGCTGGAGCCTATCCCAGCATCTTTGGGCGAAAGGCAGGGTACACCCTGGACAGATCACCAGTCCATCACAGGGCCAACACAGAAAGACAGACAACCATTCACTCTCACAGTCATACCTAAGGACAATTTAGAATCCCCAGTTTGATGCCAATTAACCTAACTTGCATGTTTTTTGGCATGTGGGAGGAAACTGGAGAAATCCCGGAGTAAACCCACGCAGACATGGGGAGAACATGCAAACTCCACACAGATCACTGTTGGTCGAGGGCTGGGATCGAACCCAGGATCCCCCAGCCAAGGGTGACTTGCTGTGCTGCCGCAGTGCTAACCACTCCGCCACCGCGCCGCCCCTTATAATTAGATCATCCATACGAGAATATTGTTCAAGATCCTCGACGCATCACTCCAAGTCTGCAATTTTTTTGTCTTTTTCCTTAATTGTTAATTTTAATTTGCGGACTTCTTCCATTAGCCCTAATAGTTTAGCCTGCTGACTAGCCACTTTGGTCAGTTCTTCTGACATGAAGTTCAGGGATTTTTTGATCGCTTCCATTTCCTCCTTCTTTGGTGGCATTTTTACTGACCTGTTGATAGTAAAACAATCTCTGCTGGTGTTGCCGGTATCCGATCCGACCGACCTCGAATCCAGCTGGGCCTGAGCTAGCCCCCTCCGCTGCTAGTCCCGCTGCAATTGATCTCCTGTCCAGCCGGGGTACCAGCAGCTCCTCCACCAAGTCCCGCCACCCACCGCCGCTGTAGTTGAGCTCCGATCCTGCTCCTGTCCAGCTGGGGTCCCGGTAGATCCTCCGCTGAGCCCCGCCACCTACCGCCGTCTTCCTCAGAAGTTCCTCCGCCAAGCCCTGCTGCTGTAACTGGGCTCCGATTCCGGCTCTTATCCGGATGGGGCCCCGGTGGTCCTCCACTGGTCCCCGTCTCCTACCACCGCTGTACTTGAACTCTAATCCGGCTCCTGTCCAACTGTTGCCTCGGTTAGTTCCTCCGGCGAGCCCCAATCACCGGGGACAGAGTCGCTTCTTTGTGTCGGTGTTAGGTGCTACGACTAGCTATGGCGTTAGCTATAGCAATAGCGTTAGCTTAGCAAACGCTTCAGGTAAAGCGTAGCAGCGAACCACGCAAGGAAAACTAAGGAGCTGGTGGTGGACTGCCGCAGGCAAGGACAACCCCTCACAGCACCAGTAAACATCCAGGGAACAGACATTGAGATGGTGACGTCCTACAAGTACCTGGGTGTTCATTTGAACAATAAACTAGACTGGTCACACAATACCAACGCACTCTACAAGAAGGGACAGCGCAGGCTGTTCCTACTGAGGAGGCTCAGGTCTTTTGGTGTACAAGGGGTGCTCCCGAAGACCTTCTACGATTCGGTGGTGGCATCAGCCATCACTTTTGGAGTGGTCTGCTGGGGCAGTGGCATCACAGCAGCCAATAGGAAGAGACTAAACAAACTGATCAAGAAAGCTAGCTCTGTACTGGGGCAGCGCCTTGACCCAGTGGAGGAGATAGGAGAGAGAAGGATGGTGGCTAAACTGTCATCTCTGATGGAGTCTGAGTCCAACCCTATGCAGGACATACTGAACACACTGAGGAGCTCATTTAATTCAATTCAATTCAATTCAATTCAATTCAATTCAACTTTATTTATATAGCGCCATTTCACAACAACAGTCATCTCATAGCACTATCAACTGTAGGGGGGAACCCCCACAGTTGCAGAAGACCCCAGCAATCAGGCGATCCCCTGTGAGCAAGCACTTGGCGACGGTGGAGAGGAAAAACTCCCTTTTAACAGGAAGAAACCTCCAGCAGAACCAGGCTCAGGGAGGGGCAGTCATCTGCTGTGACTGGCTGGGGGGTGAGGGGATAGAGAAGAAGAAAAGAACAGACATGTAGAGAGCAAACAGCACGATGGGGATTCAATCTATGGGAGAGAACAAACAAATGTTAATGACCAGCAAAAAAAAAATATTTCATAGAGAGTGAGGAAAGGAGTGAGGCCCAGTGCATTACTGGAGGTCCCCCGGCTGACTAAACCTATTAGCAGCATAACTAAGGGAGGGTTCAGAAACACATGATCCCTCCCTAATTGTAGGCTATATCAAAAAGGTAGGTTTTAGCCCTATTCTTAAAAACAGAGATCGAGTCTGACTCCCGAATCCAGATTGGCAGCTGATTCCACAGGAGAGGAGCTTGATAACTGAAGGCTCTGCCTCCCATTGTACTTTTGGAGATTCTAGGTATTACAAGTAATCCTGCATTTTGGGAGCGTAGTGCTCTGTTAGGATAATACGGTTCAGGTTCAGGTTCAGGTTACTTTATTTGTACCCGTAGGTAGATTTGTTTTGCAGTTGGTGACATCCATATTTACAAGCCACAATTACATTCAACATAGACACAAACACAGGCACACATCTTACAAAATAGGTAAATATAAAATATGTACAATATAATTTTTATAGCTTGTTCAACTCTTTGACAGCAGCAGGGACAAAGCTGTTTTTGTAGCGCTGGGTTCTACTTTTTGGGACAGCAAACCTCCGTCTGGAGGGAAGAAGCTGAAAGTTGCAGTGCAAAGGGTGGGAGTCATCATTTAAAATCGAGTCGGCCATCCTCTGTACTTGTCTGGTGTACAGGGATGTCAGGCTCAGCTGTGACTCACCAAGCAAACGACTGGACCATCTGACTACCTGATCCAAGGATTTCCTCTGTTTCAGTTTTATCTGACCAAACCATGACATTAAAGAAAAGGATAAAACAGATTCAATAAAAGCCCGATAGAACATAGTCATTATGGTTCGGTCAATTTGGAAGCGTGCAAGTTTCCTCAAACAATGCAAATTTTGCTGACCCTTTTTGCACACCCTTTCACAGTTCACCTCAAAGTTCAATCCACTATCAATAATCGTCCCAAGATATTTGTACGATTGTACACATTCGGTGGTCTGGCCTTTTAGTATGGTGACTTTGTGCCTGGGAGTTTTCCTCCTAAAGTCAATAATCATATCTTTCGTTTTTGTTGTATTCAGCTGCAGGTAGGAATCCTCACACCAGTGAACAAAGTCATCAACTACTGGGCCATGGCCACTCTCACCATCCTGGAGGAGACTGACAATGACTGAGTCATCAGCATACTTTATAATGTGTCTGTTGTCATGTCTGCTCCGACACATGTTTGTGTACAGGATGAAGAGTAGTGGTGACAACACACACCCCTGAGGAGAGCCAGTAGAAGAGCACTTTAGGTCAGACAATGTACCATTGACCCTTACTCTCTGTGTCCTGTTGGTTAAGAAATCCAGAATCCAACCCACCAGATTATTGCTTAAATCAAATTGTTGCAGGAGCCTTTCAACTAAAATATGAGGTTGGATTGTATTAAAGGCAGAAGAAAAGTCCACAAATAAAAGCCTGGCGTGTGTCCCATTAAAATCCAGATGTTTAAAAAGCATGTTAAACAGAGTGACAGTGGCATCCTCCACTCCTCTGTGAGGCCTATAGGCAAACTGCAGAGGATCCAATGCATGTTCAGTCTGCTTTAGGACCTCACATCTGACCAGTTTTTCAAAAATTTTCATTAAAATTGAAGTCAAAGCAACTGGTCTAAAGTCATTTACCGTTTTAGGACAGCTGGATTTTGGAACGGGAACAACCACGGCATCTTTCCAGATCTTAGGCACATGTTGTGTCTGTAAGGACTTATTGAAAATGTAGTGAAATATAGGACTCAGTTCATGTGCACAGGACTTTACCAGGCGTCCACATATATTATCAGGGCCCTGACTTTTGTTCACTTTTACAGCGCGGAACTCCCTTTCAACATCCTGCATCTCAATATTAAAGTGCTGATTGTCTTTGAGTTTCTGTTTCAAATCTTGGATTTCTGTGCTAAAATCAAAGGAGTCAAAACGACCATAAAAACAATTAAGAGCATTAGCCAGCTCTGTGTCTGAACTAAAACCATCTAAAAACACACGATTACTGCGCTCTGTGCTCTGAAGGCCTGCAATTTTTTTCATACTGGCCCAGGCCGAACCAAGTTTATTTGCTGCCATCTTGCTTTCCAATTCTGATTTATAATTCTGTTTTGCTCTTAAAATTTCGGCCTTTAGCTCCTTAGTGGCAACCTGTAGCGCAGAAACAGACCCCTGTTTAAAGGCAAGTGCTTTCCTCTGTAAGCAGGATTTAACTGATTTAGTAACCCATGGTTTGTTGTTGGGGTATATTTTGACACGTTTACGTGGAACAAACTTATTTTGACAGTGAGCCATGTATGAGCATGTGAGCTCAGCCAGAGAGTCCAAATCATCCCCGCAGGCCATTATGAACATCTTCCAGTCTGTACAGTCAAAGCATTCCTGGAGGCTGTGCTCTGAATCTTCTGTCCACACATCAATGTCTCTCATCTCCACCTTGCCTCTTCTGAGAGCAGTTTTATATGTGGGCAGCAAATGAACACAGTTGTGATCTGATGATCCTAAAGGAGGAAGGGGGAGTGATTTATAGGCCCTCTCTATGGATCCATAGCACAGGTCCAATGTCTTTTTTCGCCTGGTTGGGCAGGAGACATACTGATGAAAGTTTTTAAGTGTCTTCTTTAAAGAAACATGGTTAAAATCCCCAAGAATGAAGTTTGGCGCCTCTGGAGAAATTGACTGCAGCCGCTGGATCACATCAGAGATGGTGCTGGAGGCGGAGTCAGCGTCTGCCCTCGGATGAATGTACACAACTGTGATGAAAAGTTGGGGAAACTCTCGAGGCAAATAAAAGGGGCGTAGTGACACAGACAGCAGCTCCACATGGGGTGTACAGATGCGATGCAGACAGATGCAGATGGTAGTATCAGATCTTTTAAATAAAAAGGAGCCTGATTGTTTAGAGCTTTGTAAGTAAGAAGAAGGATTTTAAACTTAATTCTAAACTCTATGAGAAGCCAATGAAGGGAGGCCAGAACCGGAGAGATATGATCTCTCTTTCTAGTACCTGTTAAAACTCTTGCTGCAGCATTTTGGATCAGCTGAAGACTTTTTTAAAGATGTTTTAGGACAGCCTGATAATAAAGAATTACAATAATCTAATCTCGAGCTAACAAAAGCGTGGATCAGCTTCTCAGCATCACTCTGAGACAAGATGCTCCTAATCTTGGCAATATTATGCAAATGGTAGAAGGCAGTCTTAGAAACAAATTTAATATGTGAATTGAAGGACAAATCCTGATCAAAAATAACTCCAAGGTTCCTCACAGAGCTATTAAGAGAAAGAGTAACTGCATCCAAACTGAAAGTTTGATTTGGAAAGGAATTTCTAAGGTTTTTTGGACCAACAAGAATGACTTCAGTCTTATCTGAATTTAATAGCAGGAAATTACAAGTCATCCAAGCTTTGATTTCCTTAAGATAGGCTTCTAACTTGGCTAATTGATTACTATCATCTGGCTTCATTGACAGGTATAATTGTGTGTCATCTGCATAACAATGAAAATGTATACAGTGCTTTCTAATAATGTTGCCTAACGGAAGCATATATAAACTGAAAAGAGTAGGGCCTAGCACAGATCCCTGTGGAACTCCATGACTAAGCTTTGAGTTGAAAGAAAACTCATTATTTACATGAACAAACTGGAACCTATCAGATAAATAAGATCTAAACCACTGCAACGAAGTTCCATTAAGTCCAACATAGTGTTCTAATCTATCAAGTAGAATATTATGATCAATAGTATCAAAAGCTGCACTAAGGTCTAAAAGGACAAGTACAGAAACTAGTCCATTATCAGATGCAATGAGGAGGTCGTTAGTGACCTTCGCTAAGGCTGTTTCAGTACTATGATGGATTCTAAACCCGGATTGAAACTCTTCAAGTAAACCATTTCCCTGCAGGTGGTCAAATAATTGCGTAGCAACAACTCTTTCTAAGATTTTTGAAATGAAAGGGAGATTAGAGATTGGTCTATAGTTAGCTAAAGCTCCTGGATCTAGCGTTGGCTTTTTGAGTAAGGGTTTAATTACAGCCGTTTTAAAAGCCTGCGGTACATGGCCTAAAGTTAATGAAGAATTGATTATATGAAGAATAAAGCTACCAATAAGTGGGAAGACTTCTTTAAATAACCTGGTAGGAATAGGGTCTAAAAGACAAGTTGAAGGTTTGGATGAGGAAACTATTTTGTCTAACTCACAAAGGTCGATTGGAGTAAACTCATCAAGACAGACATCAAAAGAAGGAGTTGTAGTAGTTACAGTATTTAAGTTAACTGTGGGAAGAATCTGATTGATTTTATCTCTGATGGATGAAATTTTATTATTGAAAAAGTTCATAAAGTCCTGACTAGTAAGCTCTAAGGGAATGCTAGGATTGACAGAGTCCTGACTCTTTGTCAACCTGGCTACAGTACTGAAAAGAAACCTGGGATTATTCTTGTTCTCTTCTATTAATGCAGAGTAATAACTTGTTCTAGCTTTTCTAAGAGATTTTTTATAAATTAAAAGATGATTTCTCCAAGCTAAATAGATTTCATCTAAATTAGTAGAGCGCCATTTTCTTTCTAATTGACGAGTCTTCTGTTTTAAGCTACGAGTTTCTGTGTTGAACCAAGGAGTTAGAAAGGAGTTACCAAGGAGTTATCTAATCTCTGATTAGACTTTTTCTTTTTTAAGGGGGCCACCAAGTCTAGAGCCTGATGCAGAGAAGCTGAAACACTATCCACCATGTTATCAATTACAGAAGGAGCAAGCTGTCTATAGCTTATTTCCGTTGTGTTGACACATGGCATAGAAGAAACAATCTGCATAAATTTGGAAACAGCATCATCTGAGAGGCATCTACTGTAATAATATTTTTCTTTAGGAGCCAAATAGTCACAAATAGTAAAATCAAAGGTTAACAGACAATGGTCTGACAGTACAGGGTTATGAGGAGACACTACAAGATTTTCTATTTCTATGTCATATGTCAGAACAAGGTCCAATGTATGGTGGAGGTAATGAGTAGAATTTCCTACTTTCTGAGAAAACCAAATCGAGTCTAATATTGAATTAAAAGCCACATTAAGGCAGTCACTATCTACATCCACATGTATATTAAAGTCCCCTACTATAATTATTCTATCAGATTTCAGCACTAAATCAGCTAAGAAATCAGCAAATTCGGATAAAAATTCTGAGTAGGTTGATGGGGGACGATAAACTATGGCAAATAAAATTGGGTTTAACCTAAAATTGCTAAAGTGCCCAATACTGAGGACCAGGCCCTCAAAGGAGTTATAACATGTTTTTTGCTTTACATTAACTAGTAATTTGGAATGGTAAATTGTTGCTACTCCTCCTCCACGACCAGAACTTCTGGGATTTTGACAGTTTAAATAACCAGAGGGAGTTGATTCATTTAAACCAACATAATCCTCTTGCCCTAACCAAGTCTCTGTAAGGGAAATTAAATCAATCTGATGATCAATTAACAGATCATGGACAAACAGAGACTTGGGAGTTAGAGACCTAATATTTAATAAACCACATTTAATTTTTAAATTATGAGGAGGAACAGAGGCCAAATCATTCAATTTAGAGGCTTTATGTTTAATTTGAGTTTTACCAATATTTTGCTTTATCACTTTGGGATGCTTATACATTATATTTTTATTCACTTTGGAGGGAGCAGACAACGATTCTCTGATGGGGAAGACAGGGGCTAAGCTGAGGGGTGGCGGATGAAGAGGAGCTGCAGAGAGGCGTGTAAGACTGCGACTCTGCTTCCTGGTCCCAACTCTGAGTAGTCAGGTTTTTGGAAATTTGGATAAAAAAGATGCCAGATTGTTAGATAAATGAGAAGCACCATCCAAAGTGGGATGAATGCTGTCTCGTCTCATAAGACCAGGTTTTCCCCAAAAAGAGCTCCAATTGTCAATGTAGCCCACGTCATTTTTAGGACACCACACAGACAGCCAGCGGTTCAGGGATGACGAGTGGCTAAACATGTCATCACTGGTCAGATTGGGGAGGGGCCCAGAGAATACTACAGTGGCAGACATCGTTTTTGCAAAGTCACACACCGATTCTACATCAAGTTTCGTGACTTCCGACTGCCGGAGACGGATGTCATTAATGCCGGCGTGAATAACAATTGTGGAATATTTACAGTTACTTTTAGCCAGCATTTTCAAATTTGACTCGATGTCGCCTGCTCTGGCCCCAGGAATGCATTTGACTATGGCCGCTGGAGTCTCTAGGTTCACGTTTCTGACTACAGAGTTGCCAATGATCAGAGTTTTTTCCTCAGCGGGTGTGTCGCTGAGCGGGGAAAAACGATTAGAAATGTGAACAGGTTGGTGGTGAACCGGGGCTTTGCGACTAGGCTTCCTTCTCACCGTCACCCACCCAGTCTCCTCGCTGCTGAGGAGAGCCGAGGGACCGCTGACAGGGGGGCCTAAGCTAGCTAGCTCCGCTGCAGCTAATGGGCGTCCGTCAAGATTAACTGGCGCAGACGGTGTTTCAGTGCAGCAGAGCCGGGATTCCAAATCAGACAACCTCGCCTCGAGCGCCTCAAAAAGACAACATTTATTACATTTACCGTTATCACTAAAAGAGGCAGAGGTGTAGCTAAACATCTGACAGAGAGAGCACACCAGAGGAGGAGAGGAAAGAGAGCTAGTAGCCATAGCTAGTGTCTGGAGAGCACCCACACAGGAAAACCACACAGGGAGACAGCAAAACAGGAAGTGACGATACGTTACCACAAGGAAGTGACGATGTAACCTATTTACAGTAGCAGTAGGTTACATCATCCTAGATGTGCGACTGAGAGGTTTCACAGGTCCTTCCTACCTACAGCTGTCAGACTTTATAACCTAAGCAGGGCTGCACGCAAAGATAGCAAAAAAACGTGACGACCTAATAGTATTGAATGCAAAAGACGCAACAGACTTACACAAAATGGTCCCCTCCAGCATACAACTAGGACAATATCAATCGCTACGGAGGGTGACAATATGTATGGGTACATATTCATACTATGTGGGGTAACTAAATAGACGGTTATGCTGTTTATTCCATCTAGCTACAATGCTCCGTACTGTGTATATATTTATGCGTACATACACTACCGTTCAAAAGTTTGGGGTCACTTAGAAATTTCCTTATTTTTGAAAGAAAAGCACTTTTTTTCAATGAAGATAACTTTAAACTAATCAGAAATACACTCTATACATTGCTAATGTGGTAAATGACTATTCTTGCTGCAAATATCTGGTTTTTGGTGCAATATCTACATAGGTGTATAGAGGCCCATTTCCAGCAACTATCACTCCAGTGTTCTAATGGTACAATGTGTTTGCTCATTGCGTCAGAAGGCTAATGGATGATTAGAAAACCCTTGTGCAATCATGTTAGGTCTGCAATGCTGTAATTGCTGCAAATGGAGGATTCTTTGACGAAAGCAAAGTTTGAAGGAAAAAATTATTATTTCAAATACAAATCATTATTTCTAACCTTGTCAATGTCTTGACTATATTTTCTATTCATTTTACAACTCATGGTGGTAAATAAGTGTGACTTTTCATGGAAAACACAAAATAATTGTCTGGGTGACCCCAAACTTTTGAACGGTAGTGTATGTATATTCACTGCTCTTATTTTCTTATCTTCTAAATTATTGCTCTGAGTGTTGCTATCCCTGTGCTGATGCAATCCTGGAATTTCCCCATTGTGGGACTAATAAAGGCTTATCTTATCTTATCTTCTTGTGTTTTTACATGATAGTCACTGAAGGATTTATCCTGCTCTAATGCAAACCTATATCTCCATATCTATCAATAAATGCAAGATATCTCTGTGTGTGTGTGTGTGTGTGTGTGTGTGTGTGTGTGTGTGTGTTCCTCAGATAGCTCTCAAACAGTTCGTCCGACTGACCTTAGATTTTATAAGTGCTTTGCTGAGGTTACAAGGGTGTGCATCCCCAAATATAGAGCTGCTCAATGAAAATATGTAATTTTTAATCAATAAAAGTTTAGCCACTGCTCTGCCACCACTCTCTCTTCATGCCCTGGCTTCAGGAAGTGTGAACGGGGTTTAGCTCTGTGTATGTATGCGCTGCAGGCAGCAGCAGAACAGGGCTCTGTTGTACGGGTTTTTCCTGTGAGCAAACACTAGAAATATGCCATTATAGGATAGCTCCAAGTTAGAAACCTGTTCAGTTATTCCCTTTATCACTGGATTGTAATTTTGTTGACTTTGACTGCACAACAACTTCAAAATTTCGGGGGGGTTCGGGTGTTCGGGGATGAAACCGTCAGACAGGCAGACACACAGTAACGGCACATTTACTGGATGCTGCAAATTCCTTTTTCCCTTTAAACAGCACACTGTGAGTCCTGGCCGCTGTAATATCTAAAATGTAAAGTTAATACCAACATGGCTGTGGAGGTAATCCCACTGAGACACGGGGTCTCATTTTCAGGAGAGCTGTTTAATCAACCAGTTCTGTTAAAGCAAAGCTGATCACAGCGGTCATCTGGTGTGTAGAGGAATGAAGCTGGTCTCCTTTATTTTTGTGCATAATAATTTCTGAATGATTTTAACATTTTATTTTGCTGCGCGGCATCAAGATGAAGAAGTTCTGTCCCCCTCAATCGTTCGGGGCTCAAACACAACGCAGAAATATAAATTTAAGAAAAAAATATGAAGGAATGACAGCCCGCAAACGCACACACGAACAACGCGCGTGACCGTCATCTGCGTGGAGTTCAGAAGCACTCCACCCACGTGAGCGTTCCAGTCTGCGGGCAGAGGTTTTCTAGCGTTGCTGTCCGAGAGAAACATGAGCTTATTAAAGTACTTTAAACGTAGAAAAAAAGCAGAAGAGATATGTAAGCAGTGGAGGCATTTATGGTGGTTTTAACTTGCTGGAAATGGGAGCAATAACGAAGAGTCGCTTAGCAAACGTGTGGTGAGGCTTCATACTGTATGCAGGGAAAGGCAAGAGTGACTGAATCACTTAGGATTGACTTCACCAGCTACGACAATATCCATCCATCCATGAATTATTGTTCTGTTCTGGCTCTGCAAACTTATGGTCAAAAGTGTAAATTGTATAAGGAAAAAAAAGTCAAAATTTTACCACAATCTGTTTCAGATTTATTAAAAAAACAATAATTTTATTTAAAATATAAACAAAAAATAGCCATAAAAACCACAAATTTATAATAAAGTCTCAAATGTACAAGAAAAGTCAATTTTACAAGAGGAAATTACATATTTGACAAAAATGGTTCAAATTTAGATAAATTTACAGAGGAAAGTAGAAAACTATAACAAAATTGTTATAAATTTTGGAGAAAAATGTCAAATCTTCAAGGCAGAAGTCATTACTTAAGTTTTTAAGTGGGTGTTTTTTGCATCCTAAACTCTACTAGAAATTTTTGGTTGAGTGTTATGTGTGTGTAATGGAATGTGTAGTTATAAAAAAAAAAGGTTCCTACTTACATGTGGTGATTTAAAACAAAACAAACCTCAATGGTGGATGTGCAATGTTTGTTAATGTTATCAATCTTTTCTTGGGGGGTTAATGCACTGAAGTATTTGACAGTTCATTTTTTATTCAGCTAAATGCACTTTATGATGTGCCAAGGACAGTTATGACCAGGATGTGGTATATTTTATGTCAAAAAGGAAACAAATGTTAATGCTACTAACAGTGCACATTGAGTTTTTAATGCACTTTGAGATATGCCTGAGTAAGACATGACCAAAATGGTTATTTACAGAATTTTTTTCATTCTATTTATTTAATTGTTGTTCAACAGGAAAAATATTTCTACTACTTCAAGTTCTGCTCAACCCCAGCACTGTAATTGTGTTTTTATGCACTTTTGATGTGCCTTTGTTGTGTGCCAAGCGCACATTTAAAATCAAGACAATGAATAAAAAGTGCATATTTTTCATCATATTGATCTGAGTTGGTTTGAACTTTGTCATTCAACAGATTGCTGAATGTGTGCGGCCTAGTTACATATCTTGATTTCAAATTGTGGCCCAACTGATTTTGTAATTGAATAGCCCTTAGCAACACCTCTTTGAATTCCACTTTCAAACACAGCCTACATTTGGGACTGTAAAGCTTGATTGGGATGCCTGTTTCAGACAGGAATATTTGCATTCTACGGGCAATGCACTAGTCTGTACAAAAAAACCCACTTCCAAGTTCCATCGCAACAGTCTCTTTTATTCAGTTATTTCCTGTTTAAATATATTAAATTTTATTAAACCAAAGAAAGATACAACTTTTTTAAAGATATTTTCCAATTTACTACATAGTTAATTGCTACTAAGTAGGGGTGGGAGGAAATAAAACAATGCATCATAATATCACAATACTTTGTGGTGGTGATACTGTATTGATTTAGAGACACTAGTATTGTGATACTTTATTAAGAATTATTAATAAAAGTTGAAAACACAAACTTACCAATTTAGGTACAAGTAATAAAAATCACTTAACTTTTCAGTCCACTAGATGGTGCTAAATGCTCACTGTCTGGTTAGGTGCACACAACAAAGGAGTGACTCCTGAGGTCTATCCGGGAACTGGACAAACAAAGATTGGGATGGGAAACTGAAATAAATGATATTGAAAAAAAAAAAAAAAAAAAAAAAAAAAAAAAGGGCAGCACCGTGGGACAGGGTTTAACACTGTTGCCTAACCACTAGAAGGTTCCAGGTTCAAATCCCCAGGCTGGCAGAAGTGGGAACCTTTCTGTGTGGCGTTTGCATGTTCTGCCTGTGCTGTGTGAGTTTACTCCGGGAGCTCCTGTTTCCTCCCACAATCCAAAGATATGCATGTTAGCTTAATTGGTGATTCTAAATTGTCCCTAGGTAGCCATCTCTGATAGGCCCTTAGAATACAGGGTTAGTACTAGTGAAGCACTTTGAGTGGTCTTTGAGACTACAAAAGCACTATAAAAGTACAGGTCCTTATCCCTTATCCCAATACTCAGTGTGATAGTATTGCATCACGGTCCAAGTATTGTATCGTGCAGCCTTTGGGGATTCTCACCCCTACTATTAAGCTGCATAAACATGTCAGTGAACTGTGGTGAGCATCAAAGCACGGTATAAATGCCAGTTTTGCAGATCTGCCTACTGTAGGCAATTCTGTACAGCAATGTTTTTCAGTTGGGGAGCTGTGAGAGATTGCTCAGGGTGCCATGGGAAATTGTCTAATTGAATGAATGAATGAATGAATGAATTTATTTCGGATAGTACATTACAGGTTAAAAGAAACTGTATAATATAACAACAAGGTCAAATTAGACAAAGACTCCTTCTACTATACAATTCCACGTGAGTTATCCGAAATGGGTGATGGCTGAAGCCGCAGCTTATATTGCCCACCCATATTCCATCCAAGAATTCAAAGGAGAAAAAAGAGAAAACAAGACAAGAGCGATTACAATTTAAAACAATTTTACTCAATTTTACTCAATTTTACTCAATTGGCCCAAAAATTGCAAATAATTTGCATTTGTTGTACCTGTAGTGGCAACTCCATGTCTGTGGGTGGCAGTATGAATTCAGTCTTTCTTCTTCTTCTTCTTCTTGACAAAAACAACCCACAGAGAGGCAAGGCCATCCCCACAATCTCTGCAGCCGCTCTGCATGCTCCGCGGAAATCCCCAAAAAATTTTGCTATGTGTGAATTCACAACACCATCCGGAGGGTCACACTAGCCAGGAAAATGTCACCACCTAAAGCACATCCCAATGTCGGCTGCCCTCAGCACCAAAACAAGCGGTGGAGCACCACTGGCCTATCCATCCATCCACCCCTAGTAAGTCTCATTATCAAACTTAATTTACTCTCCTGGTAACAGCAGAATATCAACATTGATTTGTATGTAATTGTTTCACACTGAGAATAAACAAATTACAATGTGGGTGCAACAGGACTGCTTGCAGCTGAGTTTCCTGACAGCTGCACAATTCCAGAAAGTTAACAGAAAACTGAATTCCAAAACTCCAGTGTGGGAGCATTTTGGAGTGAAGCCAAATGAGTGAGGGGAGCCCAGTAATGTCAACAAGCTGGTTTGTGGCTTTTACTTGAACACAATTATAACTACAATGGAAAAATGCATTAAAACCATAACCATCCCACTCCCATTACATTTTTCCAAGTGGGAACAAAACTGCGTTCAGATATGCAGAGCTTCTATTTCCCCACAGTCTGGTATACAACAACTGCAATTCCTCCAACTGATATTCATTTGGATGAGCTTATTCCAATTGACCTTTTAGAGTTAGATAATTTCCTCATCCAAGCCTTCAACTTGTCTACTAGACCCTATTCCTACCAGGCTATTTAAAGAAATCTTCCCATTTACTGGTAGCTTTATTCTTCAAATAATCAATTCTTCATTAACATTAGGCCACGTACCGCAGGCTTTTAAAATTGCTGTAATTAAACCGTTACTTAAAAAACCAGTGCTGGATCCAAGAGTTTTAGCTAACTATAGACCAATTTCTAATCTGCCTTTTATTTCAGAAATCTTAGAAAGAGTTGTTGCTACACAATTATTTGACCACTTGCAAGCTGAAAAGATCATAATGGTCAAATTTGACTAAATGTGGTTGATTTTTCAACATAGTCTCCCCTTCAGTCCACACACTTCTTCCATTGGCGTTGCAATGCTTGGATCCCTGCGGTTGAAAAATAAACCACATTTGGTCAAATTTGACCACTATGAACTTTTCAGCCTATGAACTTTTTCACCCCCCCCCCCCACACACACACACAAAGCTCTAAATGATCAGGTCTATTGTTATTTAAAAGATCTTGATAGTACCTTATCATCCTAACAGAGCACTATGCTCCCAAAATGCAGGATTACTTGTAATGGTAAATGGCATTACCATTTACCATTACATTTCCATATAGCGCTTTTTACTCATCTCTGGATGACCAAAACACTTTACAGATCCTGCTGTCCACCCATTCACACACACATTCACACAATGATGGTGGTGCAGCTGCCATGCAAGGCACTGGCCTGATCCACCAGTAGTACCTAGAATCTCCAAAAGTACGATGGGAGGCAGAGCTTTCAGTTATCAGACTCCTCTCCTTTGGAATCAGCTGCCAATCTGGATTCAGGAGTCAGATTCGATCTTTATTTTTAAGTATAGGGCTAAAACTTTCCTTTCCGACATAGCCTATAGTTAGGGTGGGATCAGGTGACACTGAACCCTCCCTTAGCTATGCTGCTAATAGGTTTAGACAGTCGGGGGACCTCCAACAATGCACTGGGCTTCACTCCTTTCTTCACTCAATGTAATATTTTTGCTGGTCATTAACATCTGTTTGTTCTCTCCCATAGACTGAGTCCCCGTCGTGCTGTTTGCTCGCTACATGTCTGTTCTTTTCTTCTTCTCTATCCCCTCACCCCCCAGCCAGTCACAGCAGATGACTGCCCCTCCCTGAACCTGATTCTACTGGAGGTTTCTTCTTGCTAAAAGGGAGTTTTTCTTCTCCACCATCGCCAAGTGTTTGCTCACTGGGGATCGCCTGATTGCTGGGGTCTTTCTGCAGTTGTGGAGTTTTCCCCTCCAGTTTGACAGTGTTATGAGATGACGGTTGTTGTGAAATGGTGCTATATAAATAAAGTTGAATTGAATTGGTATAAAGAAGCCTTTGACCAACAATGCAGATATAAACATGACAGTGATAAATGAAAAATCTACTGTTAAAAATTTATTGTCTGCCAAAATTTGTGATTGTTACAGGCCTAATTACAAGACTAAATTGTCATTAGAGATGCCATAACAAGGGGTGCACGGTGCACGGTGGTTTAGCACTGTGGCAGCACAGTTTTACCCTCGGCCGGGGGATCGCGGGGATCATGAGATCGTGGGTTCGATCCCAGCCCCCGACCAACAGTGAGCTGTGTGGAGTTTGCATGTTCTCCCCGTGTTGCGTGGGTTTACTCCGGGATTTCTCCGGTTTCCTCCCGCATACCAAAAACATGTAGGTTTAGGGCGCTCGCGCACGCAGCGACCAGCAGCCGGTGGCTTGTCACCAGACTGCAAACCAAGTCTACCTACGGGTACAAATAAGTAACAAAAAAAAAAAAAAAAAAAAAAAAAAGCTATAATGTGTCATTTTATAACATTTTGAATTGGTTTGGGCCGCTGGAATTTTTTTCAATGTAAGAAGAGTGCTGTGGCTCAAAGAAGGTTGAAAAACACTGCTGTACAGTCTGAACATGGCGTTATGAAGGCCTTGATCGTGAGCAGCAGTCATTGCAGGAAGGAAGGAATTCTGCAAATGTTGCAGCTGAATGTGTGTTGTGTTGGGGCGTGTGGTTGATCATTCATGCTGCCAGTGCCATTATAATGCCTAAAAAGTCTGGATACGGCAGAGACATGAACTTTGAAGTTTTGTGGCACCTACCACTATGACAATCAACTAAGCAGCATCCCAACAGCTTGTTCCCTCTAATTTCATGTAAGCGAACCTTATGTCAGGATATGAAGACTGATATTTAAACCTTTCCTCACCATGCTTTTCTATAAGATAAGATAAGATAAGCCTTTATTAGTCCCACAATGGGCAAATTCCAGGATTGCAACAGCACAGGGATAGCAACACTAAGAGCAATAATTTAGAAGATAAGAAAATAAGAGCAGTGAATATACAGTACATATGTACACATAAATATATAAATATATATACACAGTGCGGAGCATTGTAGCTAGATGGACTAAACAGCATAACCCCATACCCCCAAAATGAGAAGGATTGGTCTTTGAGAAGTACACATAATGACCCAAGCATCAGATTTGTTTGGGCTGACCAATGAAGAGGAAAGAGCATCAGTTCAGAATAAAACAAATCAACTGTGTACAGCTTATACAGTCTACTTATAGAACCAATGGAACAGTTACTGAATTTTAGGCCTTCACATATGATTTATGCTTAACATCACTGTTGCATTGGGAGTTTTATATAGTTGGATGAAGGTCAAAGTAAAAAAAATAAACCTGAAATGTAATGGAGTGAAATTTATAAATGCAACCAAGTACAATTACTCAATTCTGTCTTTATATAGCACACAATATCTTGGCTTGTTAGTGGAAATCCATGCTATAAATAAAAAGAAAACATGGGTGCCCACTAAATAAACATATAATCTCCCTGCAGGATCAGTTTCATTTCCTCAAGTAAAAAAAAGGTCACCACCAAAATTGCACACTGTTTGACTGTCTATCCAATTGTGACCAACTGATCAACGGAGCAAAACAGAATCAATAAAACTCCCAGAGTCGGAGGAGTTTCTTTGAACTGACCCTGCAGTGACCTCTCTGAAGGTGCAGCAGTGGCAAAGGCAGAGGAGGGGTTACAAGTTTTCTGTATAGGCTAAGAAGGGGTCATCAGTCCTGTCTGGCCAGAAAAGAGCCAATACCCCAGTGGACAGCTCCTGCTGCTCCAAGTCTGCGCTCAGCCTCAGCAACTATACTGATCCCCATAAAGGTGGGGAGGGGGGGTGGCTCCTCCTTCAGGCCCAGTAGAGATAAATTAACCTAGGTTACAGTCTTCTAATACACCACAGACAATGGGACCCCATGCTGAGGCAGAGTATAGAGAGTAGCCCCTTATCAAAGGCCTCGGAGATGTAGTAGCAAAGGATTTTAATTGGCCATTAAGCATGCATGATACAGGCCGTGCCTAGCAACGCAATGACATGCCCTGCTGGGATATTATTGTTGGGTCAGGAGCTGACACTGAAAAACAGCTGATGATGTCGGCAGGATGCCAGCAGGACACCTTGTAAGCAATCATCTGTGGATACTTTTTCAGTGGAACAAACTGTTGTCCACCAGCTGCCCATTCTGCCACCCTTCTACCTGTGCAGCCTGAGGTCATAGCCTGGTCAGGTGTTTGGAACAACCACAGCCACAAAAAAAAAGAGAAACTAGAGCAAATACACAATCTCCAAGTGGGATCACTTTATCCAAAGGCAAAAGAGCGAGCCAAAGCAAACAGCCCCTTCAAAGCATGTCTCATGTTCGAACATGAGGGGACAACAATGGGCCCTGAGTGAGTCTCTCAAATCACAGTTTTATGGAGGGTGAGTGATGGCATGGAGGATAATGCTCTGTGAGTCCTATCAGCTTTGTTTTTATGCTGTATACACCAGGTAGACTCAGGTCAATACTAATTAGTCTGAACGCAAACATCAGGTCTGGGTGAAATGGTAAGAGCAATAACGCACAGGGTCTCCTTGTTTTGGCAACTCGCTGAGCACGGTGATTAGCAACCTGTGTGGGAGGAGGAAATGTGGAAATGACAGCGTTACGTGGAGGTGATCGGGATGTGTCTGCTTCCCCCTTTCTGACCCTGGCCTGACCCTGGAGTGTCACAGAGTTGCTGCCCTTTGTGTCATGCCTGTCCATGCTGACTTTGGAGTGGAGATTGTAGGTACAATGTGGATTGTTCCCAAAGTGTTTTCAAAGATTGAAATAACAATGGCACTTGCTCAGCTCACTCACTCATGCTCATTGATTAGTTGTCTCCCTCTGATCACGTCAACTGTGTCTCGCCACGCCAAAAAGGAATAAGTTAGCAGCTTTAAACTACCCTGTAGACCAGTGCGTGAGCGTATTATTTTCTGTTCACCCGCATGCAAAGAAACGCCACCTTTCATCTTACTGGGAGGTGAAGCGCTGGCCTGGGAATGATGAGGCGAGCTGTGTGACAACATAGAGGTGATGTTGTGGCTCGGTGCACCCATGGCGTCCATTGCCAACTTCTGCCTGAAGGCTTCCTCTTTACGCCGGTTGGCAAACCAATTGTACACTCGCACTTCAGTGACCAGGTTAGAGCCGAGGCCCTGAGCTTTGGAGGGAGAGACACCTCTCTGAAGACACTCAGCTCTGTGGGAAACAGCAGGGTCAAAAAATGAGGTTAGCAATGTTTAGGTGAGGTTTTATTTTTTATTTTTTTTTAAAAAAAGTGTTTTATTTACTTGTTGCACTCATCCACCAACGCCTCCCTCTCCTCCTTGCTGGGGTTCTTCTGACGCTCATAGGCCTGGTACAGGATTTGCTGTGACGCCGGCCCCCATTTGAAACGGTTGCGTCTCAGTTTCTTACTGGTGGGCTCAGAATAGGTCTCCTCACTGGGTTGACCCATGCTGTGAGCAGATGGGTTGTACTCTTGGAAATAAAAAGCTGGGTCGTGATTTCCTTTGTCCACCATATTGCTGCTAGAACCATGAGCCTGGTTGAATTCTGCAAAAAAAAAGTACAATCAATTAACAAAAAACATTACTTCTTCAGAATTTGACAGATATCCATGATCACATTTTCAGTTTCCATGCACTATATTGAGTTAGTGTTATTTCTGCAGCTGCACTGACAGATCATCCACTGTCATAGGCAAACTCGATATCCCTGCAGGTTTTAAAACCTGCTGCCAGCTACACGTTACAGGCCAGGGCCGAGCTGTGAGAAACTCAAATATTAACTTACGTCGGAGAATTTCCCGCTGTTTCCTGACATACCAGGTGTACAGGGCCGCGCGCTTCTGTGTTTTCATGGGTGTGCCTTTGTTGAGGTGCTGGGAGAGGTGAGACTGGTTCAGCCCGGTGAGGTCCACCACCTCCCGTTGAGGGATGTTGTGCTGCTGCATGTAACTTTTGATCATGCGGGCAGCACGCCATGGATCCTCTCTGGGTCCAGACAAAAATTTTTTAGAAAAGAGCAAGAGAGAAACAGGGAGAAAGGGAGGGAAAAGAAGCAGAAAACAGTTAATTTCAATACTGAAACCTTTTTGGAGTGTATCATCATTACTCGTGTTTTTTTTTTTTGCTTAAACAAAACGTTCTGTTTAAAAGTTGTGCTCAAGATGCTAAAGTCAAAGTATAACATGCTGTTTATTTACAAGTCATTAAACAAACAAGCGTTGCCAGCTTCCACTGAACTTCCCTGTTTTTCAAAGTCCGGACTTGAAATGGTTTGTAACAATAACGAGGCCCCACTCAGACAACGCCTTTATCATTGCAACCTATTCAGTGGGCCATAAATATTTTCAAAGGTTAGTTCAAGTGGACTTTTGGGAATGCTGGCATTTGTGTCCTCAACTTAAACTCGGCTTTAAAGGAGTGAAAATCTAAAAACTGTAAAACAGCAGTTCACATACAAACATAAAGCCAGGTGAAGAGATAAACCAGAAAATAGTCAAATCTAACTTAGGAAAAAGCAAAAACTGACACAAGTAGGCACAAAAATAAATAACTGTGCGACAGATATTCTGTAATATATATATAAAATGAATTTGTCACGGTAAAAGTCATAATTAATAATTAATACCTGAATAATGTGTCCTATAGAAAATAAAGACATATTTTTGGCTACTCAGTTCAAGAATAAAATCAATATTAAATGTTGAAAAGCTACATTAACTTGTTTTCATATAGAGATTTAAATTAAGTGTATAAATATTAGAATTAAATGTGCTGTTACCCGTTTAAAAAAAAATCCTGTTTTGACAGATCAAACCTTTGCTGCAGCTGGAAATGAAAACAAAAATAAGGGGCAGCAGAAGTGGTTCTTCGCTGCAGTCAGACCCACAGAGACGGGCTTGGGTAATTATAGCAAACCTACACACGTCTGTTTGTTTTGGAGAATGTGGAGGCCTGCGTCTAAGTCTGCGGGTTAAGTGGGAGATGTTAGTTTATAACTGTTGACAATGAATAACCAGATCTCCATTCATTGCAATCACACGCCACTGTGTATCTTGCAGTTGATGATTTATAGAATAAATTTAATAATCACTAAGCTGCACGTGGGTTAGTTTTGATGCAGTTCCTGTCGTCTTAGCGGCGATTAAGGAGATTTTCACAGCTACGAGATAATCAGAAATAAAGAGATCAGCGTGTGAGTGCGCGCGTGTCTGTCTGTGTTGTTTACTTACACGCTACTAAAACTAAAAGAAAAAAAAACAAAGCAAATACATTTTTATTAGAAGTTATTATTATTATTTTACTTCTTGTCTACTTTTGCATAATAATAATAATTATTATTATTATTATTATTATTATTATTATTATTACACAGGGTTACAAAAATAATTTTTTTTTGTAAGTTGTCTGTGTTTTTTCAACTGATTTAAGACAATTTTGCACCGCTGAATCTGAAAATGACATCCGTTTCTCTCCATCAGGTGCTAATTAAAAACCCGTGCTTAGTGCTGTGCATGTATTTACCTTTACATCAAGGTAAGTACATGCAAATTGAATGTTACGTCATCATTATTCAAAATTCAGAGAATTTCAAGACATAAAAAGAATTTTGCATCATATAAAGCGAAAATACCCGTACATGTAAACAAAAACGTATAAAACAACATGTGGCCATAATTCAAAAAGTTGACCTGACTGAGCAAAACCAAAGTGATTTTTGGATTCAGCACATCAAAATTGTCCTAAATCAGCTAAAAAAAAACAACCTTAGACAGTAAATTTGGTGTTGACCAGTGTAATGTGCCATATTTGGGTTAAATAAAATGGTGTAAAGTTGCTTCGTCACTTTCACGTAATGCACCTGCAGCTGACTTTTATCACGAAGAGAGGAGGAGTATAGTTAATAATAAATAGAAGTAAGTTCAGCTGATATTTTTCCAAAGGTAAAGAAATAATTATCTATGTTTATAATTAACCAGAAAGTGAAAACTTAACCGTGGCGGGTTATTTTAAATCTGTAAACAGAGACGAGAACGTGTTTTCGGTGAATAAGGGCCCATTTTCTCTGTTTTTAATTTAAAACTGCCATGACCACCGTTTGATGTTGCATCTTGCAGTGGGAGGAAAAATTCCGTTCTGCATAAACAACTGCTGTACTTTTAAAAGATTTAAGTCAATTTTAAATACCTAACAAAGGTTTGGTGTCTAACTACTGTTACTTGAGTGATGTGATTTATAGTTGTTGATTGCATTTTCTGTTGCTTTTGTCACTTATCCATTTTAGTTTCGCTTTTTTACTCACGCCAATGTAATTTATATTTAAGTAGTTAATTTCAGGTTTCTTGTTAATATACGCCATATTTATTCGCTCATATATATTAAGCTTATTTTTGTTTTATTTACGATAGCCTACTTACTAATCTTCAACCTGAAAAAACTCTTAACTACGTTCTACACTGTAAGTAAAGGGGATTTTTCTTGAGCACCCTTAAGAATTACATTTAAAAATAGCGGGGAAAAACGCAGACTCCAACCGTTTTCACTGTTAATGATTTTAAAAAAAGATATCGAATAAGTTGTGAAATGGGTTAGGCCTACAGGAACACGCAAAATCTACAAGCGGGACAAAAAAAAGTGCTAGAAAGAAAATAAAGGAGTTTTCAAATGTTACACAACCCGATTATGGCGATGTCTAAGTTCTTTTTCATACTCTTTGACTTCAGTGCAGGGAAACTCACGCCAGCATGCGATCCACCTCCGCCATCTGCGCCGCCGCCTCCGCCGTGTTGAGCGACTGGAGCTCCTTCAGGATCGGCGGGGTGTCGTAGTCGTCCCCGTCTTCAGAGCCCTCGTCGCCGGACAGCCTGCCTTTGCCGTGCCCGTTGGTGAGCGTGTGGAAGCCGGCCTTGCCCTCCGCCTCGGCCGCGCTCCTCCTCTTGCCGGGCGATCCCGGCATGCTCTCCAGTTTTACTCCAAAGCTCGGCGTGCTGGGGTCCATATCGTCCAGGGCCTGGACCAGAACATCTTTGGTAACTCCTGAGTCCAGCAGGGCGCTGAGGAGCTCCTGCTGGAGGGATGTCAGCTTGGATACCATTTTAGAGAACATCAACAGCACAGCATAAGGCTTTGCTGTGTAGTAGTAGTAGTAGATTAGTGAGGGCGAATAACAGAAAAAAGTAAGAATAAAGTTCCTCTCTTTTCTTTCTTCTTTTCTGGTTTACGGCGGCCGACACCTGCTTCACTTCCCTGCCTCAGGGGAGGATGGAGCTGCTTTGCCATGATGCTGTCAGAGTGCAGGGTGATATAAAACATGGTAATGAGTGGGACGGCTAATGGGAATTTTATGTAAATCTGCAGAACAGGCCGAGGTGGAGGTGTTTACCCTGCTGCTCTGCCACTTTTATTGGCTGCCCTTATCAGGAAAACTTTTGGTGGACTTTGCACCCTGTTGTATATGCGCTAAAAGACTTTTAAGAAAAGCGAGCTGCACATGGACACATCGTGGCATCGGTGCTTTTATTCCATAAAAGCCCGTTAACTGTTTTAAAGCTCAAAACAACGTTCATGTAAGGGAATGTATTTATGTTTGAAGGACTTTAATGACAATGGCTTTTAATGAGGTGTTGTCCCCTAATGCCCGCAGTATAGGTGTTAATTTAAATGAGTCTAATAATCTATTTATTGAGGAGATTAACCCGATGTTAGAGGCCACAGAAAAAAGTGAAATGTGTGCTTAAGTGAGAAAAAAAATGTTTGACTTTTTTTTTAAAGAAACACTTTAGGACCAGCTTTAAAATAACCAAAAAGACATAAGCTGTCACAATAATCTATAAAAATGTACACAAAAAACTCCCTGAAATACACCCAGATTTTTCCTATCCTCTCTGATTTATTTTACTTGTAAACCCTTAATTCACTCGAGTTAAAATACAATCAATAGTGATATAATAGCTAAATCAGACAGGTCAGAATAGCCTGACCTCTTTTCCCTAAATGAAACAATAGATAAATTTGAATTAACTTGTTTGCAAGCGAGCTGCGAGTAGTTCGCTCATTGAGGCAGATGCCATGTGATGCTGAAAACAGGCAAACAATACAGAAGCCATACTGCAAATTTTTTTTAAACAAAATTGTAACTTTTGCGCTTTAGACTGAACAAAATCAATACTTTTAGAGAGATGGGAACTTGAGAAAAGACAGTTGATGATTTATAAGTGCCTGCAGCTTCCAGTTTGATATTACCTCCGGAAGTTAGGACTGAGTGAGTCTTCAACTTGAATCTGATAAACAGCTCACAGTAAAGTGTCTCAAATGTTTTTACTGAAATCCAGAGCTCTCATTGTCATAGAGGTGCTAATTCTCAGCTTCACAATGCAGAGGATAATGCTTGATAAAGCCAACAAAACTACTAATCTGAAAAATCTAACTAATCTGAAAAAAAGCAGAGATGAGATCCACCAAACATGAAAGTTGCGGCAAGAAAAATATTACTATGAGCATAACTAGTGACAAAGGGCAGCTCTATTGTAGTTCATTTTTCACTTGGAAGGAGCTTGACTTATTACATAGGGTTATAAAAATATTTTTTTTTGTAAGTTGTCTGTGCATTTTCAACTGATTTAAGACAATTTTGCACCGCTGAATCCGAAAATTACATCCGTTTCTCTCGATCAGGTGCTAAGTAAAAACCTGTACTTACTTAGTACTGTGCATGTACTTACCTTTGTATAAACATAAGTACATGTAAATTGAATGTTACGTCATCATTGTTCAAAATTCAGAGAATTTCAAGACATAAAAAAGAATTTTGCATCATATAAAGCGAAAATACCCGTACATGTAAACAAAAACGTATAGTAGTAGTAGTAGATTAGTTTATTTGACAGGGACAGTGCAATAAACATAGACAATTAATCAAAGACAATCAATCTGATGTGTTGCACATAGAGTGTATAGCTATTAGCTAATTCGCAACTCTTGTCCCTGGATGGGCTTTAGAAAAAAGAATCAAGATAAAAAATATACACAATAACCACATACATCAATACAGAAAAATTATAAATACACAATTATAAATATTATAAATATTATAAATACACAAATATAACAGCCTGACTCACATTTAACATAAATATTATAAATATTATAAATACACAAATATAACAGCCTGACTCACATTTAACACATATAACATAACTCACATTGCCTATTTCAGGCCTTCCTCCCTCCGTCACTCACTATAAACAAACACATTTATTCCTTCCCTTCATTCACTCTCACTTTGCAGACAATTAATTCATACATGAGTACATTCTTGTTTATTTTTCAGCCAGTTTTTAACATTTTTAGTGAATGTTTTAAAGTCCGTTATTATTTTAATTTCATTTGGCATTGTGTTCCAGATGTGACTGCCCTTTATAGAGAAAGCTGTTTGTATAAAACAACATGTGGCCATAATTCAAAAAGTTGACCTGATTGAGCAAAACCAATGTGATTTTTGGATTCAGCACATCAAAATTGTCCTAAATCAGCTAAAAAAACTTAGACAATAAATTTGGTGTTGACCAGTGTTATTTGACATGATTCGGACAAACCCAAATGCAGACACAAACTCAGATTAAACACAATTATCTTTATTAAATGTGTGTGAGTGTAAATGTGAATGAGTGCAGGAGAACAAGCAGAGCGAGGACAAGTCTGACAACCCTAGGAGAGAGGAGAGACAAGAGTATGAGCTCTCTGTAAACTGGTTGAATAAACAAGTGGTAAATCAGTCTTACGATGTAGGTGAGTAGTTGAGGCGCTGAAGAACATCCAAGCAGCACATATGCAGTGTCCCCGGTCCGTCGTGTGTTTGTGCTGGTGTAGATGATTCAGGGGCTTCGTGAGGAGAATAGTTCATTCATGGAAACCAGTGTTTCCTCAGAGTGTAGGTGAAGGTCCCAGTCCGCTGCCTGGAGGAGGAAGTCCGCCCAGGGGACTCCTCCTGTGCACAGGGAGGATAGAGGGAAGGAGTGGAGCGAATGAATTTCTTTGGGTAGCTTACATTGAGTAGGGGAGGCGAAGTTCCCAGACGATCAGATGTGCAGGAAGGATGAGGGAGGTGAAACTCCCTAGCCCAAAGGAGAAGTAGACCTCTCGCTCAGAGGTCTTTCATCCAAATGGAGTGTTGACGTCTCCATGCAGAATGAGAGGCAGCGCTCCTTAAGAAGGCTGCCTAATTAGAGGAACAGGTGTGAGTGCAGCTGTGGAGACAATTAGGGCAGCAGGCACACAGAGTGGATCACCACAGTAACTCCCCCCCCTACGGGACGCCTCTTGGCGGCCAATCCAACTTACCCAGGTGCGTCCGGTGGAACTCCCTAATGAGCTGCGGATCCATCATGAAGGAAGGACACACCCAGGACCTCCACTCTGGGCCATATCCCTCCCAGTCCACCAGATATTGTAGACCACGACCCTGCGTCGGACGTCCAGAATGCGGCTGACCTTGTATGTGGGGCCACCATCAACCATCGCAGGTGGGGCGGAGTCTTGGGGGAGGGGGGCCCAGAGGGGCCGGAAACAACTGGCTTCACCTGAGAGACATGGAAGGTGGACAAATGTGGAGAGAGGGAGGAAGAGCCAAGCGCCCAGCAACTTGGTTGACAATGTGAGTAATAGTATATGGACCAATAAAGCGCTGTGAAAGTTTCTGGATTCATTCTTCAAGTTGATATCCTTGGTTGACAACCATACCTGTTGTCCAACCCGATAAGGTGGAGCTGGGTCTGTGGCGGTTGGCGATGTCGGTGTTGTGGCTCGCTGCGTGCCTGCAGAGCGGCGCTGGTCGCTCTCCACAGCCGGCGGCAGTGCTTTCATGTGGGACCTGGACCGACGGAGCAGCAATCTCTCCTCCTCCTCCTCCTCCTCCTCTGGAAACAAGGGGGGGTTGTAACCTAAGGATGCTTCAAAAGGATGAGAGACCAGTAGCAGTGGAAACAGCGGAATTGTGCGCATACTCAACCCAAGATAAGTAGGAACTCCAGACTCCGGATTGAGGCCGTGACATACCTCAGAGCCACCTCCAACTCCTGGTTGGTGCGTTCACACTGGCCGTTCATTGTGGATGATAACCAGAAGACATGGCTCAACCGTGCCCCAATAGCCTTACAGAAGGCTCGCCAAACTTGAGAGATGAACTGGGCCCACGGTCCGACAGGATGTCCACTGGAATACCATGAAGCAGCACCATATGCAGAGTGAGGAGGTCAGCCGTCTCCTTGGCCACAGGGATCTTCTGCAGGGGAATAAAGTGAGCAGCTTTGGGAAAATCTATCCACAATGGTGAGCATGACAGTGTGATCTGCAGAGGAGGGAAAGACTGGTCACAAAATCCAGGGCCACATGGGACCAGGGTCTGCTAGGGATGAGGAGGGGATGCAATAGGCCCAAAGGGGGAAAGGAGGACGACTTACAGGTTGCACACGAGGACAGGCTCAGATGAACTCACCAACGTCCCTCCACAATGAAGGCCACAGAAGGTCCCTCAGTAACTGGGCCACAGTGCACGTACTACTCCAGGTGACACATAATCTTGGAGGAGTGCAACCAATCAATGACTTCACCCCGGAATGAAGAGGGCACATACATCTGTGCCGCTGGCCCCCCACCCAGGTCGGCCTCAGTCTCCTGCGCTCTCCTAACCTTCTCCTTGATGTCCCATGAGAGTGCGCCAACGATGCACGAAGGTGGAACAATAGGGTGCGGCGGCGTCTCAGCTTCTTCAGGAGAAAATTGCCTGGAGACCGCGTCAGGCTTGGTGTTCTTCGACCCCGGGTGGTAGGTGATGGTAAAGTTAAGTCTGCCGAAGAACAGGGACCAGCGGGCTTGTATAGAATTTAGTCGTTTGGCCGTCCTAAGATATTCCAGATTTTTGTGATCAGTCCAAACGACGAAAGGCTGGGAGGCACCCTCCAGCCAGTGACGCCACTCCTCCAAGGCCAGTTTAACTGCCAACAGCTCCCTGTCCCCTATGTCATAATTCCTCTCAGCAGGTGACAGACGAAGGGAAAAGAAGGCGCAGGGGCAGATCTTATCGGCGGCGGGGGAGCGCTGGAACAACACTGCTTCTACCCCGAAGTCCGAGGCGTCCACTTCCACCAGGCATCGCAGGGCGGGGTCCACCTGAGCCAAAACAGGGGGAGAGGAAAACACAGATTTCAGTTTCACAAATACTGCCTCTGCCTCTTCAGTCCAGTGAAACGGCACCTTGGTAGAAGTGAGGCGGGTGAGAGGTTGAGCAATAATGCTGTAGTTCTTGACAAAACGTTGATAGAAATTGGCAAAGCCCAAAAACTGCTGTAACTGTTTACGAGAGGATGGAACTGGCCACTCCACCACTGTCTTTACCTTCTCTGGGTCTGCTATGATTTTCTTATGGGAGATGACAAACCCCAGAAATGTGGTGGAAACGGTGTGGAACTTGTACTTTTCTGCACTGACGTGTAACTGGTTTTCCAACAGGCACTGCAGGACCCGTCTAACGTGCACCCGATGTTCCTCCAGAGACTGGGAAAAGATGAGAATGTCATTGAGATACACAAATACAAATGAATCCAGAAAGTCCCTCAATACATCATTAATGAGTCATTGGAATACCGCAGGTGCGTTGGTTAAACCAAAAGGCATTACCAGGTACTCGAAGTGACCACTAGGGGTGCGGGGTCTTCCACTCATCTCCCTCTTTGATACAAACTAGGTGATAGGCGTTGCGGAGATCCAACTTGGTGAACACCGTGGCCCCCTGGAGAGAATCAAAAGCGGTGTTAATAAGGGGGAGAGTGTACTTGTCCTTCACCGTGATGTTATTCAGTTCCCTGAAATCAATGCATGGTCTGAGTGAGCCATCCTTTTCACTCATGAAGATAAACCCCGCCCCCACCACCGAGGACGAGGACCTGATAATGCCAGAGCTCAAGGACTCTTTGATGTATTTGTCCAACGCCTCTCGCTCAGGGGCAGAGAGGCTATAGAGCCAGCTGGATGGTAAGGGGGGAAGCGATAGCACCTTAGCCTTGCTGAAAATGGAACCTAGATCATGGTATTCAGGAGGCACCAAAGAGAGATCAGGTGGTGGTGAATCAGGAGAGCAGAGGGACACAGATGGAGAACAGGCAGCAGACTGCAGACAGGCACTCAAACAAAATGAACTCCAAGAAACAATGCTTCCTGTCCGCCAATCAATCACGGGGTTATGCAGCCTGAGCCAGGAATAACCCAGAATGATGGGGGAGGCAGATACAGAAAGCACGAAAAAACTAATTTGTTCCTGGTGGTTACCTGACACCAGGACTGAGACAGGGGCAGTCTGTTTAGCCACAATGGCAAGAGGCACTTTAGATAGGACAATCAACTTCAAAGGAGTTTTCAGCTGATAGCACGGGAGCCCCAGCAGGGTTGCCAAACTCTCCAAAATAAAGCTCTGCTCGGCCCCAGAATCAATGAGAGCATGGGTGGATATTTCGTTGTGATTGTGTTGAAAGTGGATAGGGAGCATAAACCTAGTAAGGGATTTGGCTTTAGGTATATCTGTGAGTCCCCCTACTGTGATGCACGGACCCCCCCTTTTGGCAGCTTGGGGCAGGAGGCAAGTTCGTGTTCCTCGCTAGCACAGTATAAACACAAGCCAAGGTCGCGGCGGCGTTGTCTCTCAGCCGGTGGCAAATTAGATTGACCCATTACCATGGGTTCCTCGGCCTCGGGGGAATCAGAGGGAGGGAGGGCCAGCAAGGGAGACTGCGGGGAGCGACGAAACTGAGCGCCAGAGTGACCGAGAGGTCAACACTCGTTAGCTTGTTCCCTCAACCTGTTATCAATATTAATGGTGAGGGAGATTAGTTCATTCAACTTAGAAGGCTTTTTGATCTGGGCCAATTCATCCCGCAGACTAGGGCTAAGGCTACGTACAAAAATACTGCAGAGGGAAGCATCCTCCCACCCAACCTCCGCTGCCACCACCCGGAAATCAACTGAAAAATCAGCGACAGATTTAGTCCCCTGTTTAAGATTAAGTAACCGAGTGGTGAGCACACTATCCCGGTTGGAGTGGTCGAATACCTCATTGAATTTAGCTACAAACCGGTCATACTGTATGTTGTGTGTAAAGTATACACCTACGCATATATAATTGGGTGTGCGCGCATGATATCTCTGTGCCATTTGCCTGCAATTGCAAGCAAATGGGGTGCATGTATTTCAAGTTGTTTCCTATGAACCAGAAGTATGAGGAAAAAACAGACATAAAGGTTAGTAAGTGTTGAAAAAATGCAGATAACATACAACAATGACCTAAGAACTTCAAAAAAAATTAACTACAACGGACAGACAAACAACAACCTCAACAACAAAGAAATAAACATTTTGACAAATGTTAACAAATTAAACTGAGATCGAGTAAGAGACCTGCACACAATCGCACTCTTTTTCCACCTGTAGCTAAAAATAAATAAATAAATAAATAAAAATAACAACAAAAAACAAAATAGGCTCTAAAATAACCAGGGCATTATAGTTTCATCCATAAACAGCTTGCCATCTATATACAGTCTATCCACAGAAACAATAGCTCGTTTACCTTCTTGGATGTTTTGTTTCCTAATGGGAAAAAGCTTCCTTCTCCTTTCCAAGATTTCCTGTGGAAATTGATCATTTAGACCATAATTGGTGTTTTTAAGCTGCCTGCCCTGCCTCTGTATCAACATTTTTTGCTTAAAATGCTCAAATTTGGCAACAATAGGTCTGGGACGTTTATTCTGGGAATTTTTTTGCCCAATTCCGTGGACACGGTAGAAGGTAATTGAATTTGTGACTTTGGGGGATAGTTTTAGTTGTGATGAGATAAATTCACGGACCAGCTGTTCTGGATTTTCATTATTTTTTTCAACAATTCCACAAAAAACGAGGTTATCTCTCATGCTGCGTGACTACAAACTGAGAACTGTTACCTTCGTTTTCCGTTTTTCTCCCTCAACAACGCCAAGCCGTGTGATTAGTGTGTTTACTGACTTTTTCAGGCTGTTATTTTCCTCTACAAGAGAGATAAGCTGTGTTTGACTGAACTCTAAACTCTCCACAAAACTCTGGAAACTCTGATAAAGGAGCTCGACCAGTGCCAGTCTACATCCATGCTGGTAAGTTTATTCTCAATGGAGAAAAGGATGTCACTAACCTCGGTGCCTTGCTGTGATTTTCTCAGCGTTATTTTTGGGAATCTGCGGGTCCTCGGCGTTTAGACTGAGAAGCAGGCGGCGGAACACACACAGTCGCCTGCTGCATGACACAGCAACGGTAACAGAACTCGTCGATGTAGTTCTCTAGTTCCTCCAGCTCCGTACGAAAAAAAGAAAGATAGACACAGACAATTAGTTAATGAATTAATTACAAAAAAAAAAAAAAAAACTACCTGTGGAAAAGTTTGTTTTTAAGCTTGGTCGACGAGCAGTCGCCGTTTGGGTGTTATTGCGCAAATTGTCTCAAGACATCTCGCGATCACAGCATCGGCCCCCTCACCGTGAGGGGGCCGAATGTATGCATATTTAAAAAAAAAAAAAAAAAAAAGAAAGCCCGTGCTTCCCCTACCTTGCCACTAAAACGGGTGGGAGTGGGAACCGGGGTCAAACGGGAATGCTGGGTGGGAAGTGGAGTGGAATTAGCTGGTCCGACTGCCTCCCCAGGAGCAGGTGGAAAAGGCTGTGTCAGGATGAGCTGATCGAGGCGAGCGTTAATTTGATTCAGCTGTGTCAAAGTGACCTGTTGTTGATAAGACAATTGGTCTAAACGAGCCTCACTGATGTTAATCCTTTGTGCGAGAGCACTGTCTGCTGGGTTTACCTAACGGAGACGTACTGACATGATTCGGACAAACCCAGATGCAGACACAGACTCAGAATAAACACAATTATCTTTATTAAATGTGTGTGGGAGTGTGTGTGGGAGTGTAAATGTAAATGAGTGCAGGAGGACGAGCAGAGCAAGGACAAGTCTGTCAACCCTAGGAGAGAGGAGAGACAAGAGTATGAGTTCTCTGTAAACTGGTTGAATAAACAAGTGGTAAATCAGTCTTACAATGCAGGTGAGTAGTTGAGGCGCTGAAGAACATCCAAGCAGCAGCGTATGCCAGTGTCCCAGTCCGGCGCGTGTTCGTGCTAATGAGATGATTCAGGGGGCTTCTGAGGAGAATAGTTCATTCATGGAAACCAGTGTTTCCCTCAGAGTGTAGGTTGAAGGTCCTGGTCCGCCGACAGGAGGAAGTCCGCCCAGGGGACTCCACCTTGTGCACAGGGGAGGATAGAGGGAAGGAGCAGAGAGAAGTGAATTTCTTTGGGTAGCTTATGTTGAGTAGGGGAGGCGAAGTTCCCAGAAGATCAGATGTGCAGGAAGGATGAGGGAGGCGAAACTCCCTAGGCCAAAGGAGAAGTAGACTCTCGCTCAGAGGTCTTTCATCCAAAATGGAGCGTGATGTCTCTGTGCAAAATGAGAGGCAGCGCTCTTTAAGAAGGCTGGCCTAATCGGAGGAGCGGGTGTGCGCGCAGCTATGGAGATACTTAGGGGCAGCAGGTACACAGAGTGGATCACCACATTATTGGTAATATATACCATCACACAACAGTTGTGCAGGCACCAAGCAGCTCAGGAACAGGCCTGATACTCCATACTCCCAAAGCAAAGTCCACAAGGTCAAACACTTTCTCCAAGTCTACAAAACACAATGTAGACATGTGCATTAGCAGCAGATTCCTATAGCCCCTCCAGCAGGTAGGTAAGGCCACAAGAGGAGCTGTGGGTGTACCAAGAAATACAGTATCTTCAAAAGAAATGAGGTTATAAGCTTGAAGCATATATGCAAATTAATTTCGAATGTAAAATTATGAGTGTCAGGGTGTGTTCCTTTTCAGTCCAACATTGGAAATCATCTAAACAAGTCAAAATAACACCATGTCAGAATCTACGGGATTCCAACAACACAACAACAACCTGAAAACCAAGATCTTTTACTGAAGTTTTCAGGTATAAATTTTAAAATACATCACCATCTGACTGATCTAACCCAGTGTAAAAAGGATTTTAACTCTTCAACTTTTTAGGTATAATTTGCACTTCAGGGGTGTGTTTCCCAAACTATGATGGAGGTTTGCCTTGAATCAACATAGACAAACCGTTAGTTGAATGATCCGTTGTACTATCTTATCATCATTGGCTCCTGCTGTCTAGATAGGACAATGGGTGTGCATAGCTGAGGTCTCAGTTGGTGTGGAGCAGTGTTGGCTGTGACTGAGCAGGGCCAATCCTGGAATGGCAGTCCTTGGCACAGTTGCTGCACACGAATACTGACGGTGGCGGCTTGGGGAGCCGCTGCTGCTGCTTTTTCTCCTCTCTCTCCTGTCTGACCACAGATGGACTCTCTTCTGCTCTGCTGTAGTGATGTCTGTGCTTACAATGTGTTGCCAAGCATCCCGTTTTCTGCCATCTCCTCCCATGTGTCCACGCTAATGTCGGCAGATTTCAGATCCCTTTTGCAAGTGTCCCTGCATCTCAGTAGCGGGTGACCTGAACACCGGGTTCCTGTAGCCAGCTCTCCATACAAGATGTCTTTGGAATATGTCCATCTTGCATACGGCGGACGTGGGCCAATCCAACACAGACGTTTGCTGTGAGAGGAGCGTGGAGCATGCTTGCATGTTGCTCGGTCCAAGACGTCCTTGTTTGGCACATGGTCCTCCAGGAGATGCCCAGGATCCGACACAAGCACTGCAGGTGGAATCTGTTGGCGGTGAGATCGGAGGGCGGTGCTCTTGTTGTGTGTAGGGTGTCCAGGTCTCACTACCATAGAGTAAAGTGCTCAAGACACAGGCTCTATAGACTGCAACCCTTGGTGGCTGTGGGAAGTTGCCAGTTTTTCCACACTCTTCTGGACAGTTTGGACACGGTAGCTGCTGCTTTCCCCAATCCGTTTGCTGAGTTCAAGATCAAGGGACAAGTTGCTGGAGACTGTAGATCCCAGGTAGGTGAACTGCTCCACCACTTTCAAGGTGTACTCGCCAATGTTTATTGCTGGGGGAGCTTCACTGACATCCTGACCCAGGATCTCTGTCTCTTGAGTGCATATGGTGAGGCCAAACTCTTTGCAGGCATTTGCTAGGCAGCTGACCAGTCCGCTGGAGACCAGGCCTGTGTATGAGATGTCAGAAGCAGCATCATCAGCAAAGAGTATCTCCCTGATTAGGGACTTGGCACACTTTGGTCGTTGCTTTTTAGACGTGCAAGGTTAAGAGCTTTCCCATCTGACCTGGTATGTAGGTACACTCCATCATCTGAGTCCCTGAAACGGCGTATGAAAGAACAAGGGAGAAGAAGATCCCAAAGAATGTCGGGGCAAGGACACACCTTTGTTTCACACCGCTGCGGATGGGGAAAGGGGCAGAAATTGAACCGTCAAAGTACACTGTCTCCTGCATGCCATCATGGAAGGAAGTGATGACGCTCAGCAGCTTGGGAGGGGATCCTCTCTTCTCCAGGAGAGTGAATAGGCCCTTTCTGCTCACCAAGTCGAACGCCTTTGTCAGGTCAATGAAGACCACGTAGAGGGGCTGTCTCTGCACTTGGCTCTTCTCTTGCAGCTGCCTGAGTGAGAAAATCATGTCAAAGGTGGACCATTCTGCCCTGAAACCTTACTCTGGGTAGACACGCTCGGCAAGTGCTTGCAGTCTCTTCAAAATCACCCGGGCAAATGCCTTGCTGATGATACTGAGAAGGGATATGCCACTGTAATTATTACAGTTGCTGCGGTCCCCCTTGTTCTTGTACAGTGTGATGATAATGGCATCCCACATGTCCTGGGGGACTGATCCCTCTTCCCAGCACTGGCAAAGTAGCTCATGGAGGTGACTGCACAACACTGGTTTCCCGCACTGGATAACTTCTGCTGGGATCCCATCTTGGCCTGGTGCCTCTCCATGGGATAGTGAATATATAGCCTTGCTGAGCTCGTCCACTGTTGGGGGTTGATCTAGCTCCTCCATCATGGGCAGGGCAGGGATGTTCTCAACAGCAAGGTTGGTAGCCAAGTTCTCGGTAGAGTAGAGGTCTTGGTAATGTTCGGCCCACCTCTCAATCTGCTTGGCATGGTCACTGATGACAACACCGTTCTTGGACTTCAGTGGAGTGGTCTTACTAATGATGGGGCCAAAGGCCTTCTTCATCCCCTCATACATTTCATGTATGTTTCCACTGTCAGCACAAGCCTGGATGTTCAGACACAGGTTCTGCCAGTACTCGCTGGCTCAGCATCTTGCTGTTCTTTGGGCTTCACTCCTAGCTGCTCTCAGTAAAGAAAGGTTCTTTGCCAATGGATCTTTCTTGTAGTTGACTAGGGCTTCTCTCTTAGCATTTATGATAGGCTCCATCTCAGACAGATGAGACTCAAACCAATCTGGGTTGGACCGTTCCTTTTTCCCTAGAGCTAATATGGCAGTGTTATAGATGTTGTCCCTGATGAATTGCCTTCTTCCTTCCACAGTTTCACCAGGGTTGTCTTTGAAAGCCTTTTCCAGTTGGCCGATGAGCTGGGTACATATCTCTGGGTTTGTTGCCCTGGCAGTGTTGATGCATGGGTGTTCTGTCCATTTAGTGTGATGGCTCTACTTTGGTAGTAGTCTGACTTTGCTGTACACCATGGAGTGGTCGGTGTCGCAGTCGGCACTGTGGAAGCTGCACGTGATGAGCACATTGTTAAGGGCAGCTCGTCTGGTAATAATCATGTCCAGCTGGTGCCAATGGTCTGATTGTGGGTGACACCAGGAGACTGTGTTGTGGCTTTGTCTTGAAGAATGTGTTGGTGATGCAGAGCTTGTGGTAGGAGCAGAGCTCCAGCAGTCTCTGGCCGTTGTCGTTCATCTTGCCAACACCAAAATGCCCCAGGCAGTCTGGCCATGTGTTGTTGTCTGATCCAGTTCTGGCGATGAAATCTCCAAGCAGGATGATGTGCTCGGTCTCTGGTAGCTTGCTGATGGCAGCGTCAAGTTCCTTGTAAAACTGATCTTTCATTTCATGAGGTGATGTTAACGTAGGGGCATAGACACTGATGATGTTTACTCTGCCGGTCGAGGTTGAAAGGCAGAGTGAGATGATACCCTCTGAGCCGCTAGTAGGAGGGACTGTTATAGGTAACAGGCTGTTCTTTACTGCAAAGCCAACACCGTGCAGTGAGGTTCCTCAGCAGGTCTGTCCTGCCAGAAAAAGGTGTAGTCTTTCTCTCGCAGCATGCCGTCTGCAGCAAGCCTGGTCTCCTGCAGTGCTGCTATGTTGATCTTCAGCCTCCTCAGCTCAGAGTCAATGATCGCTGTTTTCCTGCAATCACTAATCTGCTGCAGGTCATCAGAGAGGCCAGGACACATGGTCCTGATGTTCCAAGCAGCCAGTCTCATGGCTGGCAGTTTCTTCTTTCTTTTCTGTGGTTTGCCTGGTGCAGTGATGGCTGTCTGCCTGTCGATATGAATCTAAGCGCCAAGCACCCATTGAAGCAGGCAGACAGTGGTGGATCAGCATCTTACTGACCGGGGGCTGCCCAGCTTGGGCGGGCAGTAGCTGATCAGTGGGACACGATGATTCCTCCCACCATCGGAGGCAACCTGTAGCGCCTGTACCTTACGCCAATCAGGTTAGACTTATAACACGTACGCAAACCTGGACGATAAATATGGAGATCCTGGGCTGCCCATACGTCAGGACCCCCCATTCGTCCTTGCGGATGTGATCCAAAGGAAAGCGAAGCAATACATTTGGCATCAGCTTGGCTGCAGGAGCTGCCAGATGGTGACGTGGTACGCCATCCAACTGCCTTTAGGGGCTCCACTCCGGATTTTGTTAGGTTTACTCTTTAGCCTTCACTTTTCCAAAGGCAACGCGGTGTTACTAGATGGCCGTTGACCCTAATGGGTTCCTCCGCCCTTTGACAGGTCTTGTTTTTTGTCCTGCTGGGTGTCTAGCCACCCTCCCCACCTGGGGGAGCCAGTTTAGTTGCCGACAACCTAACTTATAACTGCTTCTCAAAACACATGAAACAATGTCGGACAATCTTAGACTGAACTAGAAAAGCACTCAGAGAGGGCATACCTCCGCCAAGGCTCCTTCTGTCCCTCATGGATCACCTCCAAAATGTAATGATTTGTGTATAGGCCACGAGCCAGTTCTGGTGAAAATTGCATCAAAGTCTGTCCAGTAGTTTTAGAGGATTCTTGCTCACACACTGTAAGAATATAAGAGTCTTGGTGGAGGTATGCATTCTTGGATCATCACCAAAATGCTATGGGTTCCTCTCTAGGCCAAGGACCACCTCTGGTAAAAATTTCATCCAAATCCATCCAGTAGTCTTGTGTAATCCTACTGCAAAAATTTAAACAACGTCCTTGGTGGAGGTATGAACTCTCAGATCATCACCAAAATTTGATGGGGTTATCCTTGGCCCAAGGGCTACCTCTGGTGAAATTTTCATCAAACTCCATCCAGTAGTTTTTGTGTAATACTGCTAACAGTTGGACGGACGGACGGACAGACAGACAAACCACCCCGATTACATTACCTCCTTGGCGAAGGTAACTATGCTGGTTTCAACTAAAATGGTTCAAACTACAGTGTTTTGGAGAATGTTGGAATACTTCGGTCATATTTGGCAGTCGTCATGGTGTGTAGCATATCTAAAGAAATTCACTACAGGTGGTAAACATGCAGAATCGAAAATGGGTAAAATATGAGTGGAATAATGATTACAAGTATGAAACTTGGTCTACTTTAAGGAAATACATCATACCAAATAGGTTACTGATACCACTTTATATCTCTGAAATACATCATAACAATGTCTGGCCGATTGCAAGGCCCTAGATGTCACAGTCCTCCTCGTGTGCCTTTACACAGTGCACGGAGGAGGGGAAGGATGAACGGATTTACTCGCAGGTTACACCACAACCACATTTATTAACACAAAAGGCATACAGTTCCAAAATTAAAGACATACAAAAAGGCAACAGGGTGCACCAAAGGGCTCACACGATAGCCGTGCAGCAGGCAGACCACGGTGCACAGTGGCCACAGCAAACAATACAAAATAATATAACAGCTCGGGTAAACTCAGAGTCCTCCAGGATGCTCGACTAACTCAGAATCAGAATCAGATTTATTGCCATTGTTCATGTAGTACACAAACTAGGAATTTGTCTCGGTGCAATGCTGCAACATTAAACATGGAGTAGCACTAAAGATAAAAATAAAAAACTATGCATGCAATAAAATGTAGAATATAATAATAATAATAATAATAACTCGTGAGAAAGTAACTGGGCAAGTGCCAAAGCGTAGCAGCACAACTGCAAGGGGAAATGCTAACAGTTTGTACTCACAGAGCAAAAGCAGTCCAAGTAGTTCAAGTCTCCCAGTGAGCACACACAATCAGTTGCTACACTGAGGGGAATAGTGACAGTGTAGTCTCCAACACCCTCATCAGACAGTACATCCATATGATGATTCACATCCATATGGCTGTGCATACACAGTGATCCAGCAATGCTTGACTGGCAAAGACCGCTTAAGTACAAGTATTGCTGGCCCCACAAATTGGGTACACCTGGGCGAGGCGCGGGAAAGAAAAGAACAAAAAACATAGAAACTACAAGAACTCAAAAGATAACAAAATACACAAATATACTGAACCTGAGCAACAGAAAATGGTCAGAACTGAGCCTGAAGGACAACACCGGAAGGGGTGGATTCCAGACACCTATGGAAACATCGAAAGGGAAGGAAACACCTGCCCCCCCCCCCAGCAGAAACAACAACACGAACCTGGGTGGGAGGTAGGGGGAACAGGAAAGGAGGGAACACAGTACACCCCACCCATGGCCCGCAATTAACCCCCCCAAGTCCAAAGGTGTGGAGGCTCAGGGGGCTGCCCAGAGTCCCAGGCCCAGCAGGCAGTCCGGCGAACGGAGTCCGGTGGCCTGCCAGAAAACACAGGTCACCTGGCCCAGAGACTCAGTCCTTCCAGTGGCCGGCCAGCGTTGTTGAGCCACCAGGACCGAAGGGATGAAGCAGGAGGTGGCCTGCCCACCGGGAGGCTTACTGGTGGGTGACCAAACCGTAGGAAGGGAACCCCCACGGCGTCGGACAGGGAGGAGAAGGAGACTACAGCATCCTCAGGCTGACCCGCAGCACCCTCGGTGGTCCCGGCTTGGGACACAGCTGCACCTGCGGTGGGCCACAACCAGGCCAACGCTCCACCACAGGTGCAGCGTACCAATGCTGTACCCTCGGTGGACCCTGACCAGGCCAACACTGCACCCACGGTGGTTCCCGAATGGAGCTCTGCAACACCCGTGGTGGACTCCAGCTGGAGCTCCGCAGCACCCACAGCAGCTCCGGGCTGGAGCTCTGCAGCACCCATGGCAGACCCCAACCGGGCCAATGCTGCACCCACGGTGAGCGGGCCAACCCGCCGGAGCACCAAGCTGAGGAGACAGTCGATCAGAGGCGCCCTGATGATCGTGGCGGGGGGAGCAGGACCCACAATGTCGCCTGGCAGTGAGACCGGATCCACTCCCTCTGCGTGCTGAGAGAGCTGAGGGCACCGCCAGGCCTCTGCCTCCGCCAGACCCACGTACCAGAGTATATCCTCCGGGGTGGAATATTTGCTTGCCGATGAGATTAGTCCGTCGATGTCCATCAATGCTCAGCAGCATTCCCACTCCAGACTCATCGGATAGGTCCGGCTCGCCGTCTCCATCGCCAACTCTATACACAGGTAGGTGAAAAAGAAAAAACAGTTCAAAAAAGAAAAACTGATGTGTGGGTGTAACCCGCTAAATCCTCTGCTGGCTGGACCATTCTGTTAAAATCCTCCTCGTGCGCCTTTACGCGGCGCACGGAGAAGGGGAAGGATGAATGGATTTACTCGCAGGTTACACCACAACCACATTTATTAAAACAAAAGGCAAACAGTTCCAAAAATAAAGACATACAAAAAGGCAACGGGGTGCACCAAAGGGCTCACACGATAGCCGTGCAGCGGGTAGACCACGGTGCACAGTGGCCACAGCAAACAATACAAAATAATATAACAGCTCGGGTAAACTCAGAGTCCTCCAGGCCACTCAACTAACTCGGGAGAAAGTAACTGGACAAGTGCCAAAGCATAGCAGTGCAACTGCAAGGGGAAATGCTAACAGTTTGTACTCACAGAGCAAGAGCAGTCCGAGTAGTCCAAGTCTCCCAGCGAGCACACACAATCAATTGCTACACTGCGGCTCGGTTCGTGACACCTAAATATAGTGGTGACATTGATTAGGTAACTGATTACCATACATGATTCACAAAGTTGTGTGGGTTTGAATCTGGGCTTTCTTTGTCATTTTTAACCCTATTGCAACATCATTTTATCATTCTAATTTTAAAAAATGATAAATGGTTGTTTCAGCTCACAAGGGTTTAATCTGTTGTCTTTCTAATAGTTGTATCTTCTTCTTTTGACTGCTCCCTTGAGGGGTCGCTACAGCGGGTTATCTACCTCTATCTCACCCTATCCCTTGCATCTTCCTCTGTAACACCAACCCTCTCCATGTCCTCCTTCACTACATCCATGAATCTTCTCTGTGGTCTTCCTCTTTTCCTCCTATCTGGCAGCTCCGTCTTCAACATCCTTTGTCCAATGTATCCTCTATCCCTCCTCTGCCCATGTCCAAACCATCTTAGCCTTGCCTCTCTTGCTTTGTCTCCAAAGTGCTCAACTTGAGCTGTTCCTCTGATAAACTCATTTCTAATCCTGTCTCTCCTAGTCACTCCCAATGAAAATCTTAGCATCTTCAACTCGGAAGAAGAAGCTTTATTGTCATTGTACACCAAGATACAATGAAATTCTATTTAGCAGCAATCACTTTGTAGCGACTACAGTATAAATATGTAATAAAATAAATATGTATGTAAATGAATATGTAATATGTTAAAATCAAATAGCAATGTATATATAAATAGATATGTATTAAAACCTATTAACAGTGTAATGTCTCTGCCACCGTCTTCAAACCATACATCCTAGTAGAGCTGTCGCGGTAGAGGAATTTCCCCTGCAGTGACAGTGGACAGCTCAACACCACGGTATGCGGTATTATTGCAAATGTTTTTAGGACCCTGTGGATTCGTAATTTAAACAGGGTTTATAACTTATGTGGCAAATGAGGGAAACTGTGAGAGTCTTGCTGCAGCTCTGCTCTCAACTTTATGTGCATGTGTTACAACTGTGCGGAGCTCCACTCTTTCTACAGGCATGAACTGCTGATTCTGTTAAAAAAACCAACAATAATCATTTTCATAAAGCAGTGGCGGTGACTATGGGGTGTGTGGACTGGAGACTGCAGCAACATTCAGCTTATAAGCAGGACAGTCTCCGTAATGACCCTGTGTGGCTCTTAACTCCGTGATTTTTGCCACTGTCTGAAAAATCTTGTGCAAACAAGCTGCTCTCGGAGCTCATTCACAGAGCATACACAGTGAGGATCATACACACTCTGCTCAGAAGGAAATAACACACTTTGTGCCCTTTCAGTGCTCACTGTTAAGGCTGTATTTAACACGGAGTCCAAAGACTTTCACCACTAACTGCCTGCTGGAGTCCATTTGGAGAACGTGCCGCCCAAACGGCGGCAGCACTGTGTGCTGTAGAAACTTCTAGAGTACTGGGTGCAAACATGCTGTTGGTAATAAAAATACACTTCATTTAGCAATTTATTTAATAATCAATAGGGGCACATAAGTGAACAACGAGATATAGCCACACACACACAAAAAAAGTGAACACTGTGGTTGGTCATTTTCCTCCGCAGTAGGCGTGTCCATAGCATGGTATTACGTAATTGCAACAGCCCTACATCCTAGCAGATCTCACTACCATCTTGTAAATCTTTCCTTTCACTTTATCTGCTATTCTCCTGTCACAAATCATCCCAGACACTCGTCTACACCCACTCCACCCTGCCTGCACTCTCTTCTTTGCCTCTCTTATGCATTTTCCATTGCTTTGGATGGTTGACCCCTGGTATTTAAACTCATCTACCTTCACTACCTCTACTTCTTGCATCTTCACTGTTACACCTTCCTCCCTCTCATTCACACTCACGTATGCTGTCTTGCTTCTACTGACTTTCATTTCTCGTTTCTCCAGAGCATACCTCCACCTCCCCAGGTTCTCTTCCACCTACTTCCTCCTCTCTCTGCAATCACAATGTCATCTGCAAACATCATGGTCCATGGAGAATTCTGCCTGACCTCGACTGTCAGCCTGTCCATAACCATAGCAAACAAGAAGGGGCTCAGAGTTGATCCCTAATATAATCCTACCCCCACCCTGAATCCATCTGTCACCCCTACAGCACACCTCACCCCATCTCACTGTCCTCATACATGTCCTGCACCACCCCTCTACATAAACGACCTGCCTACTACAAAATCCCGCAAATTCATCTATGCAGACGACATCTGTCTGGCATTCCAAGCACCAGACTTTGAACCACTGGAACGGGTGCTCACGGAAGATCTTGCTAAACTGGACCAGTTCTGCAAAATCTGGCGCCTAAAACCAAGCCCAGCAAAAACCGTCTCCAGTGTATTTCATCTCCACAATGCAAAAGCTGCCAGAGAACTAAACATCCACCTGAGCGGACTCAAGCTTAAGCATGCCCCAAATCCAACTTATCTTGGAGTGACCCTTGATAGGACCTTATCCTTCAAGGAACATCTAAAGTGGACGGCTGCTAAGGTGAAAGTACGAAACAACCTGCTCTGCAAGCTCGCTGGTGCAAAATGGGGGGCGGCAGTCTCCACCCTGCGCACCTCAGCACTGGCCCTTTCATACTCTGTAGCAGAATATTGTGCCCCTGTCTGGTCCAGGTCATCTTACACACACCATGTAGACACCCAGCTCAACTCAACCATGAGAACTATAACTGGAACAATCCGCTCAGCACCACTCCCCTGGCTCTCTGTACTGTCAAACATAGCCCCTCCACACATCCGGCGAGCAGCATTAACTCAAAGGATGCTCCAAAAAGTTAAAGATTTTCCTCACTTACCAATCCATGCAGATATCTACACCCCACCCACTGCCCGACTTTCATCCAGACGGCCGATTTGGAAAAACCCTCCCCCAGCTGACTTTACCATCCAGACAGCTTGGCAAGAGGAATGGGAGACCAAGGAGGTCCCAAACAAACAGCTGGTGATAAACCCCAACCAACAGGTCCCGGGCACCAACCTCCCAAGGAGACAGTGGTCTACACTCAATCGCTTCAGGACTGGACATGGCCCCTGCTTGGCCAGCCTTCACAGATGGGGCAGTAGCCCTAGCCCACTGTGCGCATGTGGAGAGGAGCAAACTATGGAACACATCATAGAGGCTTGCCCGCTCCAAAGACTGGAAGGAGGATTACACACCCTCCATACAGCAAACCAGGAGGCAACTGCTTGGCTTAAGGACTTTGCATTCGCTAAATAAATAAATAACCACCCCTTACATACTTCTCTGTCACTCTTGACTTTCTCATACAGTACCACACTTCCTTTTTCGGCACCCTAATATAATCCTACCCCCACCCTGAATCCATCTGTCACCCCTACAGCACACCTCACCCCATCTCGCTGTCCTCATACATGTCCTGCACCACCCCTTACATACTTCTCTGTCACTCTTGGCTTTCTCACACAGTACCACACTTCCTTTTTCGGCACCCTATCTTATGCTTTCTCTAGTTCCACAAAGACAGTGCAACTCCTTTTGACCTTGTCTATACTTCTCCATCAACACTCTTAGAGCAAACATTGCATCTGTAGTACTCTTTCTTGTCATGAAACTGTACTGCTGCTCACTGATTGTCACCTCTCCTCTTAACCTGGCTTCAACAACTCTTTTCCACATCGTCAGTGTGGCTGATCAACTTTATGCCTCTGTAGTTACTACAGCTCCGAGCATCACCCTTGTTCTTGAAAATTGGTACCAGAAACTTCCTCTCCACTCCTGAGTCATCCTCTCACTCTCCAAGATTGTGTTAAACAATCTGGTTAAAAGTCCACTGCCATCTCTCCTAAACACCTCTATACCTCCACAGGTATGTCATCTGGACCAATCGCCTTTCCATTCTTCATCCTCTTCAAAGCTGCCCTCACTTCCACTTTGCTAATCCTCAGGACTTCCTTGTTCACCATCTTTCCTTCATCCACCGTCCTTTCTCTCTCATTTTCTTCATTCATCAGCTCCTCAAAGTGCTCCTTCCACCCTCTCAACTCACTCAGTACCTTACCATTTCTGTCCTTAATCCACCTAACCAGCTGCACATCCTTTCCAGCTCAATGTCTCTGTCTAGCTAATCGATACAAGTCCTTTTCTCCTCCCTTACTGTCCACCTTCTCATAGAACTCACTATATGCCTTTTCCTTTGCCACCTCTCTCTTTTCCGTGAACCTAAATTCCAAATACTCCTGTCTACTTTCTTCATCTCCCTGACTATCCCACTTTTTCTTTGTCAACCTCTTCCTTTGAATACTTTCCTGTACCTCCTCATTCCACCACCAAGTCTCAGTGTCTTCCTTCCTCTGTCCAGAGGATATACCACATACCTTTCTACTCATTTCCCTCAATACTTTTGCTGTACTTTCGCAGTAATCTGGTAATTCTTCCCTACCACCCAGAGCCTATATCAACTCCTTCCTGAACTCTGTGCAACCTTCTTCCTTCTGTAACTTCCCCCAAATAATCTTTGGCTCTGCCTTCACTCTCTTCTGCTTCTTGCTTTCCAAAGCTATCCTACAGACTACCATCCTATGCTGTCTAGCTATGTTCTCCCCTGCCTCCACCTTGCAATCTCCTATCTCTTTCAGATTTCTCCTTCTGCATAAGATGTAGTCCACCTGTATGCACCTTCCTCCACTCTTGTAAGTCTTCCGATGTTCCTCTCTTGTCTTAATGTATGTGCTCACCACAGCCATTTCCATTTTCTTAGCAAAATCCACAACCATCTGTCCTTCCACATTTCTCCCCTTAAGACCATACCTACCCAGAACCCCCTCATCACATCTGTTCCCTTTACCTACATGTCCATTAAAGTCCGCTCCAATCACCACTCTCTCCCCTCTGGGAACACTCTCTTCCACTTCATCCAACTTACTCCAGAATTCCTCTTTCTCTTCTACCTGGCATCCACACTGACAACATTCAACACCTTTGACTTCTAGCTTCAAACTCATGATCCTTTCTGACTCCCTCTTTACCTCCTGAATACTCTTCACATACTGCTTCCTTCAAGATTACTCCTACTCAATTTCTCTTCCTATCTACACCATGGTAGAACAGCTTAAATTCACCTCCAATGCTCCTAGCCTTGCTTCCCTTCCATCTGGTTTCTTGAACACACAGTATACAGTATCTACCGTTCTTCTCTCCATCATACAAGCCAACTCTCTGTCTTTCATAGTCCCTACATTTGAAGTCCCTGCTTCCACCTCCACACTTCTACTTTTCCTTTTCTCTCTCTCCCTCCTAACACACCTTTCCCCTCTCCTCCGCCTCGATCTTCAACCAACAGTAGCCCAATTTCCACCAGCACCCTGTCGGCTAACAGCACAAGTGGCGGTCATTGTTAACCCCTGGCCTCGACTGATCCGGCATGTAAGTCTTATTCGTCATGATCTGCATGTTTGATTTGGCAAAGGTTTTACTTTGGATGCCCTTTCTGACACAGCCCTCCCCATTTACCTGGGCTTGGGACTGGTGCTGGGAGTTTGAGCAAAAATTTTAATATAAATACTGAAATTACAGTAAAATAGGTAAGTGGGTAGGTTTCAGAAGTTGTTTAAATTACTATGTAATGTCTTATGTGAAAGTGAAGAAAATGAGTATTCAGTATTAATGAGATTATTTTTTAATATAATCGTGAAATATTTTAAATGGTATTTTTTGATAACAGGGCTGCTCAACATGTATCACACAACCACTAACATATACTCACTGCCAATGAAAAGGCAACACAATTTTTGCATAAATATTTTTGGGTCCTTCCTATCTGAGCTTGCGTAATAGTGTTTGTATGATTCAAAATACATCAAGAACTCATTTTCAGTGGTTGTACTCACTGTCGTGACTAACTGCCTTTGAGCTCTGGCTCTATAGTCTTTTTTTGTAAGGATTCCAAGGCTGCACACCTTGCAGGTATCTCTCTGTCTCACTAATTGGCTTCCTCCCTGCAGCCGTGTGCACCACCTGAAGGAAATTAGGGAGGGCCTTTATAAGGAACACTCTCCTACTGCTCGGCCTGGGTACGTTGTGTCTTCCTGCCTTGCCTGCCTATTCCTGAGCCTTGTGTGCAGCCTGGAGTAAGCCTGTCTTCTGCCTTGTATATAGTTGGGCTGTTTTACCTGTTTGTGTGTGCTCTCCCCAGGATTCCTCCTTGTGCGGCGGACCGGATTCCTGGCGGATTATTTACCCTTACCATATGTAAGTCGACTTACCACTGTTTCACAGTGCACTGTTATCCTCACTCCTTTTCTCCCACCATCCAGACCAGCCTGCCTTGCACCCTCATGGCTCCATTCACGGACAACAGCAGTTGAAGTTATTAGGAGGATCAGCAGCCGAGTCATCTGCCATTCCACCTGCAGACTGGAGTTTGGCGCCATCATCTCCAACTCTACCTGTAAGACCCCAAGAATAGAAATATACATTACCAGTCATACCCTTGTTTATTTTACTTAGATCTGGAATAATATACCACCTGCAATCAGAGAACGTACCACACTAAACACTTTTAAGACGCATTGTAAAAATTGGCTTTTAAACAACCAAAACTGTACCCATAACTAGTAGTTGCTCTGCGGCATACGCATATATAGTGTATGTGCCCGTGCGTCACACACATATGCCCTGCCTCTTGTCTGTTGCTGTTTGTTGTTGCTGTGAGGTGCTTGGGTGCATGTGTGTGTATGCATACACAGCACTTCACTCGTGTGAATGTTTTGTAACACCTTAACTCTTGCACTTTAGCATATCCACTTTGTACAGTTTCATTGCAGTTGTTCTGCTTGTGTATGATTGCTTGTTAAGTGTGTTGTTGTGACCCGCCAGGGGACTACAGATGCAAATTAGCAGTATTGTTGAATCTGGCATACTTACATTTGTATTAATGTTCATTAGTATGTAATGTCCCTTTCAAATAAACATTAAACTTAAACTTACCTTCTCTTCTGCTCTCTCTTCATAGGGCTAACAAATTCTTCAAATGCCTCCTGCAAAATATTTACTTGTTCAATAAAGTCATTGTTTGCACTTCCATATTGTCTCAAACCGTATCTGCTTTTCGGTCTGAAAATACCAACCATGTCACTTTTGAGCTCATTGCTTGATTTGGGTACTCAAAAGGCAAAAATGGGTGATTTTAAAGAGTGGTCATATTCCCTATGTAAAGATGAATAAAAATGTGTGGCACTATTTTGTGAAATCTTCACGATGCCACAACAGTCACATGACAAACTATGCTTTGGGCCTTTTGAAGGGCAGAATGTCGGCACGAAAGGTGGTACTCTGATTGGGCTGTAATGCATCAACCATTGTTCAGTTGCAAAAATGCCAGGTCTAAATTAGGTCCATGGCTGATAGACCATGTCCAGGACGAGTACGTGTCACCACCCCGGAGCAAGACCAATACATCGTGCTGCAGTACCTCGGAGAGTGGTTTTGCACAGCCACCCGGACAGCCCAGGAAACTCCAGGGAGACAGCAGCCAAGGATCTTGGCCAATACCATGAAAAGGCACCTCAGGTGTCAGGACCTATGAGTGCAAAGACCCTTTTGAGGGATGATCCTGACAGCAGAGCGGCAACAAAATCGCCACGAGTGGACTCGTCAGCACAACAGGTGGACCCTACAGCAGTGGAACACTGTTCTTTTCTCTGACGAATCTCGATTTTGCCAGTCCAGGGTTAGGGTTAAGCGATGGGGTGGTGTTGGAGTTGTGGCACTGCAGGAGTGGCTAAATATTCCCCAGGACAACATTAGATGGCTTGTGAGGTCCATGCGGAGGCATATTACTGCCTTCATTAACACAAATGAAGGCCATATTCCATTTTGAGCTTTGTTTTTAAGACAGATGTTTTGTTGAGATTTTGGAAAGTCAGGGTGCTTCTGTTTTGTTCAGTTTTGAAAATTGTTGACACATACATAGATTGTCACTTGTCGATCTCTGATATTGTTTTAAAGATGTCTAAAAATAATTTGCATCCCTTAATTGACCATTTCCATAAAAATTAGTAAAAATATCAAATTTTTCTAGACTGTTGCGTTTTCACTGGCAGTGAGTACAGTGGGGAAAAAAGTATTTAGTCAGCCACCAATTGTGCAAGTTCTCCCACTTAAAAGATGAGAGAGGTCTCCAATTTTCTCCAATTTTCATCATAGGTATACCTCAACTATAAGAGACAAAATGAGAAAAAAAAAATCCAGAAAATCACATTGAAGGATTTTTAATGAATTAATTGGTAAATTCCTCGGTAAAATAAGTATTTGGTCAATAACAAAAGTTCATCCCAATACTTTGTTATATACCCTTTGTTGGCAATGACAGAGGTCGTTTTCTGTAAGTCTTCACAAGGTTTTCACACACTGTTGCTGGTATTTTGGCCCATTCCTCCATGCAGATCTCCTCTAGAGCAGTGATGTTTTGGGGCTGTCACTGGGCAACATGGACTTTCAACTCCCTCCAAAGATTTTCTATGGGGTTGAGATCTGGAGACTGGCTAGGCTACTCCAGGACCTTGAAATGCTTCTTACGAAGCCACTCCTTCGTTGCCCGGGCGGTGGGTTTGGGATCATTGTCATGCTGAAAGACCCAGCCACGTTTCATCTTCAATGCCCTTGCTGATGGAAGGAGGTTTTCACTCAAAATCTCACGATACATGGCCCCATTCATTCTTTCCTTTACACGGATCAGGCGACCTGGTCCCTTTGCAGAAAAACAGCCCCAAAGTATAATGTTTCCACCCCCATGCTTCACAGTAGGTATGGTGTTCTTTCTCCTCCAAACACGACAAGTTGAGTTTTTACCAAAAAGTTCTATTTTGGTTTCATCTGATCATATGACATTCTCCCAATCCTCTTCTGGATCATCCAAATGCTCTCTAGCAAACTTAAGACGGGCCTGGACATGTACTGGCTTAAGCAGGGGGACACATCTGACGCTGCAGGATTTGAGTCCCTGGCGGCGTAGTGTGTTACTGATGTGGCCTTTGTTACTTTGGTCCCAGCTCTCCGCAGGTCATTCACTAGGTCCCCCCATGTGGTTCTGGGATTTTTGCTCACCATTCTCGTGATCATTTTGACCCCACGGGGTGATATCTTGCGTGGAGCCCCAGATCGAGGGAGATTATCAGTGGTCTTGTATGTCTTCCATTTTCTAATAATTGCTCCCACAGTTGATTTCTTCACACCAAGCTGCTTACCTATTGCAGATTCAGCCTTCCCAGCCTGGTGCAGGTCTACAATTTTGTTTCTGGTGTCCTTTGACAGCTCTTTGGTCTTGGCTATAGTGGAGTTTGGAGTCTGACTGTTTGAGGTTGTGGACAGGTGTCTTTTATACTGATAACGAGTTCAAACAGGTGCCATTAATACAGGTAACGAGTGGAGGACAGAGGAGCCTCTTAAAGAAGAAGTTACAGGTCTGTGAGAGCCAGAAATCTTGCTTGTTTGTAGGTGACCAAATACTTATTTTACCAAGGAATTTACCAATTAATTCATTAAAAATCCTTCAATGTGATTTTCTGGACTTTTTTTTTCTCATTTTGTCTCTCATAGTTGAGGTATACCTATGATGAAAATTGGAGACCTCTCTCATCTTTTAAGTGGGAGAACTTGCACAATTGGTGGCTGACTAAATACTTTTTTACCCCACTGTATACAGTACATTGTATAAAGTGTTCTTTGAGCTGGCAAATCCAATTGTTTGATGGGTTATTATTTTTAATACATAATAGATATGTATAAAATAAAGGGTATTTTCTTCAACTGTTGAAGCTAAAATTGCCCCCAAATTTTAGAGCCACCCATATAATGCTCACCACTGATTATACCATTCATGTAATCTGCATCCTTTGTCAAAATTTACAGTTTTCTCCAGCTACTAGGCTTTTAACTGCAACTCCTGAGCTGTTACAGCCGTGACACAACTTTACAACAATGTCTGCAAATGTTCGCTGGGACTATGATTTTGGGAAACACCTGTGTTGTTCAATGATGTTCTGGACTTTGTAAGTGCTACCATTGTACTTTGATTGTTGAGTTGCAGTTGCATAGTTCATACCACAGAAGTTGCTATCTTAGTTTGCAACAATCCTGTTGGGAAACACACCACAGATTAATTAGTTGGGTTTTTTTTTTGTTTGTTTGTTTGTTTGTCACATTGTACAAGGTGGGGTAAATCAGTCTCTTCAAGCCACTTAACCATTAGACACTGCTAGCAATGACTACTGAAAACAACACAGCACATGGTAGTTTCTATATAAAAACACTGTAGCAGCATGTTCAGGGATAGGATTTGGGCAGAACTGTGTCTACACCCTAGAGATGTATAAAACAGATCTGCTAATAGAATATTTTAGTTTACTGTTGATGCATGGCACACAAACACGGCCATCTTGACTTCTTAAGTTGGTTGAACCCAGCCTCACCTGACTTCACAAGCAAAAAAACAACTTCACATCCCAGATGCACTTGTTGGGCTCACCCCACATCCAACTTGCTCCAAGAAAGGGCAGCATGGTGGTGTAGTGGTTAGCACTGTTGCCTCACAGTAAGAAGTCATGGGTTCAAGTCAGTGGTGGACCCTCAGGGCCAGCAAAGCCCTCCCTGCTGGCCTAAACAGTATCAGAATACATTTACAACCTGCATTCTTATTTGTTCCATGAGGATGTATTAAATTATTCCCAATAGTCTGTTCTCTTCATTTTGTAGCGTTTCTCTTGGTTGCACTCCTTCCAGTAGTGTAATGTATGTTAGAGTTTTTTTGTCCAATCATATTTCAGCCATCTGTGTTACCAGGGTCAAGCAAATCTGCCTTGGACCTTCAGGAATTAACAGTGCACTCTGCAGGTTAAATTAACTGTTAAACTTGTCCTGTTGCTTTAACAAATCAGATGTCTTCTGTATGTCCAGGGATACGCATAGAAGGCATCTGAGATCGTTGGCATTTTCACATCTTTTGATTGGATGGTTAGACTCCTCCACCCACAATGCAGAGGATCCTAGCTAGCAAAATGGCAGTGCAAGGACTTGCTTAAGCAGCTACAATATACTGTATCTGTTTAAACATAATAACTGTTTTTCCACCCACAATGGCCGACAGGGGAGAAGAAAATGATTTGGTCGCTGATATTTTTAAAAAATCAATTTTCCAGACAGACTTTTCAAGAAAGGCTGGTCATTGTGAAGCGAGGTCAGCCAACCCTGAAGCTAGCAGGCCTGTCTCAGCTGGGGAAAGGATTTGTCCGTCACCTCCATATTAGCAATGAGTGGTATCCTTGGATTACAAGCTCCGAGGAGTGCTGCAAATTATCTTGCTGGGAATGACTGTTGTTTGCAACTGATCGGGTAGATACTTGGAGCCAGACAGGGTTTGCAAACTTGAGCTGTCTACTGTCACACCATGACGATTTAAGCAGCGTTCACCAAATGTGTAAAAATTGGTCTAAAACGCTGGCATATGCCGAAATTTTCACTTTGGGCCATATGCATTGCGTATCCATAACAACTTGGACATATACATAACATATTAGTAACTTATATAGAATATTTCTATAACTTATAAGTAACTTAAACCAACTAATGCTTAGCATGTTGCCAACATTCACAACTTATGCGGAGCAATAGTATAACTTCTGCATAACAAATCCTTAAAATAAACTTATTATTCTGCATAGCGCAGTCATACGAAACTGCCGTTGCCTCCCGATCCAGGAATCCTAGTTTTGGGAGAGGTCATCTGTTCAACTGAGATGATTCTCTCCTCCAGAGACCGCAGTGGGGGGCGTGACCGACCTGGCAGAGCTGTCAGATCTATCAGGTCAGTCATGCCTAACAACAGCTGATGTGACATGTCAGGAACATCAGATAACAGTTGTCACAACCTGGCTCAAAGGCACGTAAACTGATGGTGATAAAAGTTTATTTTCAATAAAGTGAAAAAAAAAAACAAGATAATGCATGGAGTGTGCTTTCGCTGGGAGGCGCAGCCAACAAGAAAGTGTGGTTTATCATGGAAAACAGCTGCGCTCTGCACTTCAGGCGATGACTTGACTCATTTTCAAGTTACAAAATACACTGCCTGGCCCAAAAAAGTAATCTTCTAGATTCATTTAATATGAGCAAATAGCAAAGAGCCTTCCATGTGATAATTACTGTCGGGGTTAAATCAAATCAAATCAAATCAAATCAAGTATGTCTCAGGGATGTGTGAATGGATGGGGGGTGGGGGTGGGGGGTGAAGCTATGTGGGAGTGTGTCTTAAATCATGCTGCTTCTATTTATATGGATGCCGAGAGAAACGCAATTTCATCTTGCCTGCACTACAGTTGTATGTACAGCAATATGACAATAAAGTTTGATTTGATTTGATTTGATTTGATTAGCTGATTGGATCCTTCTCCTCCGGTGTTCTGACATTTTGGTATATTTATCAGAATAACACTGGACAGCTGATGGTACACACTTCGGTCAAATGGAAAAACCCCAACAGGTCCTGTTATATGAAAAAATACGTGTGTGTGTGTGTGTGTGTGTGTATGCGCGGCAGGCAGAGCTCTGTACGAGTTTTTCCTGTGAACCAATGCTGCAAATATGCCATTTGCTCTGCGAATGTGGGATGTATCAGCCACATACGTATTTTCCGTCGTATTTTCCGACGTATCCGCTGGATACGTCGGAAAATTTTCAGCATGCTGAAAATTAATTTTCAGAGGAGTTCGGCAAACAACACCGTAACGTGCTTCAGCATTCTTCAGCGTGCTAACTTGCGTGCTAACGTGCTAAGTGCGTCTTAACTTAGACAAAACTTAGCCATAACTGATTTGACGTACGTCACTGTATTCTCCAAATTTTTCATACGTTTTGGCTGCCTAAATTGTCTAGGTGTGACAGGGCCTTAACCATAGCAGCAGTCAGACACCAAAGCACAGCCGACAGCCGGACACTTACAAGCAACAGTACTTTTAAACCTTTGGGGAAACAAGAGTGGATCTGCAGCTCAACGAACAAATGCACAGAAAAATGGAGCTCTACAACAAAAAGGTAAAGATTTTTAAAACTATAATTTTATAGTTAAAGTTATCTTTAACATGCTTTGCGTGGACGGTCCTATAGGCTATTTTTATGGTGTTTGGTATGAATGGCACTTAAATCAGGTAGATCATCACTGAATGCTTAGTTGTAAAATATACGGTCCACCACTGGCTCAAATTGAGGTGTCCTTAATTTCTAGGACACCAGACACCCTGACAGATACCACTCTAAGGGTGAGCTCACCCTAGGCCCAGTTGATTGATTTATATCATCAAAAAATGCCCTTAAAACTATGAAAAGTGATGTTTCAGAGTCATCACAATAAAGGACAACATAAATAACCTGCAACATTAATTGTTTCTTTATTTTGTGGACTAAATTGAGTAATTTTGGTCAGATAAGCCATGGCAAAAAATTATGAGATTTCTTGCCATTGTTGTTAAATGACTGTCAAGAGGAATGGCTGCATGGATTATACATCATCTTTCCATAATGTCCTCACGTGAGGGCATGAGCATGCGCAACTCTTCTTTAAGCATCCCTCCTTCAAGCATAGCAGAAATAATTGTTGTGCTCTTGAGCATGGCACAAAGCACTCACACTAGTCAATCTAATTAGTCTTTTGGGGGTCAAACAGACTTAGATATGGTAGATTGCTTAGAGTGAGTACACCCTAAATCTTCTCTTGAGTCCCATTCTACAAATAAAGATGGGCTCGCATGAACTTTATTGAAATTGCACAAAATGTACAATGGCTTTTTAATGCACCTAGTGGTGGTGTATAGGGAGGGTGTAATTTACCGTCATATATTTAACATTCAAATAAACCCTTCATTCTTTAAAAAAAAACAAACAATATAGTTATATCCCTACTTCTGTCAATTAAATTTTTTTTCCCAATTCTGGTCATACAAATCCAGCCAGGGACCAGATGCTCTCGTAGCAGGCAGCCAGGCCGTGCTGTCAACAATTTTACTTAACAGAGGCGCCACAATTTCATGATTCAGCAAGTGTAATCCCTTTGTTTATTTGAATTTCATTTACAGCACTTTTTCAAAATGAAGAAACATCTTTAAAAATTAAAATGTTTTCAAGTTATTTTTAACTGAAATCAAGAACAAATTAAGAGTGCAGTAACAGCTGTAACCAGAAGATAAACACAGAATCTGCTGGCCTTAAGTTTCCAACCTACTATGTCAAATATTGGTCAGACATAATCTTTTAGTGTAGTATCAATGTGGTTGATCATTAGTAATACACAAGATTGCCCTGAACTTATTAGCACAGAGCTAATGATTCAGGGAAACATTAGTTGTGCAGAAAACCCCACTAATGACCCTGAGCTACCAAACAAAAATGAATAGAGAAACCAAAACACTTCAACAGAAAGACATAAAAAGTCATAAAGTTCAGCAGTGTCATTAAAATTCACCGCTGAGTCCTGCACACAGTTACGGCCTCTATAGGAATGTTAACAGTTTTATTAATGGAACTTTCTGTTCAAGGGAAATCCAACAGTTTTTTGCATGCTCACTTATCTGCAGCTACTAATGTATAAAGTTTCCGTATGCTGCACACCTTAAGCTGCCCTTCGCTCCTGTGTGTAAAGTGCCTTCCGCCGTGTGATGTGGGTAGAGTTAATAACCCAGGAGAACCAGATAAATTACAGGCAGTCCGCAGCTCTGTCGTCTCCACTGGCAAGTTAATGACTCAAGTGTTAAGAATGAAAAGATTGATTTTTGTCAAGAAAATAAATGGGTCATCTGATATCTGACACCAAACATTTGCACACAACGGCAGAGGAGCAGAGCATTAGTGTAATGACATATTTATACTGAAAATATGTTATTAAATATGAATGCATAAAACTCCATCAGAACTCCAACAGACACAAAGATACTGACAATCCACTTTAGTCTACATTCAAGGACAGCCTTTGACAGAAATATCCAACCATGGTTTGCAAACCTGGGTTAGGATATTATAGAACTTTCACAACTTTCCATGTAAAATCCTTCAACCATTAACAACAAATAATAACAATCAGTAAAAACAGCTTATCCAGTACCCAGACCACTGGGCCTCTTGTGAAATCGTTCTGTGCGCTGGGGCGCAGAGAGAGCGTGTGCTGCCCATCCAGTTTCACATGGAAGGATGACACTCACAGGTTGAGCAATGAGGGACCTGAAATCACCCAGAGCCTGAACTGACCACCTGTCAGTACACCTGCAGTCACCTGTGACGTTTATCACACCAGGATTCAGAATGACTACTGCCCAATCATTAAAAAATATATGGACAGTAATCAGATCAAATATCCTGGGTGCAGGTGTTCAGTTTCATACTTTTAGATAGCTAGATCAACAAAGATATTAAACTGCTCTAGGAGCAGCATAAATTCTTCAGTTGTGCTTTTTATGTGCTCTTGTCCCTGTCACTGTTCTCGCTTTACACCAGTCAAATGTATGTTACTGGTTTTAGGACAAAAGAAAAGAGCTAAACACCAAACAAAATGGCATTGTGCCTGTTTTCTTGCCTGAATCCAGCCAGCGCCGGTCTGCTCTCTGTGTCATTTTAACTAAATAATCTAGGACGTGGTGTGAATGTTGGAGATGGCTCAAGGTGTGCTTGGCTGCTTCAGGGGTCTTTGCGGACCTGCTTTGTCCTCTCGGCCTTCACCCTGGATGGTACACAGCCCTGAACACTTGGAAAGAGCAGCCATGTACCGTTCCAAAGATTGAACTGGACCTTACCCTCAACCTGAACTCAGTGCCTGCTCCTCTCTGTAGACACCTGAGTGACGGCTTGTAATATCACTGGCTACTTTTGTTCCTCTAACTTAACAGACAGTTTTGTGGTTTTGTTTTTTCCCCACTATTTTACAATTTCAGCCTTAAAGCTAAGATTTCAGGAAATACGCTTCATCGCTTTCTTGCAATGAGGAAATCTGTTTGCATTTATCTCTTTGCACTTATTTTTATATTTTTTAATTACAAAGCGATAGTCGGGACACACAGGGCAGTTTAGCATAAAGACAGGTAGGATGTAGACGGTTTGGGAGTCATTTTGCCTCGTATCCTCTTAACTTTTAAATGTCATTTAAGGTCTTCCTCAAGTAAACAGACTTATCCCAAATAGTCAAAAAGTTCTCAAAAGTTTGAATGTTGACTGTATAATGTGATCCTTTGCTATATGTTTGTTGTGAGCATTATCTGAGCTGGTTGGTTATTTTGTTATGCTGGTGTTATAAAGCTTATGGTGATCACTGTCATACAGTACCCAACATGTTGGGGTGCAATGAGAGACTGAGGTGTGGTGTCCATCATAATTTGGGGAATTTAAAAAGTTACACAAATATTTTAATACTTGCAAAACAAACCTCTTTTTGATTAAACTGGCTTCTGGGGTGGTTTGGAAGCATCAGATCGCCATGATTCTGGAACATTAAAAAACCCACCACCCCTGGTATTTATTTATTTTTTATCAAGACCATCTATATTAACTCCCTCATGGAATTAATACAGATGACCTCAGGATACAGCAATGTCACAAAATATGAAATAAAGACAATTTTCATATTTTAGGACCATGCCAAGAACGAGTACTGCAGATGCAATGTTTGCTCTAAGAGTGCTGATGGAGAAGTATAGAGAAGGTCAGAAGAAGTTGCACTGTGTCTTTGTGGATCTAGAGAAAGCATATGATAGGGTGCCAAGAAAGGAAGTGTAGTACTGTTTGAGAAAGTCAGGGGTGGCAGAGAAGTATGTGAGGGTGGTGTAGAACATGTATGAGGACAGCAAGATGGTGAGGTGTGCTCTAGGGGTGACAGATGGATTCTAGGTGGGGGTGGACTTACATCAAGTTCGGCTCTGAGCCTCTTCTTGTTTGCCATAGTGATGGACAGGCTGACAGATGAGGCCAGGCAGGAGTTTCCGTGGACCATGATATTTGCAGATGACATTGTGATCTGTAGTGAGAGTAGGGAGCAGGTGGAAGTGAACCTGGAGAGGTGAAGGTATGCACTGGAGCAAAGAGAAATGAAAGTCAGTAGAAGCAAGACAGAATACATGAATGTAAAAGAGAGGGAGGCTGGTGTAACGGTGAAGATGACGGAGTAGAGGTAGTGAAGGCAAATGAGTTTAAATACCTGGAGTCAACCATCCAAAGCAATGGAAAATGCAAAAGCGAAGTAAAGAAGAGAGTGCAGGCAGGTTGGAGTGGGTGGAGACAAGTGTCAGGGTGATATGGGGAAAAGGATAGCACCGAGAGTGAAAGGGACAGTTTACAAGACGGCACTGAGACCTGGTATTATATATGGTTTGGAGATGGTGGCACTGACAAAAAGACAGGAGGTGGAGATGGAGGTAGCAGAGTTGAAGATGCAAAGATTCTCACTGGGAGTGACTAGGAGGGACAGGATTAGAAATGAGTATATCAGAGGGACAGCTCAGGTTGAGTGGTTTGGAGACAAAGTAAGAGTGGCAAAGCTGAGATGGTTTGGACATGTGCAGAGGAGGGATAGTGGATATGTTGGACAAAGGATGTTGAAGATGGAGCTGCCAGGTAGGAGGAAAAGAGGAAGACCACAGAGAAGATTCATGGATGTAGTGAAGGAGGACATGGAGAGGGTTGGTGTTACAGAGGAAGATGCAAGTGACTGAGAGGTTTTGCAGGTCCTTCCTACCGACGACTGTCAGATTTTATAACCTAAGCAGGGCTGCTCGCAGAGATAGCAAAAAAATGTGACGACCTAATAGTACTGAATGCAAAAGACGCAACTGACTTACACAAATGGTCCCCTCCAGTATACAACTAGGACAATATCAGTCGCTCCGGAGGATGACAATATGTATGGGTACATATTCATACTATGTTGGATAACTAAGTAGACGGTTATGCTGTTTATTCCACCCAGCCACAACTCTCCGCACTGTGTATACTGTATAATCTATGTGTACATATGTATATTCACTGCACTTATTTTTTTATCTTCTAAATTATTGTTCTGAGTGTTGCTATCCTGTGCTGTTGCAATCCTGGAATTTCCCCATTGTGGGACTAATTGTGGGACTAAGGTGACGGGGCCTAGCGGAAGAGCCACCCAGCCAGACGACAGCGAGCGACGGTGATCGGCCACCGATCGGCGGAGGTGATCGGTGGATTAGAGCTACGCCGGCGGAGTGCGACATAACTGGCGGTGACGGGGCCCAGCGGAGGAGCCACCCAGCCAGACGGCGACGAGTGGCTGTGATCGGTGGATTCCTGCTGCGCCGGCGGTGTGCGACATAACTGGCCAGGTAGACGGAGGCAGGCGCCGGCGATAGCCTAGCCGGATTCTCTGTTTATTTCTATCCACAGGTCAGTAAAATGCCACCCAAAAAAGAGGAAATGGAAGAAATTAAAAAATCTCTGAACTTTGTGTTAGAAGAATTGGCCAAAATGACTAACCAACAGGCCAAAATAATAAACCTAATACAAGAGGTACAAGCCCTACATTCAATAATAAAAGAAAAAGACAAAAAAATTATGGACCTGGAGCAACACGGGCGTCTTTTGGAGCAACGCGTCGAGGATCTTGAACAAGGTTCTCGCATTGATGACCTAGTTATAAGTGGACTAGACATCAGATATCAGTCCTACGCCCATGCCGCAACAGGACTGAGTGGTGAACATGCTTCCATAAGTGAATCAATGTCCCTAGAAAACCAAGTGCTTCAGTTCCTTAATGATAAAGACATTAAGGTAGAAGCCAATGCGATCTCAGCCTGTTATGCTTTACCGAAGAAAGATAACAAAACAAAGAAATCAATTGTGATGCGCTTTGAACAGGAGGGTGAAAAATGACATACTGAGGCAGGCCAAAAAACTAAAGGAAACTCAAGTTTACCTAAATGAACACCTGACAAAAAAAAACGCTGAATTAGCACGGCAGGCACGGATGCTAAAAAAAACAAAATAGGATACAGTCAACCTGGACAAGAAATTGTAGAATTTGGATTAAACTAAATGGAACACCTGAGCAAGCAAAAAGTATAATGATCAGAGATGCTACTGACTTAGATAAATACAAATGAACACTGTCTATGAAACACAGAGTGAGGAAACTCAAACTCTAAAAATATGCCACTATGCTGAACATAAACCACAAGAGATGGAGAATGATATTGATCCCGATAACCACTTTTTCAATAATATTCATAACCACTGTGAATATTACACTGAAAAGCAATTCAAAAGTCAAGTGCAATTAGATGGTAAACTGTCAATAATACACTTCAATAGCAGAAGTCTTAACAAAAACTTCTCACAGATTCAGGACTATTTAAAACAGCTAAACAGAAAATTCACAGCCATTGCAGTCTCGGAAACCTGGCTTAATGAAGACCAGGCTCCCCTGATGGCAATAGAGGGATATCAGATGTTTAACATTAACAGATCTCAAAAAAAGGGTGGTGGTGTTGCACTGTATATTGATGACCTATATAGATGTAAGCTTGTAAATGAAATGTCCTCAGCACTACCAGGGATTTTGGAATGTGTTACTGTTGAGATTGACCTAGACAAAACAAAAAATCTAATCATAAGCTGCATATACAGAACGCTGGGAACTTGCATTGAGACATTCAGAGATAAATTAGTCGAGCTGTACAATAATATTACTAGTAAGAAAATGGTAGCAATTTGTGGAGATTTCAATATTGACCTACTTAATCCACATCAACAAAATGTAGTTACAGAGTTCATGAACTCTATGTACAGCATGAGTCTATATCCCACAATAACACATCCCAGTAGAATCACAGTTCACTCTGCTACACTTATTGACAACCTGTTTGTCAATGTTCTCGATAAGAAAATAGAAAGTGGATTATTGATAAATGATATAAGCGACCACTTGCCAATCTTTGCACTTATCCATGGCCACACGAGGCCCAACGCAGAAAAAATCTCAAAATCGTTCAGACACAAATCACCAAACGCAATCAGTTCTCTTAAAGAGGACTTGCTGAAGCAACACTGGACAGAAGTCTATGTATCAGATGTAAATGAAGCCTATGACACATTTATAAACATTGTAACCACTCTTTATGAAAAAAACTGCCCATTAGTTAAAAAAAAGCTTAAACACAAATTTGCTGACAAACCATGGTTAACCAAAGGACTACAAAAGGCGTGAAAAAAGAAAAATTTATTATATAAAGCTTTCATAAAGAAAAGGACAAAAGAAGCAGAGCAACGGTATAAAACATACAAAAATAAGTTAACATATATAATAAGATGCAGTAAAAGAGACTATTACAGTAAAGAACTGGAAAAAAACAAAGACAATATTAAAAATACATGGACAATAATCAACAGTATCCTTGGAAATAAAAGCAGAAATACTAGCTACCCAACTAATATTCCAAAAAAATAATAAATCGACTCCGAATGTGAATATAGCTTCACCTGCAGATGAATTTAATAATTTTTTTGTTAACATTGGACCTAAACTGGCCCGAGAAATACCCACTACGGCGCCTACAGGTGATACAAAATGCAATAACACTGCTGTAAAAGACACCATCTTCATAAAGAACACAGATGAAAGAGAGGTCATTGAAATTGTTAAATCGTTCAAAAGTAAAACATCTACTGACTGCGATGGTATTGACATGCTACTAGTCAAAACTGTTATCGAATGCATAGTGAAACCACTGACGTATATCTGTAACCTGTCTCTCCAATCAGGTATATTTCCCAATGCAATGAAAATAGCTAAAGTAATTCCGATTTACAAGACAGGCGACAGAGGGGAACTCTCCAACTACAGACCAATTTCACTATTACCGCAATTTTCCAAGATACTTGAAAAAATATTCTATGAGAGAATTGACAACTTCATACTGAAGAATGATTTATTGTGTGAGCAGCAATATGGGTTCAGACACAAAAGGACAACAGCATATGCCTTAATGGAATTTACAGAAAAAATATCAACAGCCATTGAAAATAAAGAGTATTCAGTTGGAGTATTCCTGGATCTTAAAAAAGCATTTGATACAGTAGATCACAATCTATTATTAAAGAAACTACAAAATTGTGGTATTAGAGGGGTAGCACTGTCCTGGTTAAGTAGTTACTTAAAAAGTAGATATCAGTTTGCATGTGTTAACAGCAAAAACTCAGAGTTACTGAAGGTCACCTGTGGAGTCCCACAGGGTTCAGTTTTGGGACCATTATTATTCAATATGTATATAAATGATATATGTAAAGTTTCAGAAAAAATGGACTTAATATTGTTTGCCGATGACACTAATCTGCTATGCAGTGGAAACAATTTGGAACAACTTCTGGATACACTCGGAAAGGAATTAGGAAAGCTGAAACTATGGTTTGATTCAAACAAATTAATGCTCAATTTAAGCAAGACAAAATTTATAGTCTTTAACAACCATCACAACTACCCAGTACCCAAACTCAGTGTAAATGGTGTAGAGATTGAAAGGGTATCCGAAACTAAATTCCTTGGAGTAATAATTGATAACAAACTGTGTTGGAAGCCACATATTAATTATATAAAAGGTAAAGTATCCAAATCAATTGCAATATTACACAGAGTGAAAAATTTGCTGAATCAACCCACACTATACACCTTGTACCATTCATTAATACTCCCACACATGACATATTGTAATGAAGTATGGGGAAATACATATAAAACAAACATATACCCACTCTTTATGCTTCAAAAGAGAGCTATTAGAATAATCAACAAAGCAGCTTACAGGGAACCAACAAACCCACTTTTTCTTAAACAAAAAACTCTCAAGTTGAAAGATCTGATTGACTTTAAAACCGCAATAATAATGTTCAAAGTGAAGAATCTATCACTGCCCGCAAATATCCAAAAGTTGTTCCAAACAAGGGAGAAACGATATCACTTCAGAGGAACATGTATATTTCAAAAGCCTACAGTGAGAACAACCACCAAGCAACACTGTATTTCAGTGCAAGGAGTCAGATTATGGAACGATTTTGGACCTGAATTAAAATCATGTACAAAGCTTGGACAATTTAAACAAAAACTAAAGGAAGAAATACTCCAAACATATTTACAAGACGACATGTAAACTCACATAAGGATTGACATTTCCAGCCTGTGTTGTGTTGTAGCTTAGTTTTTTCGTTTTTTCTTTTTTTCTTTTTTTCTCTGTGACACTATGTCTTAGATTTGTTTTTGAATAGTAACCGCTTAACTTAGACTAGCTCAGTTTTCTTTTTCTCTCAGTCACATTTTGTCTTAGCCTTGTTTTAAATTGTAATCGCTCTTGTCTTGTTTTCTCTTTTTTCTCCTTTGAATTCTTGGATGGAATATGGGTGGGCAATATAAGCTGCGGCTTCAGCCATCACCCATTTCGGATAACTCACGTGGAATTGTATAGTAGAAGGAGTCTTTGTCTAATTTGACCTTGTTGTTATATTATACAGTTTCTTTTAACCTGTAATGTACTATCCGAAATAAATAAAATTCATTCATTCATTCATTCATTCAATAAAGGCTTATCTTATCTTATCTTATCTTATCTTAAGGGACAGAGTGAGATGGAGGCAGATGATCTGCTGTAGCGACCTCTAAAGGGAGCAGTCAAAAGAAGAAGAAGATAATTAGGTGACCAGTAGGCTCATTTCAGACAGTTAAAACCTACAAACACACCATTTTTCAGTCAGTGACCCCTTTAAATTTGTTGACCATGGAGAAGTACAGAAAAAAAAATGAAGTAACATTGGAAGCAGGATCATGGATTAGCTCAGGTTTCATCTGAATATAAACTGTTCCTTAAAATAAACCTAAATTCTCGTTAATCATGTCAATCAGTGTTGATGGAAACCTGAGGGCATGCTGACGGCACCCCCCAACACACACACACACACACACACACACACACACACACACACACACACACACACATACACACAGTTCCACTGCTCAAACTTTTCCCCAAATACTCTGATTTGATCACAGTCACTCTTCATCGGGTGAAGTAGCAGCTTTGATCTCTATCAAAGCAATAAGATTTCATCACCACCCTCACAAATCCCTGGAAGACTGCGGCTCGCACTTGCACTTACACACACAAAGCTAGGGAGAGTCTGCTGATGACTGATACAAGTACAGATAAGGGAAAGGAAAGTGATGGAAGATGCTGGCATCCGTTCACTCCTCCCAGTTCATAAACATGACCCACCGATGATCCTGTACTGTGTGAGCTCAGCAGACTTGCGGCTGCAGGTTTGAGGCTGTGTGTCACATGGTGATGCAGTGTTGGCTACGTCAACATGCACTGTGGCAGCAAGTGTGTGGCGGAGTGTTTCTGAGGGTATGAATCAGGCACAAGGCTTTAAAGTCTCTGCGCTGTGTTTGCTTTGGAAACCGCACAATGCATGTGTGTGGACGGAGATTGAGTTTTTCCTCCTTCCTTTTGTGAAATCCTGTCAGATTAGTGAAGCTTTGCGGTTTGGGTGTTCTAGTCACAGCACTGCAAACAGGTCTCCGTCTTTGCGCTGTTTAGTTAAGTCTTAAGAGCTCTTGTGTTTAGCTTCTTTTTTCTTATTTTAATTTTATGGCATGGAGGAAGCAGCATGTAAGAAATACCGATCACATGCAACTGATTTTGGATTTTCCATTACATGAAGTACATGGTAAAATGTGTCCACAAACACGATGCAGGGTTTGGTTCATCAGGGCGGAGTGACCCCTCCTATCATATATACCCCCTTCTACCCAGCAGCAGTCGACAGTCTGGTACTCCCACAATTCAACTGTAACTGAGCCAATATTCACAGCGCTTTTATGCCTTTGACCCTCCCTTTTTCTGAAGAGACAGAAAGGAGGATTTTCAATGCAGAGCTCATGAACCCAGAGCAGTTCTGTTAGCAAAAACAGACCGTCATTATCTTACAGCTTTTCTAACAACAGCATATCCTAATAATGCTCCAACCACTCCATTAACCAGATAATATGAAGCATGTGTGCCTAAATCACTATGCACATAAATCTAAAAACTGTTAGTGTTTTTGCAGACCACTGACAGTGTGTTGGTGTAATGGTTAGCACTGCTGTCTCACAGCTAGAAGGTTCCAAAGTTTCGAATCCCCGGGCTGGCAGAGGTGGGAACCTTTCTGCGTGGTTGCATGTTCTCCCTGTGCTGTGTGGGTTTACACCAGGGGCTTCGGTTTCCTCCCACAATCCAAAGACATGCACTCTAGGTTAATTGGTGATTCTAAATTGTCCCTAGGTATCCATCTCTGATAGGCCCTTAGAATACAGGGTTAGTTCTAGTGAAGTGCTTTGAGTGGTCTTTGTGACTAGAAAAAGTGCTCTGTAAGTACAGGCCCTTATCCATTTTGGTGTTGTAATGAAAATGGCCTCTGACTGTTCTGTAAATTAACTTTCATCACCTAGTTTTCACACCCTATGTCACATATTTCATTTGAAGGATTGAGTTATGCAAAAAAAAGGTGGAAATGCCTCAGTCAACTCCAGGAAGAGCTGCAAGTGACACTGACTATTGATAAAGAAACTCAAATAAGTCCATTGGCTTAACATCAGTATCAACCAATATTCACTTTTTTGACTGATATCAACCTACTGGCAAAAAAGGAAAGCTTTACCAGTATCAGTGGCTGATGTTTATTTGGTGTATTCAGCTTGTAGTGCATCAATATTGCACCGAAACTGACAAAAGTAGCCTACAGCAGCAAATTTAGGTGATATAAAATGTATGACATTGTTCTCCTATGCTTCCTCTTGACAGATCCACACCACTCATGCAACTTTTCCTTAAAAAATTGTGACTTTTTTTAAATGGGTTTTCAACTTTCTCCTCATGGATTGACAAAGTTTCTCATGTGGATTTGCTTTTTTTTTTTTTTCCCCCTGTGGACTTTCGACTTTTCTCATGAATGTGCAAATTTTTCCTCCAAAATTTGTGACTTCTCAAATATGCAACTGTCCTGAGAAATGTGAGTCATGAGTCACTTAAACTGTGAATATATTCAAATCTGTTTATAACGAGCATCATCCCTATAATACAGTTCAGAGTTGTTTAGCACTCAGGCGGGTTTCCACGCACTACATTTTAGGTTTTTACGTTGGTTGCAGCAATCTAAAAATATATCTTTTCGTGGGGGATGGCATTTTTAATCAGAGCTATAGAATGTAAACACTATGGAACAATTAAAAACATCCTTTACTGTTTATAAATTCTGCTGGCTCTCTCTGAGATGTGATGTATTGTGTGAGATGGTCGATTTTCATTGTAAAAACTCACTGGGGTTTTGCAAAGCTTCTAATTCTTGACGACTCAGTATGTAATTTACATAATAACAGTCAAATACTGTGAATATTTGGATAGTAAAATCTGAAGTGCAGACGAAGAAATCACCATTAAACGTGTATGAATTTATTTGATATATTCTGCTTTACAAAGCTGAAGAAACAGAGCATGACATCATGCAGAAAAAAGATTGATTTTCAGTCTCTTCCTAAGAGTGAGGAATAGTTTCACTCTGTTATCACATCAGCACAGATTGATTTCTCCGTCAGACAATCGCAAAGCCAACAGTTAGTATCAAAACCAAAAAAGCTGGGCCGGCACAGTTGTCAGTTCGTTTATTCTGAGTCAGTAAAGCTTATTTCAAGCCCATTTATCAAAGGTCAAAATAATAATAAATCATGGCTATCCCTAAATTAGGGGTAGTGTTGGTTTAATGACACATTTATCCAACCCTAACCTATGCACCAGCATCTACAGTTTTCTGAAACTAGACACTAAATAAGTATCACAAATAGTCATTCTAATACAAAATTATTAATTCAAACATTTATTCAAGTAGCATTTCCGCCCGCCTTAAATCCACCAAACCTTATGTTGTATTTTATACCCCCTTTACACAGGGGTGGGGATTGTTGAGAGATCTTTGAGTGATGAAAAAATGGCCAGATCTCTCAACGATCTTTCAGTGATCGTGTCATGATTCAGAACAGGGTTAGACTCAAACGCAGAGCTGCCAGAATGCTCATTCAGACTCGGGTAAGAAGTTTCACAAGTTCATTGAAAACACAACAGAAAGTAAAAGTGCATAAACTAAAGAAAACAAAACACAAAAACGCCAACTTAAATTTCCAACAAGATAGGTGCCCCCTGGAGCGAACGTAGCCTACGGGAGAGAGCAAACAGAGGTTATTAGGGACAGATTCTCCAAAGGGAGAATAATATGGGAAAGCACACTTACTATTAGAGCAGCGGAGTCCAGCAGGGAACTCCTGTGAGGACCAAAGGACAGGGCGAAGACAGAGACCTGGGTGGGCATCGTGAATCTTCCTGGTAAGGCAAGTGTGATCAGCTCCAGAGACACACCAGCGGGTATCAGCAGCCTGAAGAGCAAGAAACACAAGATGAGTGCACAGGTTACTCTATAACAATGAGATAAAAGCTTGACTTAAAGCGTGTCTGCAAACCCAGATGATCCAGTGATGAGCTCCCCACACACTGGATCTTAAATAGGCTGGCTCATCAGATGCAGCAAGTGTGTAATCACGCAGGTGTGTCCAATCTTCCGGAGTGGGACACCAGGAACAGGAGGGGAGGGAGAGCACACTTGCCTGATCATCACAGTGCCCCCCTTCAAGGGACGCATCTTGGCGTACCACTGGGCTTGCGTCGATAGGTTTGATGGAATGCCTGAATCATGCGTTTGTCCAAAATGTACAACCCCAAGATCCATGACCTCTCCTCCAGACCATATCCTTTCCAATGAACAAGGTACTGGCATCCCCGCCCCCGACGACACACGTCCAGGATCCTCTCCACCATGTACGTGGTCTGTCCGTCGATGATCCTGGGGGGGGGGGGGGTCTGAAGGGGGGTCCGGAGGGGGCAGAGGGGACTGGTGGAGAGGGGCTTTATCTTGGAGACGTGAAATGTAGGATGGATAAGCAAAGAGGGCAGCAAGTCCAACCAAACAGTGACATCGTTGATCAACTGCTTGATGGTGTAGGGGCCCAGATAGTGGGGGGGTCACTTCCGGGACTCAGTCTTCAGTGGGATCTGGTCGGAGGACAGCCATACCCTCTGTCCCACTGTGTACTTTGGCACCGGCGCCCATCTGCTGTTAGCGTACTGTCTATTCCGTTCCACAGAGCGAAGGAGGGCAGCCCTCGTGGCCCTCCCCAGATGGCATCACCGGTGCGCATTGGCCTCCACGAATGGGACGGCGAGGCCCCTCTCGGCCATGGGCAGCAAAAGTGGAGTATACCCCACTGACGCTTCGAATGGTGTCAGCCCAGTGGAGGAGGAGATCGCCGAGTTCTGCCCATATTCCACCCAGGTCATATGGGAGCTCCAGGTGATCAGGTTGGAGGATGCTGTGCATCTTAAGGTGGCCTCTAGGAACTGATTGGCACGCTCAACCTGACCATTGTTTTGGGGATGGTATTCTGAAGTCAAGCTGGTGGTCGCACCCAAGAAGCAGCAGAATGCCTTCCACACCTTGGACGTGAATTGGGGCCCCCGGTCCAAGATAATGTCAATGGGAATACCATGCAGCCGGATGACATGCTGCATCAGCAGGTCGGCCGACTCTGTGGCAGATGGCAGCTTGTGGAGAAGGATAAGATGGATGGCCTTGGAGAAGCGGTCAACTATCGTGAGAACAACGGTATTCCCCTGGGATGGAGGGAGGTCCGTGACAAAGTCCAGGGAAATGTGTGACCACGGGCGACCCGGCACCGGGAGGGGATGGAGGAGACCTGCAGGAGGGAAAGAGTCAGTCTTGTTAGCAGAGCATGTCATAATGTTAGACCCAGGGAACACACACACACAGGTTCAAGTTCAATACAATAATCTTTACTGAATACCAGCAGGTGCGTGGATGCGTGTGTGCGATATGTTAATGTGTTGTGGGTGAACGAGCTGCAGTCGGGGGTGACACAGAGCACCGTACAGCCTGGCAACCTTGTTGTTGTTCTACAGGCGATGTTGGCTTGGCCTTGGCTTCCTGCCAGGGAGACAGCGTCTGGCGAGCGCACCCGGTGAAGCGCTGTGGAGCGCGGCGTGGAGAGAAGGGTAATTCTGCCGCCGCGCGAGAGAGAACCGCCACCTTAGGGATCCACCTGTGCACAGGGGAGAGCCTGGGAAAAGGTAAGTGGACAATGTTGAGCTTACGTGCCAATGGAGAGTCCAGCAGAGATGCGTGGGGCTGAGAGGAATCAGTCGTGCGCAGGACGATGAGCATTGCATAGCAGACGGCTCCGTGCCGAAGCTCCAGACAGGACGGGCTATATAGCCCGGGGCTGATTATTCCCAGGTGCGCGCACAGCTGAGGCAGATGACGGCCCAGAGTGAGTTGTAACAGAGCAGGTCTGACAGGCCTTGACATACTCCCACACATCCCTTCCAAGTGTGGGAAACCAAAACACCCTTCGGAGCAAGTCAATAGTTCTGGAAATACCGGGATGAGAGGCGAAAAAAACTGGTATGCCCCCACTGAATCACCTCTCCACCTAGCACTGCGGGGACATACAGCTGGTCTGGTGGCCCTCCCTCCAAGATGGGTTCCAATGATTGTGCCTGTTGGACCCTCTGCTCAATCTCCCACTGGAGTGTCCCGAGAATGGGGGGGGGGGGGGGTTAAATAGTCTCCGGGGGAGACGCAGCAGCTGCAGAGGAGGAGTCGGAAGAAAGCTGGCGTGAGAGAGCATCAGCCTTGGCGTTGCGGGACCCTGGGCGGTATGAGATGGATAAATTAAACCTATTAACGAACAGGGCCCACCAAGCCTGCCAAGAATTCAACCGTCTGGCCGACCAAAGGTATTCTAAATTTTTATGGTCGGTCTAGACAATGACTGGGTGACTAGCTCCCTCCAGCTAGTGTCTCCATTCCTCCAATGCCAGCTTAATGGCCAACAGTTCACAGTTCCCAACAGCGTAATTTCTCTCAGCTGGCATTAGCCGCCAGGAGAAATACATGCACAGATGGAGCTTCTGGTCAGAGGAGGAGTGCTGGGAGAGGACAGCGCCAACCCCCGACTCAGAAGCATCCACCTCGACCACCAACTGCGCAGCGGGATTAACCTGTGCCAGGACACGCGTGTTGGTGAAAAGGCCTTTCATGGTCACAAAAGCTCGTTCAGCGGCCTCAGACCACTTAAATGGGCTTTTGGTCGACGTCAACTGCGTAAACAGTTGCGCTACCTTACTGCAGTCTCGGATAAATCGGCAGTAGAAGTTGGCGAAGCCCAGGAAGCGTTAGAGGTCCTTCCTGGACTGAGGAGTCAGCCAGTTTACTACCACCTTGATTTTCGCCGGACCGGCCTTTACCATGCCCTCGGCGATGATGAACCCCAAAAATGAAGTAGAGCAAGTGGAAAATTTGCACTTCTCAGCCTTCACAAAAAGCTGGTTCTCCAGCAGCTGCTGCAAGATGGACCAAACGTGGACTATGTGCTCCTCCAGGGTGCGGTGCAAGAAAAAAATCAAAATGTTATCCAAATAAACAAACACAAACTGGTTCACTATATCTCATAGGACGTCATTAATTAACTGCTGGAAGACAGCAGGGGCATTGGTCAGCCCGAACAGCATGACCAAAAATTCAAAATGGCCCAGTGGTGTTTTAAATGCTGTCTTCCACTCATCCCCTCACGAATGCGGATTAAATGATATGCACTACGGAGGTCAAGTTTGGTAAAAAAAAAAAAAAAAAACGCACCCAAGTAACTCAAATGCTGAATTAATAAGGGGCAGTGGATACTTGTCCTTCCAGGTGATCGCATTAAGCTCATGATAATCAGTACGCGGCCGCAGAGACCCGTCCTTCTTCCCTACAAAAAAGAACCACGCGCCGAGAGAGGTGGACGATGGACAAATTATGCCGGCGCTCAGGGAATCTTTAATGTAGGTCTCCATCTGGGCGATGGAGACCTACATTAGAGTGCTGACTGATCGCTCAGCCAAGCGCTCGCTGAGCCTTAATCCTGGCCAGATCATTCTGTCATGATTCAGAACAGGGTTAGAATCAAATGCAGAGCTGCCAGAACGATCACTCAGACTCAGATAAAAAGTTTCACAAGTTTATTGAAAACACAACAGAAAATAAAAGTGCATAAACTAAAGAAAACAAAACACAAAAACGCCAACTTAAATTTCCAACAAGATAGGTGCCCCCTGGAGCGCACGTAGCCTACGGGAGAGAGCAAACAGAGGTTATTAGGGACAGATTCTCCAAAGGGAGAATAATGCAGGAAAGCATACTTGCTATTAGAGCAGCGGAGTCCAGCAGGGAACTCCTGTGAGGACCAAGGGACAGGGTGAAGGCAGAGACCTGGGTGGACATCTTGGATCTTCCTGGTCAGGCGAGCGTGATCAGCTCCGGAGACACACCTGCGGGTGGCAGCAACCTGAAGAGCAAGAAACACAAGATGAGTGCACAGGTTACTCTATAACAATGAGATAAAAGCTTGACTTAAAGCATGGCTGCAAACCCAGACAATCCAGCGATGAGGTCTCCACACGCTGGATCTTAAAGGCCAAATGTCACGTAATTTTTTTTTCTAAATGACAACGAATTTAGATAAAATACACATAGCTTAAACCAAATATTCATACCGGAGACCATATCACCCACCTGTATTTACATAATTGCACAAAATACACCAGATGAAGGCCCCACCTTGCTTGCTGGCTTGTGACAGCCAGTCCAGACCACGCCCATGTTTTTGACATCACCAGTTGTACCCTGGCTGCCCTGCCTATCCACATTCACACTTATCAACATTGGACAATCATGACGGAAAGTGACAGCGATTGTGAACAAATTAGTTTAGTTTTGTCTTTTTTTTTGTCTTTTTTTTTTGTCAGTGGTTCAGACAGTGACAGAGGCATAGAACCTTACCGGTTCGAGCCGTCCGAGACGGAATCAGATGCTTTGTCTGATGACAACAGTTCCAACGATGACCAGAGAGCAGAACCAGTGGAAAATGTCATTGAACTGGACATTAATCGCCTCCAGAATTGCGAAGCCGGAGGGGGTCTGTCCAGGGCGCCCCATAAATATTGATTTTTCGGAAGCCATTATTATTACAGTGGAGGAGAGCCGCTGCTGTCAAGAAATTGACCAGATCAATATGAAAATGGAGGCGCATACCTGTCAAGGGAGACGTTTTCGCCGTATTTTGGTGCCAAGCGCGGCTGTGGGAGACGGCAGAGTGGTTTGGGACACTTTTCTGGGAAATGTTTTAAATGTAGTTCGTGTTGTTATTGTCAAATATTTTAAGGAAAATACGGGGAAAATGCAATTTTAGCAAAAACGGGCGTATTGCCATTTCTGTACGCCCAAAAGAAAAAATATACTGGAAAAAAAACTGAGTGTCTTGAGGAGCAGTCCTGTGTGTGATCACTCACAGCTGGGGCAGGCTGATCGCTCAGCGTCAGCTATTCTCACTACTGTTCGAAGTGTGGAGTCACTCATTAGTTTAATTGTCTGGGCGGGCTGATCGCTCAGCGTGAGCTATTCTCACTACCATGAGAAGTCATTAGGACAATGGTTTAACACGTTGAGCTGTGCAGCGGTTGCGGAACAGACAGAGATCCCAGAGAGGTGTGTCTTGTTGCTCTGCCGTTCCTTATAGCCGCTTTTTACGGTGTTGAAGTACGGCGAAAACGTCTCACTTGACAGGTATGAAAACATTTCCCAGAGAAGTGTCCCTTATTACCCAGCTGTCCCTGATAGTCCCGTTTTAAGGTATGGGTGAAATATCCAATTTTTTCTTTCTTGTTGCTCACTTCAACCTTCCAGTCTCCATATAAACAATCAATTGAAATACCCCAAGCATCAAACTAGGGTACAATCGATTTCGTCACTTCCGCCTTCTTCCCCAGGCGATTCCAGGGGCCGTGTCAGGCCAAGCGCGGCAGTTTTAAATTAACGAATATTCCGTTGTTACTGAAGCATATGCACCAAGACCCGAACGGATCGGTTCCCTTTTATATCTAGTTTCAAGATATTTAAAGTACCCTGTTACGTGACATTTGGCCTTTAAATACACTGGCTCATCAGATGCAACAGGTGTGTAATCATGCAGGTGTGTCCAATCTTCCGGACCGGGAAACCAGGAACAGGATGGGAGGCGGAGCATGCTCGCCTGATCATCACAGATCGCCACAGTCCTCAAAGTTTTGACTCAGTCCAAAACAATCTCTCAACGAACACCAAAGGGAAGCAATCTCAATGAACTCTCAAGGAGGGCTCAACCATCTCATCGATTTTCCAGTGGTCCAACAGTGATCTCTGCTGCGGTCTTTCAATGAACTCTAATGGTGTTCCATCAAACGCTCAGGAAAAATTTGGTGTTCATTGAAAGATTGCTGAGAAATTATTGAAAGATTGCAGAGAGAACACTGGGAGATTGATGAGTTGGTTGAGTGGTCAAGGAGTCCTCAAAGAGTGCTCATCGGTCTCCCAATGATCTCTCCAAATTTTTATACTCTGAAGATAGAGATGGCTTTGAGATCTGTGAGGGATCACTAAGCATTCGATGGAAGACCAGTAGAGTTCATTGAAAGACTGCAGTGGAGATCATCGAAAGAACACTGGGAGACCAGTGAGATCGTTGAGTGCTCCTTGAGAGTTCATTGACAGTTTGTTGAGAGATTGCTTTCCTTTGGTGATTGCTGAGAGATTGTTTTGGACTGAGTCAAAATTTTTAGAAGGCCGTGGCAACCGTGAAGATCACTGGAAGATCGTTGAGAGATCAGTGAGAGATCTTGGCAATCGCTGATAGATCAGTGAAAGCTCATTGAGAGATATAGCCATTTTTTCCATCGCTCAGCAATCTTGCAATGATCACCACCAATGGGTAAAGGGGGTAGAAGAGCACCAGAAACCTCTCAAACACCCAGCAATCTCCTTGGTCACCCAAGAAACTTTCAATGATCCCTCAGTGATCTCTCCTGGTCTCGCAGTGATCTTTCAAGGATCTTTCAAAGATCTCTATAGATTGCTGTTAAAGTGCTTTAAAATGATATTTCATACCTAAATCTGTGTAGCACTGAGATATAATATTAATAAATATTATGATTACTATTATTGTTTTACTTGTAATGTAATATCGTGTGTGTGTGTGTGTGTGTGTGTGTGTCTCTCTCTCTCTCTCTCTCTCTCTCTCTCTCTCTCTCTCTCTCTCTCTCTCTTTGTGGCTGATGATGGTTTCCGTGCTGTTCTCCTTCCAGCTGCTGCTTCTCCTGGCTGGTGGTAAATATTGACTTAGGAATTGAAGCAACAGTCACTTTGTCAAGCATAGTGGGACCTGAGCTGCTATCACTATGGCATCAGGCGACAACACAAAAAAGTCGAGTCATCATTTGCCCTGAGCCTAAAAATACGTTTCGTATGAGAAGGTATAACAACACCAGAATGTTGTAAGGCTGCACAGATTTTATAGGGTCCTCTAACTGCTATATGCAACATTATTAGTTATATTAACTATAACAAAGCATCCAAACAGGTTTTTGTTACGTATGTAAATAGGCTGGTATGACCAAGATGGTGGCCGGGTTGGCCATGGGACAGACCATGGTGGCTACTGCCGGTTTCCGGTGGTGACGCCACCCAGGGTATAAAAGAGTGGGCGGAAGAGGCTCTGCCTCTTTCGTCGTGAAGCCACCTGGCCAGCAGGAGAGTGCTGTAAGCCTCTATACATAGTCTGTGTGTTATCCTGAACAAACCCTGTTAACGGAGGTGAGACTCACTTGTCAATCCTAGATTATGGACATAACATATGGTGACTAGGTAAAAGCGGTAATGGAACGCTCTATTGCTAGCTTTCGGCCGTTCCTCGAGGCTCCGGGCGAGCCACTCGTGCCGTGGCCTAGGTGGTTCGCTGCCTTTACCAACTATCTTGTTGTCCTGGGTTTGGGAGAGATGGAGAAGCTCCGTGCGTGAGCTGTGTTTGTACATAATTTAGGAATGGAAGGGCAGAGGATTCTGGAGAATCTTGGAGGTGCGGACAGTTTTGACAAAGTGGTGCAGCTAATGGCACGATACTTTAAGGCGCCGGAGAACGTCATTGTGTTACAACTCGCTCTCGCCTGTCTCCCGCTTCAGCTGCGCGCACACCTGTGCCTCATCAATCTCGGGCTATATAGCCCGCTCCGCCTGGAGCCTCGGTCTGGAGCCGTCTGCTAATCTACGCTCATCTTTCCAGCGCACGCCAGCTCCCTGACGGCCTGCGCTCCTCGGATTATCCCTCGTCTAGCACGTAAGCTGATCATCCTCTCACCTTCTCTCCAGTCTCTCCCCTGTGCACAGGTGGATCCTCTGGCGGCGGATTTCCCTCCCTCATCCTCGCCATCTTTCTCCTCACCGCGCCGAGCGCACTCAAGGACACTATCTTCCAGGCAGGAGACCTGCGGCTCAAGCCAACGCCAGCCACCATACCATCTGCAAGTAAGCACCAGACTGTGTATTACTCCCGCTGGGTGTGCACCGGCAGTTAATCCCTGTGTTTGCTCTCCCCTTAGGGTTGCCTGGCTGTACGGCGTTCCGCTTCGCCCTCGACGCATCCTGTCCTCCTGCAACACATCATATCCCGCACACACGCATTCATACACCTGTTATTTGCACAATAAAATTATTGAATCACACTCAAGCCTGTGTGCATGTTCCCTGGGTCCGACCTTATGTCACTTCGGCTCCAGCAGAGCGGCCCAGCGAACAGCGGGCTCGCACACCGACTTAACACTCTCAAGGCTCGAGTGGATCAAATCACTCATCAGCAGGTAATCCTTAACCAATTGACCCAAATTAACCGCCGGTTGGACCGTCTGGATCCCCAGGAGGCGTTCCCTCCGGCTCAGCACAGCGGGCCAGCTCCCGTTGGTCTCCCAGCTAGCCAGGCTAACCCGGGGCCGCCCACCCGGCTCACTCCTATTCCTACACCCACGCGCTTCAGCGGAGAGCTCGGTGAAGCGCGGGGGTTCCTCCTCCAATGTGAGTTGGTGTTCCAGCACGTCCCCGGGGACTTCCCGACTGATCACAGCCAAATCGGGTACATTGCTAACTTTTTGGAAGGGTGAGCGCTAGCTTGGGCCTACGAAGTAATGGCGAGGCCCAGCTACGCGAACCTGACCTATGACCAGTTCGTGCACGATTTCAATGAAGTTTTTGATCATTCGGACCGTGATAGTGTGCTAACCACCCGGCTGCTAAACCTTTGCCAGGGTAGTCGGTCGGCGGCCGATTACGCTGTCGACTTCCGGGTGGTAGCGGCGGAAGTTGGGTGGGGGGATGCTGCCCTCTGCAGCATTTTTGCTCATAGTCTGAGTCCTAGCCTCCGGGATGAACTGGCCTGCCGGGATCTGCCGGAACGGCTCTCCGAATTAATTTCCCTAGCCATCAGTCTCGATAACAGGTTGAGAGAGCGGGCCGCCGAGCAGAAGTCAAAGTCAAAGTCAAAGTCAAAGTGCCTTTATTGTCATTCCATTGTTAATAAACAATGCAACAAAACTGAGATGCTGCTCCCTAAAAACAAACTATCACACTCACAGTTCACTCATGCATTTAACATTCTTATAATTACAACAATAAATAATGCTTGAAACAATATTACCTAAAAGTTGAATACAATATGTACGTAGCAATAATGAAAACATACTGAGCGATAAATATAAAAGACCAGCTTATACACACAGGGTTATTGCCACAAAATAACCTAAAATAACAAAATAATATCAGCAGTCTGTGCATGTTACATAAATCCATTCAAAATACGTACTGCTGCTGGGAAAAAACTATGATTAAACATGGTAGTCCGGGTTTTATGGGATCTGTACCACTTTCCCGAGGGGAGCAAGTGAAAGAAATCATGGCCTGGATGAGCACAGTCTTTAATGATGGCAGTAGCTCTGTTGAGGTACCGAGACCTGGAAAGTCGTTCAGCCGCTCGAGCGGAGCGTCCTCCCGCACCTCTCAACCTCGCCCCCTGGCGTTGCCCGTGCGAGAGTCCGCCGACGAGCCGGAGGCGATGCTGATTGGGCGGACCAAGCTTCCGCTGGTGGAGAAACAGCGCCGCAGGGAGCTGGGCCTCTGCATGTACTGCGGAGATGACCAGCACCCCGTGGAATCCTGCCCGATTAAGCCAAAAGAGGGAGTCCGCGAGTCGCTGTAGGGGGCCTCGCTGACTCGTCCCAGCCTAACTCCCTATCAAAATGCCTCTTACCAATCAGGTTCTGTCACAACCACACCGAACACCTCACTCACGCACTGGTGGACTCAGGGGCGGAAAAAAGCTTCATTTCAAAGAGCCTGGCAACCCGCCTGGGCATCCCCTGCCAAGTCTTGCAGGTTCCTCTCAATCTCGTCACCCTCTCTAAGACACCCCTGGAGAGGGTTACACACCGGACAGTCCCAGTCTCCGTCATCATCTCTGGTTATCACCGGGAGGACCTCAGTCTGTTCGTACTGCCCACCTCAGCTGCCCCCGTCATCCTGGGTTACCCCTGGCTGCGCCTCCACAACCTGGCCTTCGACTGGCGATCCGGAAGTGTCCTCTCCTGGAGCTCCTTTTGTTTGGGCGCCTGTCTCCAGTCCGCTGCCTGTGCCCCTTCGCTTCCTCTCTCCTCCTCCGACTCCCCCCCTTGGGACCTCTCCAAGGTGCCTCCGGAGTTCCACGATCTCGGGACTGTTTTCAGCAAGTCCAAAGCGCTGTCTCTCCCCCCTCCCCACCGCCCGTATAACTGTGCCATTAACCTCCGCCCGGGGGCACCCTTACCATCTGGTCGCTTGTACAGCTTGTAGGCTCCGGAGCGGGAGGCCATGGACACCTACATAAAGGAGTCGCTCAGCGCTGGCATCATTCATCCCTCCTCGTCCCCAGTGGGAGCAGGGTTTTTTTTCGTTGATAAAAAGGATGGGTCCCTTCGGCCATGCATCGACTTCCGGGCCTTGAATGACATCAAAATAAAGGACAAATATACGCTGCCACTGATGGATTCTGCCTTCGACTCTCTCCAGGGGGCTTCCTGGTTTACGAAGCTAGACTTCCGCAGCGCATACCACCTCATTCGGATCCGGGAGGGCGATGAGTGGAAGACGGGGTTCCGGACGCCAAGCGGCCATTTTGAATACCTTGTCTTGCCGGTTGGGTTCACCAACGCTCCGGCCGTCTTCCAGCGGCTGATTAACAATGTCCTTCGAGACTTCCTAGGGGTTTTCGTCTTCGTCTACCTGGATGACATCCTGATCTTCTCCCGGTCTCAGGAGGAGCATCAGGTCCACGTGAGGCGGGTCCTCCAACATCTCCTGGAGAACAGGCTCTATGTGAAGGCAGAGAAGTGCGAGTTTTACGCTGATAAGACCTCCTTCTTGGGCTTTATTGTATCTCACAATCAGATCATCCCTGATCTGCCAAGGTCAAGGCGGTAGTCGAGTGCCCCCCCCCCCCTTCGTCCAGGAAACAGGTCCTGCAGTTCCTGGGGTTTGCCAACTTCTACCGCCGCTTCGTCCCCAGGTACAGCTCCATCGCTTCTCCCCTGACCCGCCTCACCTCCCCCAAGGTGCCGTTCCGGTGGACAGAAGAGGCTGCGTCTGCCTTCGCAGCGCTGAAGATGGAGTTCTCCTCCTCCCGGGTCCTGACTCAGGTGGACCCCGCGCTACAATGCCTCGTCGAGGTGGACGCCTCCGACACGGGGGTGAGGGCAGTGCTGTCTCAGCGCTCTCCGGTAGACGGGGTGGTTCGCCCCTGCACCTTCTTCTCCCAGCGCCTGTCTGCGGTGGAGAGGAACTATGACGTTGGCGACAGAGAACTCCTAGCAGTGAAGCTCGCGCTGCAGGAGTGGCGCCACTGGCTGGAAGGGGCAGCACAGCCTTTTGTGGTCTGGAAGGATCATAAGAAACTGGAGTACCTGAGGACGGCCAAGCGCCTGAATGCCCGCCAGGCACGCTGGTCCCTGTTCTTTGGCCGCTTCAGGTTCACTACGGCATAGGAGACGGCAGATTTATTGGTCCAGCACGTCGTAAGGTTACATAGGATTCCAGTGGATATCGTCTCTGACCGGGGGCCCCAGTTCGTGTCCAGGGTCTGGAGGTGCTTCTGCAACGCCTTGGGGGCTACGGTGAGCTTGTCGTCCAGTCACCATCTCCAATCCAACGGGCAGTGCGAACGCACAAATCAGGAGCTGGAAGCTGCGCTGAGCTGCGTCACCGCCTCCAGCCCTTCCTCCTGGAGCGCCCATCTGCCCTGGATAGAATATGCCTATAATTCAACCCTGTCATCGGCCACTGGGATGTCTCCCTTCCGGGCGTCTCTGGGCTATGACCCTCCGCTGTTCCCTGAAGAGGAGGGGGAGGTGGCAGTACCATCTATTCAGGCTCATCTAAGGCGCTGCCGGCGCCTTTGGACCGCAACTCGCCAAGCGCTTTTATGCACGGCGGTGCGCAACTCCAAAACAGCGAATCGTTGCAGGAAAGCCGCTCCCCACTATCAAGTGGGCCAACAGGTGTGGTTGCCCACGCAGCACATCAACCTGAAGGCCGAAGAGAAGAAGCTGGCCCAGCGCTTCATTGGACCTTTTCCCGTCGTCAAGGTAATTAATCCGGTGGCTGTGTGTCTGGCTCTCCCCCCCCCTCTCCGTGTCTGTCCAACGTTCCAGGTCTCCCAGATTAAACCCCTGGTGACTAACCCACTCTGTCCTCCTCCTAGGGCTCCACCCCCTCCCGTGATGATCAACGGCGACCCGGCGTGGAGGGTCAATTCCATCCTGGACTCCCGCCGCCGGGGTCGCGGCCTGCAATATCTGGTGGACTGGGAGGGGTATGGCCCTGAGTGGAGATCCTGGATGCGCCCGTCGTTTGTTTTGGACAAACGCCTCATCATGGAGTTCCACCGGGCGTACCCAGGTAAGCCAGCGCCGGGAGGCGCTGCTCGGGGGGGGAGTACTGTTACAACTCGCTCTCGCCTGGCACGATACTTTAAGGCGCCGGAGAACGTCATTGTGTTACAACTCGCTCTCGCCTGTCTCCCGCTTCAGCTGCGCGCACACCTGTGCCTCATCAATCTCGGGCTATATAGCCCGCTCCGCCTGGAGCCTCGGTCTGGAGCCGTCTGCTAATCTACGCTCATCTTTCCAGCGCACGCCAGCTCCCTGATGGCCTGCGCTCCTCGGATTATCCCTTGTCTAGCACGTAAGCTGATCATCCTCTCACCTTCTCTCCAGTCTCTCCCCTGTGCACAGGTGGATCCTCTGGCGGCGGATTTTCCTCCCTCATCCTCGCCATCTCTCTCCTCACCGCGCCGAGCGCGCTCAAGGACACTGTCTTCCAGGCAGGAGACCTGCGGCTCAAGCCAACGCCAGCCACCGTACCATCTGCAAGTAAGCACCAGACTGTGTATTACTCCCGCTGGGTGTGCACCGGCAGTTAATCTCTGTGTTTGCTCTGCCCTTAGGGTTGCCTGGCTGTACGGCGTTCTGCTTCGCCCTCGACGCATCCTGTCCTCCTGCAACACATCATATCCCGCACACACGCACTCACACACCTGTTATTTGCACAATAAAATTATTGAATCACACTCGAGCCTTTGTGCGTGTTCCCTGGGTCCGACCTTATGTCACATTGTGAGACGCATTCATTTCTGACAGCGCTGACAGCGGTCGGGAGAGCCCATGCAAAGATTCGTGGCGGACCTCTGAGAGCTGGCGAGGGAATGCAGATTCGGGGCCCTGGAGGGCGAGATGATTCGGGACCAGTTGGCAGAGCACGTCTGTTGCACGGCGGCCCGGTCCAGATTGTTGACGCACCCAGGAGAGATGACGTTAGCGGAGGCTGTCGAGCTTGCCCAACAGTATGAGGCAGCAGAGACTATCGCGAGGGGCCTTACTGAAGGGGCCTCTCTGGAGAAGAATGAGTCATGCACTAAGGCAGTGAGCCTGGACCCTTGTGATGGCGAATGCGGAGAGGATAATTTTGCCTCTGTGGTCAGGATAAGTTCTGCCCCTGGTACGCCAAAATGTTATGGATGTGGGTCCACTGAGCACCACTATAAGTCCAGAGTGTGCCTGGCGAAAGGAAAGCGTTGTGGCAAATGCGGTCTTTTAAACCATTTTGCCAAGGTGTGCAAAAACTTCGTACACAAGAGCTGCGGGAGAGATCCAGGTTCTGCGCAAAAGACTCCGACAGTTGTGCATACCGTCTCCCCAGAGACGACAGGGAGGATTGGTTGCACTGTCACGTTGGATGGAGTCGAGATCCCGCTCCTAGTGGACACAGGAGCGGTGATTTCTGTCCTGAATCTTGAAACCATGGATAGACCGTTTCCCCACCGACAGATAAGAAGGCAGCAAGTGGAGTATTATGGTTATGGGCGGAATAGGTTGGCTATATTGGGCTACGTCGAGATGGAGGCCCAATATAAGGACAGTGTGGCGCCCAGTGTTCGCATTAACGTTTCTGCATCCGGTGTTAACGTTACGGGTTGCAACCTATTTTACAGCCTTGGGTTCTCCATTATGAAAGTTTCGGGTGAAGAATGGTCTGGATGTGGACTGTGGGGCCGACCTGTTCCTGCCATGGAGGGTGCTGAGGTGTGGGATTCGGACTGGATGGTCAATGTGACTTTGGGAGTGCACACACTGCGCCACGCGGAGACCTCTCGGGATAGACCCGATGCTGTCACGCAGGCTGCCCTGGACGAGGGTGCCAGACGGCACGGTGGGACCCCCGATGAGGCTCATCAGGACGAGGTGCCAACGCTGGGAGAAAACGGGGCTAGACCGCAGAGCGTGGTTATCGTAAAGCACTCCCAGCGACAACCTGCCAAGAGGAGACCCAGGAGAGCCCGCATGTCAGAGCAGCTGGAGTCGAGGGCCAGTCGCAGGATCAGTGATCTGATGAAAAGGAAGTGGCTCCCTCGAAGACCAAGGTTGAGGCTTGAGTACGTAGAGATCACAGTCCATGCAAGCAGTGGGACAACCAGAGGCGGTTCCAGGTGGAGCCCGGTCAGATGGAGGAAGATGGGCGCAGGTCTATTCATGTCTGGAGACACCTGAGGGATCTGCGGCTGCCAGTGGTGGAGAGGAGACGGCGCAGCAGGAGCCCTGATGTGAAGAGACGGAGACGTCTTGAAAGGGATCCATCCGGGGACTGAGCATTTTATTTTGCATGTTTGTGTTGTTTCTTCAGTCCTGTTTTAATGTTGGTTTTCCTATTTTGTGCCCTGGTAAATTAAAAAAAAAAAAAAAGAAGAAGAAGGGGTAAAAGGTGTCAAATTAATTAATAAGTGAAAGGGAGTGCGGGAGGCATCCGTTTGATGTTTGATAGCATTTTGTCTATTTTATGTGTCATGTATAGATGCCTGTTATATGCACTGTACTTTTGGTTATTTTGGAGAATTGGTTTTGTGTCAAATTTTGGTAGTCTGGCCGGTGGCATCTCTGTGTGAATTTACATTAGTAATTTTCTAGAGTTTGCCTGGTTGAGTGACTTATAATGATTGAGTATTCGTAGGAATTTGGTTGAATTGTTTTTATTTGTGTTGCCCCTTGTTGTGCATTTTACTCTGTGTGCCCATTGTGGGGTGGGAGTTGGGGTGGGGGGCCCGCCTATAGGAAATGTCTTGTGCTTTATTGTGTGAACACGGCTTATTATTTTGTTTGTATGTTTCCGTATTCCAAGCGGCAGAATAATCCGCTCAGCTGTGTAGGGGGTGCTGGTGGTCTACCCAGCCCCTCAGCCTTAGTTGTGTGAGTGGATAGGTGTTTTGTTTATTTTCTGTACATATTTTTGGATTAGTGCATGTGTGAGGTGATAAATTTGGGTGGGTTATTTGTGTGCTTGGCGGGGTTTTTTTAGGGGGGAGGTGTTATGTATGTAAATAGGCTGGTACGACCAAGATGGTGGCCGGGTTGGTCATGGGACAGACCATGGTGGCTACTGCCGGTTTCTGGTGGTGACACCGCCCAGGGTATAAAAGAGTGGGCGGAAGAGGCTCTGCCTCTTTTGTCATGAAGCCAGCTGGCCAGCAGGAGAGTGCCGTAAACCTCTGTACATGGTCTGTGTGTTATCCTGAATAAACCCTGTTAACCAAGGTGAGACTCACTCGTCATTCCTACATTATGGACATAACAGTTTCCTCTGTGAAGGTAAAGACCCAAGGACCGCACAGAGGAACAATAAGACAAAAAGAAGCCTGACCTCCAACAATCACATAAATGCACATATTTTAGTGAAAACTAAGACCACAATACAGTGGACTGAAAGTGATATATTTGGTGCAATCACCCACTCACATTTGTGGAGAAAGGTAAGTAAAGTCTAACTGTCTCAGCAGAACTCACCAAACAGAAAGGTTTTTGTTGTTTATGTCACTTTGATGCACTTAGAGAGATTTAATCATTTGCACAGGTACGTCCAGCATCCCACAGCCCTTCCTGAAAGCACAACTGTAATCAAATGTTTCCAGGCATATGCACAGTATGCATATGTTCCATTTGCCTACACAGAGAATCAGCATTTATTCCCTGGTAATCTGTTAGCGACCGTTACACTGGTGAACTCTGGGCAGATTTGCATGACTCTGCCACCAGCTCATGAGCTTAGGCACTGTGCGACAGTTCCATACCAGTGATTCATTTTGCATAGTTCTTGCTGAAGGCGTAGAAACATAGGATGCCATTTGTTAGGGGGGGATAAAGAACTGAGTTGGTTGTGGGATGTGAAGCGGTCTTTCCTCTGAACCCCCTTACTGAACTCACTGCTGTCACCTAGTGAACGACAGGACAAACAGCATTATACAGCTAAAACGGGAACATAGTCACTCTCCTCAATCTGCAGCAGCTGCACAAGACAACTTTCTGTTTTGTCCGTCTCTGTCATACTCTGAACCTAACTGTATTTGCAAATTGCATCAAAATGTTTCCACAGCAGTTAAACATAAGGTACTATGTACACACACACACACACACACACACATCCATGCGCAGTATCACCCCTGACCTTATTCTGATCACAGAAACTGTGCCAGCTTCATTAGGTGTGTCACGGTGCAATAAATCTCATGAGAAAAGAACATGAGTCAGTCAGATCTGAGCCGTTAGCTGCCGTACTCAGCGGCAACTCAAACACACACCTACAAGGAAGAGCGTCTGACAAACAATGGCACGATAAGACCCTTCTATATCCAGCAGGATAAATAAAAACGAGGTTGGAATGCTGTTATCAGGAAGTAAGTTTGACCTTGTTAACATCCACATGATGTCTTGTCTGTGCATTACTTTGGTCTCTTGGTCTGGCCCGTCACCCAGGATCAGTTTGTCTTGGGAGACCTGACCAGGGGCAAGTTGCCCCCGACAACATACAGTAGCTTCTGGGATCTTTAAGGCACATAAACCCCTTCACCATGATAAGGTGGCGATCCACCGAGGAGTATTATTTGATCCCAAATTCCCAATTATTGATTATTGTCTAAAGTCAGTTTATTCTGTTGTAAATACACCAAACAGGGCAAATCTATAACATGACAAAATTCATACACCATGAAAAGGTGTGTCAGTCTGTATATCATTCATGTCTGGAAACCACAAACTAATGATTAAGTCTTGATATATTTTGCAATTTAAATACTGTATGTGTATTTTTAATTCGCATTTTATCCACTGCTGTATTTGTGGGTTTTAATGATGCAGTTACATTTCAAACACCTGAAGCCATTAATCAAGTCCCGCTTTGATTTTCACCACCGAGCAGTCATTTGCAATGCATTTTGAAGCATCTATCAAAATAAATTTAAAACTAGATGGCACCCAGTAGAGACGCAGACCCAAGAATGACCAATCACCTTCTGAGAAACAGATTAGCAGTATGAAAGTTTTTTGACCTTGAGACTTTGGCCTTTAACCTTTTGGCCTCAAAAGTGGACCTCAGAATTTTTGGAATGATATAAGAGCGCTTCTCCTTTACCAAGGTAATTCATCCACCTGAAGATGTCTACTAGAGAGAAACTGATGAATCAGCATGATTGCTTGTTGCACAGGTCTATTTTGGTCTGACTTTGTGGGAAAGAGTCTGCATGAAATAACTCTGAAAGCCAAATGCTTTGGCTAACCAGTTCTTATCTTATTTACTATTGCTCTGAGTGCTGCTATCCCTTTGCTGCTGTAATCCTGGAATTTCCCCATTGTGGGACTAATAAAGGCTTATCTTATCTTAAATATCCAAAAATCAGTCAAGTACTTGCTTCCTTTTGTTCAACTTCTAAGGCCAGCATTAGAAATTTGGGTGTAATTTTTCGCTCATCAATGGCATGGCATCTGTTGTCCATCAATCTGCCCGTCAGTCTGTCTGTCCACATTTCATGGGAATCGCTACTCCTCCTGGCCAATTGTCCCAGTGGTAACCAAACTCACTCACAATGATCCTCAGGTTTATCTGCATCCAGGTTGTGCTCAAAGCCAAAGTCGAGGTCTAAAGTCATGAGATCTGGGCATTTATAATTTCACAAAAATCATTACTCCTCCTATGCAATTGCCGCAATGTTTGGCAATCTCATGCACAATGATACTCAGGTGGGAGTGCATCTAGGCTGCGCTCAAGGTCAAAGGTCAGGATATCAGCGCACTCTTGTAGAGATTTCATCAGGTCGGAATGAGCCACTCCATCATTGACAGTCTGGTTAAATCTTTGGCTCCCATGAAATCCAATGAAAATTTGAATTCATGTTCCTGCTTCTTTTGTTTTGGAACATTTCTAAATCGAGGGCTATAGCATCTTGTGTCAAATAAAAATAAAATCCATACATTTGTGTCTTCACACCTAGATTATTGTTTACTGGTTTTGATAAATTTTCTCTTTCTTGGCTCCAGCTACACAAAACATCACAGCCACACTACTAACATGTTCTAGCAAGCAAGCTCATATTACCTCCACTTTATACTTTTGACATTGGCTCCAAGTGGATTTTAAAATTCTTATACTTACATGAACAAACATTTTATTTATTTATTTAGCGAATGCAAAGTCCTTAAGCCAAGCAGTTGCCTCCTGGTTTGCTGTATGGAGGGTGTGTAATCCTCCTTCCAGTCTTTGGAGCGGGCAAGTCTCTATGATGTGTTCCATAGTTTGCTCCTCTCCACATGCGCACAGTGGGCTAGGGCTACTGCCCCATCTGTGAAGGCTGGCCATGCAGGGGCCATGTCCAGTCCTGAAGCGATTGAGTCTGTCTCCTTGGGAGGTTGGTGCCCGGGACCTGTTGGTTGGGGTTTATCACCAGCTGTTTGTTTGGGACCTCCTTGGTCTCCCATTCCTCTTGCCAAGCTGTCTGGATGGTAAAGTCAGCTGGGGGAGGGTTTTTCCAAATCGGCCGTCTGGATGAAAGTCGGGCAGTGGGTGGGGTGTAGATATCTGCATGGATTGGTAAGTGAGGAAAATCTTTAACTTTTTGGAGCATCCTTTGAGTTAATGCTGCTCGCCGGATGTGTGGAGGGGCTATGTTTGACAGTACAGAGAGCCAGGGGAGTGGTGTTGAGCGGATTGTTCCAGTTATAGTTCTCATGGTTGAGTTGAGCTGGGTGTCTACATAGTGTGTGTAAGATGACCTGGACCAGACAGGGGCACAATATTCTGCTACAGAGTATGAAAGGGCCAGTGCTGAGGTGCGCAGGGTGGAGACTGCCGCCCCCCATTTTGCACCAGCGAGCTTGCAGAGCAGGTTGTTTCGTACTTTCACCTTAGCAGCCGTCCACTTTAGATGTTCCTTGAAGGATAAGGTCCTATCAAGGGTCACTCCAAGATAAGTTGGATTTGGGGCATGCTTAAGCTTGAGTCCGCTCAGGTGGATGTTTAGTTCTCTGGCAGCTTTTGCATTGTGGAGATGAAATACACTGGAGACGGTTTTTGCTGGGCTTGGTTTTAGGCGCCAGATTTTGCAGACCTGGTCCAGTTTAGCAAGATCTTCCGTGAGCACCCGTTCCAGTGGTTCAAAGTCTGGTGCTTGGAATGCCAAACAGATGTCGTCTGCATAGATGAATTTGCGGGATTTTGTAATAGGCAGGTCATTTATAGCCCCTGACAAGTAAATTCAGTATTTTTCTTCTAAACATAATATATATATTACAAATGTGGTGCTTAAATTATGGCAAAAGGCTTATAAGTATTCAGAGCTAAACAGCAGAGTTCAACTGCTGAACAGTTTCCTGGCAGTTCTCCTGCCAGGAATTTTTTGTGCGGGTCTAAAACGGGTCTGCTCTATGTAATAGAGACCTAACCCCACCCCAATCACTGCCCCAATACCAGCTGCGCATGTGCTCCAAGATTTTGCAGGATTTTTTTGATAGTGCGGCTCGAGTTGCGGGGCTGTCCTGGGGATTTGCCTGAATCGCACGTTGGTCCATGTCCAGACCGGAGATTCACAGCTTTAAAACTCATTGACAAGATGTAGTAGTGACTTTTACCTCTAAAGATGTATAGAATGTTACAACACTGGCTGTAGTGTTCAGCTCCTTTTTCACTAGTACCTATATACAAGAGTGTAACTTTGTTTCAAACATTGGGGGGGTTGAAATCTCTCCCTGTATAGACAGCCTGTCACACCCCCTCTATTTCTGTATATTGGACCTTAAATTAAAAAAAAAAAAATTCTCTAGTGAAATGAATGGCAAGAGCAACATTATCTTCTGATCCCGATTAAATTTTTGAAACAAGTTACACAAATGATGTTTGTCAATTTAAAACATAACGTTCCATATAATTAAAGTTGTCGGTTGTCATATAATAACAGAGTAATATTTAGTTTTTGTTTAAACGACTAGCGGACAACAACTCCCATCATCCCACATCACTAAACACGGTTACATTTTAGTGATTTGAAAAGCACTGATTTCTCATAGCACTGACCCCTGCACTGACAGACAAGTCACTAAGATTAATCTTAGCCTGACTCTTAGCTAAATCACTATACAGTGGTAATAACAGAATGGATTTGCCTGACTGCTGCCCTCAGCCTGTGTCTCTCTGTGAGGAAATCGCATGAACAAAAAGAAAATGTGAATCACTTAAGAGGACAAGTCTAAAATTCATTAGTTTGTCCAACAGTACATTATTATGACGATCTAGTCAGCAGTCTGTTCTCTAAGGCGCAAAGTTCATTTTTTGTTGTTATTTGGTCACTTGTGCCTCCTGTGCTGCATCACTTTCCCTCTGGTCACCTGGGCCAACTCTCTCCTCTCTCCTCCCTCTCTCCCTCAGGTCTCCTCTCTCTCTCTCTCTCTTTGTCATCCCTGCTGCTGTCACTTTCACATTCTTGCTCCTGACATAAAATAAGCTCAATTAATGCTCAAATGGTTTTAGAGAGGTACTTCACTGACAATTTTGGAAGATGTAATTCATGCAAAAATTTCCCATGCGAAAAACTTGGAAAGATGTAAAATGTTTTCCCCTTTCTTCCCTCTTAATAGCATTTTAACAGTGCTATCAGCACGTGCATTAGATTGTCTAGTTTATTTTGATACCATGTCCATCATTCTAGCCACAGAACTGAGGTTAATGCAGCTGCCGAGTGTGGATGAGGCTTACCACTGTGTAGCTATTTTTACCAAGTAGGTGAAGTAAGGATTTAGTCAGCTAGACTATGACAAAAGTAACAGTTATCCTGCCTGCAGAGGCATTATGAACATAGCACACCACACCATAGGTGTGTTATGTTTCACTCATTAAATGATAATAAATCTGTGAAATTTGTGACAAAATCATCCCGGTATTAAAAACTTACTCTGGATTCATGATGTAGACATTCAATTTTTTTACAGTGGCATTCAGTTTTAAAATTTAGGATTCAGGTATTTGCCCCCCTCTCCTCATAAAATGTACTGTAAACAACAAATTTACCTTTACCAAATTTATCACAAAAAATGTACAAATTTAGGAGAAAATAGTACAAATTCACAAGAAAAAAGTAGCAGCTTGATGATAGCCAAAAAATAATTTTTTAAAAACTGAAATTTAAATTATTTTGCAAATATGAAAGGAAAAAAGCTTATTTTCCATGACAAATTTAAGAAAAATGCTACATTTTTGCGAGAAACTGAATTTAGGGGGAAAACAATATGGGGGAAATACTGCATATTTATACAAAAAAGTACGCAAATTTTCAAGAAAAAAATGTCGCTGATTTACAAGAAAAGCTGTAAAACTATGACAAAAAGTTGCACACATGGAAAAGTGACATTAGAGATGTCACAGTGCTACATAAAACACTCAAGTTTACTAAGGGAGAAAAAAGATTGGAGAGAATATTTGAAGCCCAAAAAGTTGGTAGTGAGGACAGCTCTAACTTTAAATGAGTTTATAATGTGCTTTCTCTAGGTGCAGCGCAGTGTTCTGCAGAGAACCCTACTTGACAGGAAAAGCATCAGGCTGGAGGAGATGGCAAATGCTGCAAAAAATGCTGAAAGAAGCATTGCAACTTTTTAGTTACCAATTTATTTTTTTAGCGCTCCCTTTATTGCAAATGGACCCTTAAACACCAACAAACTCCAAAGATACAGTGTTAAGGTGATGAACTAAAGCACTATGCAGTGATAATATAATATCTCAATACAATATCTCAGTGTTTGGTCACTGCCTAATTTGTGTAATGCTGTCTCATGATTAAATAAAATGGAAATGGAAAACTAGAAATGTGATTTTAAGCTCAATAATTAAATTAAATAAATAAATCAGTGATGCTGTATTGTAATGCTTTTGAACTCATTTTAATACATGTAAAAAAGTTAAGAAAAGATTAGGAATATGAAATGCATCTATTCTTTCATTCATCTATTTGGTGTTTATTTCTTATATATTTGTGTAGATCCTCTGTTGTGCAGTTGTCGTATTTTAACAGAGGATAGAAGATCTGAAAATGATCTGTAGGGAAAATAATCAACGTCTTTTAACGTGGATACAGTGGGGCAAAAAAGTATTTAGTCAGCCACCAATTGTGCACGTTCTTCCACTTAAAAGATGAGAGAGGTCTCCAATTTTCATCATAGGTATACCTCAACTATGAGAGACAAAATGAGAAAAAAAAATCCAGAAAATCACATTGAAGGATTTTTAAAGAACTTATTTGCAAATTATGGTGTAAAATAAGTATTTGGTCAATAACAAAAGCTCATCTCAATACTTTGTTATATACCCTTTGTTGGCAATGACAGAGGTCAAATGTTTTCTGTAAGTCTTCACAAGGTTTTCACACACTGTTGCTGGTATTTTGGCCCATTCCTCCATGCAGATCTCCTCTAGAGCAGTTATGTTTTGGGGCTGTCGCTGGGCAACACAGACTTTCAACTCCCTCCCAAGATTTTCTATGGGGTTGAGAACTGGAGACTGGCTAGGCCACTCCAGGACCTTGAAATGCTTCTTACGAAGCCACTCCTTCGTTGGCCGGGCGGTGTGTTTGGGATCATTGTCATGCTGAAAGACCCAGCCACGTTTCATCTTCAATGCCCTTGCTGATGGAAGGAGGTTTTCACTCAAAATCTCACGATACATGGCCCCATTCATTCTTTCCTTTACACGGATCAGTCGTCCTGGTCCCTTTGCAGAAAAACAGCCCCAAAGCATGATGTTTCCACCCCCATGCTTCCCAGTAGGTATGGTGTTGTTTGGATGCAACTCAGCATTCTTTCTCCTCCAAACACGACAAGTTGAGTTTTTACCAGAAAGTTCTATTTTGGTTTCATCTGACCATATGACATTCTCCCAGTCCTCTTCTGGATCATCCAAATGCTCTCTAGCAAACTTCAGACAGGCCTGGACATGTACTGGCTTAAGCAGGGGGTCACGTCTGGCACTGCAGGATTTGAGTCCCTGGCGGCGTAGTGTGTTACTGATGGTAGCCTTTGTTACTTTGGTCCCAGCTCTCTGCAGGTCATTCACTAGGTCCCCCCATGTGGTTCTGGGATTTTTGCTCACCGTTCTTGTGATCATTTTGATCCCACGAGGTGATATCTTGCGTGGAGCCCCAGATCGAGGGAGATTATCAATGGTCTTGTATGTCTTCCATTTTCTAATAATTGCTCCCACAGTTGATTTCTTCACACCAAGCTGCTTACCTATTGCAGATTTGGTCTTCCCAGCCTGGTGCAGGTCTACAATTTTGTTTCTGGTGTCCTTTGACAGCTCTTTGGTCTTGGCCATAGTGGAGTTTGGAGTCTGACTGTTTGAGGTTGTGGACAGGTGTCTTTTATACTGATAACAAGTTCAAACAGGTGCCATTAATACAGGTAGCGAGTGGAGGACAGAGGAGCCTCTTAAAGAAGAAGTTACAGGTCTGTGAGAGCCAGAAATCTTGCTTGTTTGTAGGTGACCAAATACTTATTTTACCGAGGAATTTACCAATTAATTCATTAAAAATCCTTCAATGTGATTTTCTGGATTTTTTTTTCTCATTTTGTCTCTCATTATTGAGGTATACCTATGATGAAAATTGGAGACCTCTCTCATCTTTTAAGTGGGAGAACTTGCACAATTGGTGGCTGACTAAATACTTTTTTGCCCCACTGTATTAGAATAGCCTTCAGAGTGACTTAGTCTGTAATCAAAAGTGGTAAAACCTGCTTTTTAATTGAATTTTATAATTATCAAAATCATGACCTTTTAAAAACACAGAACAGTTTAAGGTTAACTTGAATTCCGTGGGGATAACAAGCAATATTTAAACACATTTATATTCAAGGACCGGTGGTTGGAGTAGATTTTGTTTGTACTTGATAAATGTACTGTAGCTGCTATCATTTTGATGAGTACTGAAACTCATAAATTTAACTCTAACAGTTGACGAACAAATCCATTCTGATCACATTTCATGAATGATTAATATAATGTAAAGACCAAATCTTCATGAGAAAAGCTAATCATTTCTCAGATCAGCTAAATCCTATCATGCAGCACAGTTATTCAGTGGTATAACTCCTATTAGCAAATTAGCAACCAGCTAACTTTACACAACAATTCACAAGCTAAATATGATATTTACCTCATTTTGGACAGAGGGTTTGGTCCTTTTGTTTGACAAGTTCAACCAATTTAAATGGTTTGTTGCCCTTGTGGAGCTCGATTCATGTTCTCTCACTGAGCTGAATGCATTCCATACCTGCATCCCCACTTTCCCCCTAACAACTGACTCCTACTCAGTGAAGGCACAAGTACCGGTTGGGCAATACCAAGTCTGCAGCAGGAAATTACGCCTATGCCTATATAGCCCAACTCACCTCGACATGGATTTACTCAATTCAGCTTGCTTTTGTTTCCATTACAGCAGAGTACCGCCTGAGGTGGGTGGGATTTTTTTTACAGCAAGGCAGCGCAACAGTCCCATGATGTAAAACACGTGGCACAAGCAAAACACAAGATGGCAGATTACGAGGCGACTGCACGGTCTCTGGCTTTTTTTCAGAGTAAAGGCAAAAAAGGAGAGCCAGAGAAGGCTACAGGTGGTGAAATGAAACACTCTGGAAAAGTACTGGAGCATTTACCAAGCCATAGAGCAGTATAAAGCCAAAGACACGAGGATACGAACTGTCACATACTGTATGAAGGTAAGCTAATGATTGCTAATGCTAGTTTGCTTTAAGTCTGCCATACAACGTTGTAATGTCAGCAAGTTATAGCTATTAGGTACTAAAATATGTATGCTGTGTGTGTGTTTCAGATGGCTCTCTTGTGGCCAAATTATCACTTCAAACCGTGGGTCTGGGTGTTCAACTGAGCCTGCCAGTGATGGGATGTCACCCCAGCTTCACAAACACGCAGTGGTTACAGAACTTCAGAATGTCTGTAGAAACATTTAGCTTCCTGTGCAACAAATTGCTCTGATCTGTGTGAAAATCACAGAGAGACTCGTTGAGATGTCACGGGATGTACCTGCTCCAGCAGCACTGAGTCTGTGGTGTTGTGGCAAAAAGTGATCAGCTGCCAAAAATTGATCACCAGGTGCCATATAGTAGTTATGGGATTATATTAGCCGTAAAATATATATGTCAACAGGTAAACAGTACTGAGTTAGGTACAATAAAATATATTTAACAATTATGATGCATTTTTAAGCCAAAACAAACTTGATCTAGAATTAAAAGAATTAAAATAATGCAGTCACAAGGTTACATGGAGAAATACATGGATTTACTGGATATATACATGTAGATGCTGTATAAATATATATTCTCTGCATCAACAATGTACTATACATGTATTCATTTAGTATTGCATGAGGAATTTTGACAATAAACCTTTGTACTTTTTGCAGATGTGTCTCCACTTTTGTTTTATATGTGAAGGTTACCACCAAGTGTCATGATTCGCTGTCTCGCCTAGGCAGCAAAGATGAGAAAAACCCAAATGCAGAAGGATGTGGAGTTTATTAATATAAATGTCCAAGCAATGAAAACAAACCAACAACCTAGTGAGCGTGTTCAGTTACAGGAAATTGTCCCCAAATGAAATGGCACGGACAATGATACACAAATGAACCCAAATGCTCCCATACGTAAATGGTGAGTGGGGAAAAAGAGAAAAGGTAAACCCAGGACGCTCCTGTAACAAAAGTGCAGACCGGAGCTGGGCAACCCAAGACTCGAGAGGCTGCACCAAGGTAGCGCTGGCAAAAACAGAAAAAAAAAACTGAACACAGCAAACAACTGACAGGTGCAGGTACTTACAGAGGTGAAACGCTTAAAATGACGTCGCTGCGGAGGGCGGCCGGGACATAATAGACGGTTCCGGGGGCACCCTACTGGCACAGGCTCCTGGGACTGGACCTTGCGGACCCTCCGCTCGATATCCCAAGTAAGGGCTCCAATAACGCATGCAGGTGGCACAATAGTTTGTGGGGGGGGGCTACGTCCCCAGAGTCAAACTGGCGCAAGAGCGCGTCTGGTTTGGTATTCCGGGTGCCAGGCCAGTAAGTCAAATCGCTGGAAGAATAACGACCAGCGAGCCTGCCTGGTATTCAGTCAGCTGGCCAACCGCAAGTACTCGAGGTTCTTGTGGTCGGTCCACACAATGATGCGGTGAACAGCACCCTCTAGCCAGTGCCTCCACTCCTCAAGTGCCAACTTAATGGCCAGCAGCTCTCTGTCCCCTACGTCATAATTCCTCTCAGCTGGCGTGAGCCACTGGGAGAACTATACGCACGGGCGGAGCTTCTGGTCGGGAGGCGTGCGCTGTGACACTACAGCACCAACCCCCGAATCAGACACGTCCACCTCGAGGATGAATGGGAGCTGCGTGTCAACCTGGGCCAAGATAGGTTTGTCAGTGAACTTGTGTTTTAATTTATTAAACGCCAGTTCAGCTGCCTCAGTCCACTGAAAGGGGACATTAACCAAGGTCAGCTGCATTAAAGGCAGTGCGATCCCACTATAGTTCCGGATGAACCTACGATAGAAATTCGCGAACCCGAGGAAGCTTTGGAACTCCCTACGGGAGTGGGGTGTTGGCCAATCAAACACTGCCTTTACCTTGGCCGGATTGGCAATCAGCTCCCCCTCAGCCACGATGAAGCCCAAGAAGGTGGTAGATGGTGTAGAAAACTCACACTTCTCAGCCTTCACAAACAGCTGGTTCTCCAAGAGCCATTGTAAAATGGCTCCTAAGATGGACCTCGTGTTCCTCTGGCGAGCAGGAGAAAATCAAAATATCATCAAGGTAGACAAATACAAATTGATAGAGCATATCGTGGAGGACGTCATTAATTAACCACAGAAGACGGCAGGGGCGTCTTCCAGTGCCTGAATGAATACCTGAGTGAGTACCTAGTGATGCCTGAATGGCATCATTAGGTACTCGAACCGGACCTGATGAGTTTTAAAGGCCGTCTTCCATTTGTCGCCCTCGCAAATATGAATCAAATGATATGCATTTCTGAGGGCTAACTTGGTGAACACCCGTGAGCGCTGAAGGAGCTTGAACGCTGAGTTGATTAAAGTCAGAGGGTATTTGTTTTTAATTGTAATAGCATTGAGCTCCTGGTAGTCGATGCACGGACGCAAAGAGCCATCCTTCTTCCCAACAAAGAAGAACCCGGCCCCGAGTGTAGCCAAAGATGGCTGAATGAGGCCAGCATTCAGCGATTCCTTGGGCCCGAAATGCTGTACAGCTGGCTGGATTGCAGCCTCGCCCCCAGGATAAGATCTATAGCACAGTTGTAAGAGCAGTGAGGCAGCAGCGACAACACTCTCGACTTGCTAAAGACCTCGCCCAAATCGTGATAAGCCCGAGGGACGAGGCTGAGATCCGGCAGCTCAGCCCAGGAGGGGGAAACAGAGAGCGACGGGGAGCAATCAGCCTAACGCATGCAATTGGCCATACAGAAAGGACTCCAGGCAGAGATGGTGTTTTGAGCCCAATTAATCATTGGGCTAGGCTTCTGGAGCCATGGGAAACCTAGAACCACCGGGGAAGATGATACGGGGAGGACCAGGAACGCAAGTTCCTCCCGGTGGTTCTCGGAAAGAAAGATGGGAATAGACACCGTGCTTAGGGTAACCACCGCAAGCTTGCTGCCAGATATGGCAGTGACTCTCTGCCTATGGGGCAATTTACGTGCGGGAATGCCCACCTGCTCCACGAGAGCAGCTGAAATGAAATTACCCTTGGACCCCGAGTCAACCAGCACCTCAACCCTCCTCTTAACCCCAGGCAACTGCACGAGGGCCGAAATACACAATTTACCAGGGGGAGAAGAATAAGTCCCGCCCACCAGACCCCCCACGGTTACTGACGGGCTGTATCTTTTGGCCGCCGACCAGCATTCGTCCAGACTATTGTCGAGCGAACCACAGTACATGCACGCGTCAGACCTTCGCCTTCGCCGACGCTCCTCGTCGGTGATATTCTGAGAGAGCTCCATCGGTTCGGGCGAAGACCTGGTGCCACCTGTCTCAGCAATCGCAGTGGGCACGCGCTTGGCGCGCAGATGAGGGATGAGGCCGTGCTCCCTCGCACGCTCACGGTGTCGATTGTTTAGCCCTACCGCCTGATCCATCAGATCATCGAGCATCTCCAGGACAGGATGAACCACCAGCTCATCACGGAGTTGGTCACTCAAGCCGTGGAGGAACGCGCTGCGTAGAGCAGTCTCGTTCCACCCCAACTCAGACGCCACAACCCAGAACTCCATCGCGTACTCGGCCACCGACCGGGTACCCTCGCGGAAAGTCATTAGGCAGCTCATAACATTGCCCTGACGCTCAGTTCGACCAAACGCGCTGGAAAATGCGGCCACCAATTGATCAAACGAATATCGGTACCCCTCAGGGTTGTCTAGAATGGCATGGGCCCACTCCAGGGCTCGATCCCTGAGCAACAGGACAAAAAGCTGTATTTTGGCTATATCCCCTGGATACTCCTCCCCAACCTGCTCCAAGTACATTTGTAGTTGGAGAAGAAATGGATTGCATTTCCCCACCTCCCCCACGTATGGGGAAGGCACAGGAACAGAAAACGTACAGCGCAAAGTAGTGCGTGGAGCAGGCTGGAGGGGGCGCGGCCGCGGGATGCGCCGCGGACCATAACGTTACCATATTGGAAACCTGTTGTGTCAGCGCAGTGAGCTGCTGCTCGGTCGCCACTAGGTGGTCCATAGCGGATTGCTTTTGCAGTGATGCACCAGCTGAGCTACCTTCCTGGCTAGCTCATTCTGTCATGGCGTGTTAAATTCTACACAGCTCACACGCACGATACTAAACACAGGATGGAACCACACTGAGGGGCACGTTTGACAGTTTTATTAATGGCAAAATAACAGCGCACAGCTACAGAAATAGTCACTCGCCAGAGAAAATGGACCTGTGGAGAGAAGACGAGAGCCGTGAGCTGAGGAGTACAGCAAGGGGAAAATGGGCGAGCCAAATTGCCACTTATTTGGGAAATCCAGGGATGACCGGCAGGACCCAGTGGGGAACAGACGAACCATTAGGGTAGGAGGGGGAATGGAGCTGATGGTGCCTGACTGGGGGAGATGAAGGTGCTGAAGGGCAGTGAGGTGGGGCAGGAGAGCATGTGCAGTCCCAGCAACACACCTACACAATGGCAGCGACATGGGAATAAGGAGAAGAGAGATGGTTAACGGCGTGTTAACGATCACAATTAAATAAAGCAAGTCCAAACACGGGCAGTATACCCAGACGAGCCAGCGTAGACTGCATGGAGGGAACCTCCTTAAGTACGCTGGCTGATGAGTGGGCGCAGGTGTGTCTTCTGCCTCAGGTGCAGTGATGTGTTGATTAAGGTGAGACCGGAGGGGCGGGGCACGCTCCCACTGCCCATGACATGCATCTCTGTAAATAGTGACGCAAGGTCCGGTTTGTGGTGGATCGTTTTCCTCTTGCCTAGACGAAAGACAGAAATGGTTTGTGATTAATTAAAGCAAGTTTAAAACATATTTGGGAAATACACTTGTTGTTAAAAGCCAGTGGTGGAAAAAAAGTGCTTCGCTGTTGTATTTAACCACAATTTTCTTGTATCTGCACTACAGTAAAGTAGATTTTACAAGGGCTGGGTTACGTTTAAAATCATTTTTTACTGTGGTCTCAGCAATCAGAATGAGTTAATACATTCAGTTGAATGGAATCTAGTACTTTAACTGAGGGTGTGCATCCCCAAGTATAGAGTCGCTCAGTCAAAATATGTAATTTTTATCAATAAAAGTTTAGCCACCACTCTGTCACTGCTGTGTCTCTTCTTGCCCTGGCTTCAAGTATGGGCAGCGTTTTGTACTTGTATTGCTAAAATATAAAAGGATGCACTACAGTGAGTCTCAAATATTTGTAATGTGTCCTGTTATAGTATTGCATTGGTTATTGACGATAGACTATAAACTACACATATAAACTAAATTATAATGGTGACTGAACACCTCCCATTTCCCAAAGTGTAAGATACACTATTATGAATATAAGTCATAAAGGATCACACAAGTGATCTGACAAAAAAGTAAACAAGCCGTTCTTAAACAGTGGCTAATATTGGATGTCCCATTCATTTTCATTTATTCTGTAATTAATATTCACACAATCAAATAAATCTCAGTTCAGTCCCTTTCATATTAAGTGGAAATTGTGCTACTTTAGTTCTGGCACTTTATCTATACTTTAATTTAAAAAGCAAAGGATATGAGTACTTTGTCCACCACTACTAAAAATAACGGGGTGTGCAACTTACCAGTCATAACACATTGCTGTGTCGTGCTACGTTGCGGTGTTAAAGCAGATGCTGGTCGGACTCTAGAATGAAAATACACACAACTTAAGTACATGCACAGCACAAAAGTGCAACATGTAAAAAACACCTTTTTAACCAGGATTAACACAAGCTTATTTCACCTGATGTTGTCGACACAAGCACAAAATACAAGTAGAGCACGGAGTTAGCATTGATGGCTAACTAGCTAGCTCATTGTCTGCATACAGGAGACAACGGTGTTGTTTGTTCAAAGTGAAGTTTCCACCGCTGGGATAAATAACGTAAAAGATGCATAATATCACATCATATCACAACACTCACCATCCTCTATATCCTCTATATCATGGTTTTTCAACTGCCGTGGTCGTGTCCTCCCGTTACTTGCCGGTCGGTGGCCGTAAATTCCTTTTGGGTCGCTCCATCTAGTTCCCTTTGGATTCTCTCATCAGCCAAAAGGCACATCTGTTGTGATGTGGCGTAGTATAAATAAAGCTAAATTGAATTGAATTGAATTGAAGAAAAGTCTGTTGGACCACGGTGTTCAATTCTGTGAAGTCATTTCTCTCATTGTTGTTTATATTGACACTTGCTTGCTTGCTCACAGACGAATCTTTGCAAATGGCAGCTGGAGATTCTGTAGAAGACGTCGCTCTCATGACGTTACGCCCTGACAAATCAGTGGCCTGCAGTCTGTTGACGTCACATTTTCAGCTCGATTCAGCACACTTGGAACCTCAGTCTGATGGATCCGAAAATAGTTCCCGGTACGAGGGGTAGGTACTAATGGAAAAACCTACAAAGCGTGCCAAGTCAAGGTGAGTAGGGCTATATAGGTATTAGTGGAAAAGGGGCTTTATATTTGCTTGTTGTTTGTGGTTTTACAGCATGTCTCCTCACACGTGCTCCTGCGATGAGGTACTTTCATGCAGGTGGACTTTTTCAACACAAACCTGGTCCTTCGTACATGCGGTCAGCATGGAGACTCTAGGAGACATTCACCGGCGGGCCAGGGGAGACAGTGGAAGGGATGGTGTGGGAAAACTCGCAGGTGAATGTTTTTATTAAATCACACATCCTGTTTTTTGCCGATGTGTTCCGTTTATACTCACTGTAAACATGGGAGTGAGCACGGTGCAGCGATGCATTTGATTGGTTAGACTGATAACATACACGTTTGAGTACTACTCAGAGACAAATTTGATTGGCGAAATTGGCGGAAGTTAACGACGATTGGCCAAAATTGCGGGAAAGTTGACAGCACCTGTCATCATGGATCCTAGACTACCTCACAAACCGGCCTCAGTTTGTGAGAACCCGGGACTGTGTGTCCGACACGATCATCGGTAGCATGGGGGCCCCCCAGGGAACAGTTTTGGCTCCCTTCCTGTTCACCCTTTATACTGCGGACTTCTCACACAACACAACACACTGCCATCTACAGAAGTTCTCTGACGACTCTGCAATCGTTGGCCTCATCTCCAACGGAGATGAAGCTGAGTACAGAGGGCTTATCCAGGACTTTGTGGACTGGTGCCATCGGAACTGCCTCCAGATCAACGCGAGGAAAACTAAGGAGCTGGTGGTGGACTGTCGCAGGCAAGGACAACCCCTCACAGCACCAGTAAATATACAGGGAACAGACATCGAGATGGTGACATCCTATAAGAACCTGGGTGTTCATCTGAACAATAAACTAGACTGGTCACACAATACTGACGCACTCTACAAGAAGGGACAGCACAGGCTGTTCCTACTGAGGAGACTCAGGTCTTTTGGTGTACAAGGGGCGCTGCTGAAGACATTCTATGACACGGTGGTGGCATCAGCCATCACTTTTGGAGTAGTCTGCTGGGGCAGTGGCATTACAGCAGCCGATTGGAAGAGACTGAACAAACTGATCAAGAAAGCTAGCTCTGTCCTGGGGCAGCGCCTTGACCCAGTGGAGGAAATGGGAGAGAGAAGGATGGTGGCCAAACTGTCATCTCTGCTGGAGTCCGAGTTCCACCCTATGCAGGACATACTGAATGCACTGAGGAGCTCATTTAGCAGCAGACTACATCATCCTAGGTGCACAACCGAGAGGTTTCGCAGGTCCTTCCTACCTACGGCTGACAGACTGTACAACCTAAGCAGGGCTGCTCGCAGAGATAGCAAAAAGACGTGACAACCTAATAGTATTGAATGTAAAAGACGCAACAGACTTACACAATGGTCCCCTCCGGTATACAACTAGGAAAATACTGGTCGCTATGGAGAGTGAGAATTTGTATGGGTGCATAATCATACCATGTAGGATAACTAAGTAGACGGTTATGCTGTTTCATTCCATCTAGCTACAATGCTCCGCACTGTGTGTGTTTATATATTTATATATTTATTCCATCTAGCAACAATGCGCCACACTTTGTGTGTTTATATATTTACATATTTATTCCATCTAGCAACAATGCTCCACACTTTGTGTGTTTATATATTTACATATTTATTCCATCTGGCTACAATGCTCCGCACTGTGTGTTTATATATTTATATATTTATTCCATCTAGCAACAATGCTCCACACTTTGTGTGTTTATATATTTACATATTTATTCCATCTAGCAACAATGCTCCACACTGTGTGTGTTTATATATTTACATATTTATTCCATCTAGCTACAATGCTCCGCACTGTGTGTTTATATATTTATATATTTATTCCATCTAGCAACAATGCTCCACACTTTGTGTGTTTATATATTTACATATTTATTCCATCTAGCTACAATGCTCCACACTGTGTGTTTATATATCAACATATTTATTCCATCTAGCTACAATACTCCGCACTGTGTGTTTATATACTCATATATTTATTCCATCCAGCTACAATGCTCCACACTGTGTGTCTATATATACACTACCGTTCAAAAGTTTGGGGTCACTTAGAAATTTCCTTATTTTTGAAAGAAAAGCACTTTTTTTCAATGAAGATAACTTTAAACTAATCAGAAATACACTCTATACATTGCCAATGTGGTAAATGACTATTCTAGTTGCAAATGTCTGGTTTTTGGTGCAATATCTAGATAGGTGTATAGAGGCCCATTTCCAGCAACTATCACTCCAGTGTTCTAATGGTACAATGTGTTTGCTCATTGCGTCAGAAGGCTAATGGATGATTAGAAAACCCTTGTGCAATCATGTTAGGTCTGCAATGCTGTAATTGCTGCAAATGGAGGATTCTTTGACGAAAGCAAAGTTTGAAGGAAAAAATTATTATTTCAAATACAAATCATTATTTCTAACCTTGTCAATGTCTTGACTATATTTTCTATTCATTTTACAACTCATGGTGGTAAATAAAAGTGTGACTTTTCATGGAAAACACAAAATTGTCTGAAGTGACCCCAAACTTTTGAACGGTAGCGTATATATTTATATGTACATATGTATACTCGCTGCTCTTGTTTTTCTCTTGCCTTCTGATTGTTGCTCTGAGTGTTGCTATCCCTGTGCTGTTGCAATCCTGGAATTTCCCCATTGTGGGACTAATAAAGGCTTATCTTATCTTATCTTATCTTAAGTTGCGGTGATTGGATAAAGTTCAAATTTTGCGGGATTGGCTAAATTTGCAGGAATTGCTGCGATCGCAACATTGCGAAATCCTGGAGAAACTGTTTAGAAATAATGCTAGCTTATGAGGGGGAGCTGAAAAGTTCATAGGCTGACTAAGAAAGAGTTATGTTTTTGAAGATCAAGATTAGGCCTTTTCCACCAAGACGGTTCCAGTGCTTAACTGGAGCCAGAGCCTGACTGGCACCAGTTCTTTGGTTTTCCACCGGCTAAACCACCAGTCCCAGGCTCTCAAAAGTGGGGCTATCCTGGCTCCAACTCCTACCTGGGCCAGCGGCAGCACCAGTTTATGTTGGTTACGTCCACAGCCATGGGCGGGGTTAACCGACCAGCTTCAAAACATTACTGACCACCATGTTGCATTCCAAACAGCAGAGCAAGTGATGGATTCCAAAACCAAACAGATTTGGAGTGAAGAGGAGACACATTTCCTGGCTCTGTGGACATGAGCAGAAGTACAAGATAAGCTGGAGGGGGCCACTCATCTGATGAACTGTTTTTGGGGATAGGCCAGCCAGCTGGACTGTCGTAACTGCCATGGATGAGTCAGTACACCAAACTGCTCAAAACACACTGGTAAGTGTATTGTCTTTAAAATGCCAAAAGTTAACGAATATATATACACATATATATACAGTATATCCGCTTGTATTGATATGTAAAGGCCAGAGTGTGGATACATATAGTATACTAAAATATTATAACGTTTTCCGTTAGCTATGCTAACAAGCTAACAGTGCTTTTACCACGAACGTTTCTCCTCGCCATAAAAATTTGCCTTTGAGAAACTAGAACAAAAATCTTAGTGTCTTACAGAATACTTTGTTAGATATCCAGTGCAAAATACGCTGTTTGTTCAGAATCGATACTGTTTATTGTTGTCTCAAATGACGTTAGTGATGTTGCCACATACAACTTGAAATGCTCATTTGAAAGAAAATGAGAACAAAAATCTTAGCGTCTTACAGAATACTTTTTAATAAAGATATCCAGTGCAAAATACGCTTTTTGTGGTATCAATACCGTGTATGAATGGGTGCCTTGCGTTGTGTTATGGGAGATTTTTCTACCAAAGACCCTAGTAACGTCGTCTTTTTTTTTACTATTTTGGTAATATTTCCATAATCTTGGGCCATTTTTAAAAAAAATTTCACTCATGTTTAATTGTGTGTTGTGTAACCGTATTTTATCTAATCCTTCTCTGACTTTACTGCGCAGTAGCCTGGTGGAGCACCTACAATGTCATTGTACTGTACAGCTGTACAATGACAATAAAGCCTATTGTATTCCTATTCTTCTATTCTATAATCAGATATGTAAGCTTTGCTAATATTGATATTGAATAAAATTGCCTTCTATGTCTGCACATTTAATGGAAGGCTTAAGTTGTACACTGCATAAACTAAAACACTTTTTTTGTATTCACAGATTTATCACACCTGGATGATGAGGGAGAACCATCCAGACCTGTGGCGTCCAGCTCACGTTCACCAGCACCAAGCTCGTCCTCCTCCTGCTCTTCCTCCTCTTCTCATCAGACCAGATTAGTAATATATGTTCAGATCATGACCCATTCACACAAAGGAGGGAGTGAATTAAACCAATTATACACTTGAATTGAATGTTGTGATGCCACTAACAGTAAATGGATGTTGAATAGATACATTCAATCTTAGATTGACGATTCCTGCGTTTCTTCTTCTTTTAGATTTGATTGGCAGTTGGTTACAGGTGCATTACCGCCATGTTCTTCACTCTATATCATCACTCTATCAAGTCAGGAGCTGTAGTCCTTCTATCATCATTGCTGTGTCCAATCAAACCTCAACTCTATCTTCAGACATCACTCTTCTTTGTCTCCTCGTACTTCACTCTATATCATCACTCTATCTGGTCAGCATTTTTCAGTGTGTGTGTGGCGCATGTATTTTTGCCTACATATGTATGAGTATAAAGTGAGATGCTTAGGATTGCATATGTGGATTGACCTCACGTCTTAGGATGGGACAATATGTCTGGACCGCCTGTGGATAACGGCAAGAGGACGGAGGTACCGGGATAAGGAGCTGAAAGGACTTCCTGACCTCCTGGGGCCAGGTGGAGGACTAAGGGACTCGAGGGAGAGTTATTGTCAATGCGGGGTTTTGACAGGGATGTGTGATTCTTCCTTTGATGTTGATGTATAAATGTGGGGGTTCTGATGCAGCTCTCTCTCTTCTGTTCTTGAGAGATCGCTGGGAATGTGAAAGCTACATTAAAACCTAAATTGAGAAATAATTCAGCCTCGTTATTTCACGCTCCCCACATGTGGTTATTTTATATTGCTTCTTATTTTTGTACTTTAAAACAGGGAAATGGAAATGGGACACAAACATGGACCTCCTTCTTGACTACCTGGAGAGGTCAGAGGAGAGACAGCAGGAGCAGAGCAGGAGGGAGGAGCAGCTGACCTCCGCTTTGCTGCAAAGCGTCCAGAAGATGGAGGACAGTACCAGTACCCTTGTTGGATTGATGGGATGCATTGTGTCTGTGCTTAAGGGACTGCAAAAAAAGTAACTATCACAGCATTGATATTTTTGGCTGTGTACATAATATTTTCATATGTAGCCATCTTAAGTTTTTGCACATTTTGTAAATAAAAGCTTTCTTTCCTTAAGTGTTTTTCTGCTTCCACATTAAGTAATTGTTTTCCTCACACTAAACATATGCATGAAATGTAAAGCTATTTAGCACAAACAATGCAAACCACTATAACATTGTAGTGGTGGGAAGTGAAAGTGCAAGTACTGAATTACTGCACTTACTGCAAGTTAATTTTTTCAGGTATTGGACAATATATCAGGTATTTGTAGACTTTACTCATATTTTTGACAACTTTTTTTTCACATTTTCTAAAGAACAAGCAGCAACAAACTTTAAATCCATGTTAAATGTTCCAAGTTGCCAGCTTCAAAAATGATAATGAGTTTATATTCTTTTGACAACGTACCATATGACATTCTATCAGCTCTGGACAAGATCATTTCTGGGGAAAGTACTTTTAATTTGTACACTTTAGAGTCTGTCCCTTGTTACCCCTTCATGAATAAAAACTTGAATCAGTACTTTAACCAGAATAGATTACATACAAGTACAGAAGGCGTATACCTTTAACAACTCTGTAAACGTGCCTATAAAATATATATATACACCATAAATACTTCAAAACAGAGTACACTGAGGATCGATTGTCAGATGAATTTTTTTATTTATTAACGCTTTTCAACTACACGTTATATTTTGTAAATGATATGGTAGGCATTAAACAGGTTATTGCTCCCCACTGTTAAAATATTCCATTAAAGCTGCCCTAATGTCATCCCCTTCTACGCTGGCATGGTCAGATCGTGGTTGAACTGGAGGCTGACTGTCATCATGTGTGTCTGGGAGTCCAAAGTTGTCACCATCTTCCTCACAAATATTATCAAGTATACAGCAGGTGAGCACCATTTTCTCGCTCAGCTCCAGTTTGCAGTCATTCCTTGTCAGGAGGGACCTCCATCATCCTTTCAAGCCGCCGAAAGCCATTTCCACAACTGAACGTGCACGACTCATCCAGTAGTTGTAGTTAAGTTGTTCAGGGGTGAAATCCGGTGTCATGCCAAAAAGTGATCACCATCTACAGGAGCCAGGAGTGCTCGCTTGTTAAAGGTGTGCTGCCTGGTCTCAGTCCACCTACAATGTGTCTAAATGTTGTGAGGTTTTATTGCATCTGAAAAATTATAGTGTTGGCCAAACTGTTGCAGTTTGGAAAACAACGTATAGAATTTATCAGATTGCAATTGATTGCAATATTTATGTGCAAAAACATCATTGTTTGGAGGTGCATAGAATATATATTGATACAGTATCTTCATGTATATATGCAGTAAATCTATGCATTTTTCCATGTAACCTTGTGACTGCATTATTTTAATTGCTTTTAATCCTAGATCAAGTTTGTTTCGGGTTCAAAATGCATCATAAGTGTTAAATATATCTTATTATACTTACTTATCTTATTATACTTCCTCTCGGCGCCACACGAGTCGGCTGCCTTTTGCAACAGCGGCTCGATTCCGAGTTTTTTTTTTCCCTTCCTCTCTCTTTTGATCACTTTTTTTTTTTTTTCACCCCACTTATATCACGGACACACAGATCGTCCCAAATGTCTCCTGAGCCGGTGGACGGAGCCACTGTTTATAGCAGGATACGATACAACAGGGAAGAGCTGCTAGCATTTAACCGCCACCCGGTCCCACTGGAAAAACTCGACATACCGAGAGAACTGAGGCGAAAACGCCGCGGCTGCCGGGCTGGAGTAAGGCGGAGGACAAAAAATATAAGGTACAGACCCTCCCTTCCATCTGTTGTCATGGGAAATGTACGGTCGATACTGGGAAAGTTAGATGAGCTAGCGGCTATCTCCCGTTATGATAGCACTTACCGGGAGTGCTCTCTCCTTTTGTTTACTGAGACGTGGCTAACTGAACTAGCAGCAGATGCTAACATTGAGCTGGAGGGTTTTCACATGATACGAGCTGACCGAACACCAGAGAGTGGCAAAACTAGGGGCGGTGGAGTGATAATGTATGTTAACAACAACTGGTGCAGACCGGGACATATCACTGTTAAACAACGACACTGCAGCAAAGACATTGAGTTGCTAGCTGTTAGCATGAGGCCTACATATCTCCCGAGAGAACACTCACACGTGATCTGCATTGTTGTTTATGCAAATCCGACGGCGAACGCTGGGACAGCGCGTGACGTCATCCATTCAGTAACCAGCAGGCTGCAGACAGAACACCCAGATGCTCTTTTCCTCATCTCAGGCGATTTCAACCACGTTTCACTGTCTCCCATTCTGCCCACTTTCACCCAGTATGTCACATGCCACACTAGAGACAATAAAACACTGGATTTGTTCTACGCAAACACTAAGGAGGCGTACACCTCATCACAACTCCGGAGATCGGATCACAACTTGGTTCATCTCCGACCGGTGTACAAACCCCTAGTGCACAGACAACCTCCGGCCATGCACACTGTGGAGTTATGGTCTGAGGAGACAATGGACACTCTAAAGGACTGTTTTGAAGCCACTGCCTGGAAGCAGCTCTGCGATCCACATGGTGAGGACATCGATGGCCTCATTCACACCTTCATGGGCTACCTCAGCTTCTGTGTGGACAAATCCATTCCCACCAAGACCATACGGCGTCACTCAAACAACAAACCCTGGATCAACCCAGAGATAAAAACACTTCTGAGAGAGAAGAAGAGGATCTTCAGGTCGGGGAACAGGGAGATGCTGAAGTCCGTACAGAGGGAGCTGAGGAGAAAGATCAGAGAAGGCAAGGACAGCTTCAGGAAGAAGATGGAGGACAAGCTGCAACAGAGCGACATCAGCGGGGTCTGGAGAAACCTCAAAACCATCTCGGGGCTCCAGAATACCTCCCCCCAGGCCACGGGGGGCAGGGAGTGGGCGAACAACCTGAATCTGTTTTTCAATAGATTTGACCAACCGCCCTCCCCCCTGTCTGCACAACAACCACTGCTGCCTCTAAGAAATCAAGTCCTGCTGCCCACTCCCCACTCCACCGACACCCCCCCCCACTCCCAACACACAGCCCCCCATCCTGACCCTGACCAAGACCCAGGTGAGGACGGAGCTGAGGAAGATCAAGGCGAGGAAGGCGTCGGGTCCGGACGGCATCAGCGCAAAGCTCCTCAAGTCCTGTGCAGACCAGCTGCGTGGGATTTTGACGTATATCTTCAACATGAGCCTGAAACTGGGGAGGGTACCACAGCTGTGGAAAACATCTTGTGTGGTACCTGTACCAAAAACTTCCCACCCCAAAGACCTGAACAGCTTCAGACCGGTGGCCTTGACGTCCCACTTGATGAAGACCCTGGAGAGACTGCTCCTTGCTCATCTCCGCCCCCTGGTGGAACCAGCGATGGATCCACTCCAGTTCGCCTACCAGCATGGCATTGGGGTGGAGGATGCGGTGATCTTCCTCCTTCACCGTTCTCTGTCCCACCTGGAGAAGCCCGGGAATATGGTGAGGATCATGTTCTTTGACTTCTCCAGTGCTTTCAACACCATCCAACCGATGATCCTGAAGGACAAGCTGCTGCGCGCAGGGGTGGACCAGCACCTGTCATCATGGATCCTGGACTACCTCACGAACCGGCCTCAGTTTGTGAGAACCCGGGACTGTGTTTCCGACACGATCATCAGTAGCACGGGGGCCCCCCAGGGAACGGTGCTGGCTCCCTTCCTGTTCACTCTTTATACTGCGGACTTCTCACACAACACAACACATTGCCATCTACAGAAGTTCTCTGATGACTCTGCGATCGTTGGTCTCATCTCCAGCGGAGATGAAGCTGAGTACAGAGGGCTTATCCAGGACTTTGTGGACTGGTGCCATCGGAACTGCCTCCAGATCAACGCGAGGAAAACTAAGGAGCTGGTGGTGGACTGCCGCAGGCATGGGCAGCCCCTCACAGCACCAGTAAATATACAGGGAACAGACATCGAGATGGTGACATCCTATAAGTACCTGGGTATTCATCTGAACAATAAACTAGACTGGTCACACAATACTGACGCACTCTACAAGAAGGGACAGAGCAGGCTGTTCCTGCTGAGGAGACTCAGGTTTTTTGGTGTACAAGGGGCGCTGCTGAAGTCATTCTATGACACAGTGGTGGCATCAGCCATCACTTTTGGAGTGGTCTGCTGGGGCAGTGGCATTACTGCAGCCGATAGGAAGAGACTGAACAAACTGATTAAGAAAGCTAGCTCTGTCCTGGGGCAGCGCCTTGATCCAATGGAGGAGATAGGAGAGAGAAGGACGGTGGCTAAACTGTCATCTCTGCTGGAGTCCGAGTTCCACCCTATGCAGGACATACTGGATGCACTGAGGAGCTCATTTAGCAGCAGACTACATCATCCCAGGTGCACAACCGAGAGGTTTCGTAGGTCCTTCCTACCAACGGCTGTCAGACTGTACAACCTAAGCAGGGCTGCTCGCAGAGATAGCAAAAAGACGTAACAAACTAATAGTTTTTTTTGAATGCAAAAGATGCAATAGACTTACACAATGGTCCTCTCCGGCATACAACTAGGAACATACCGGTCGCTATGGAGGGTGAGAATATGTATGGGCACATAATCATACCATGTAGGATAACTAAATAGACGGTTATGCTGTTTCATCCCACCTAGCAACAATGCTCTGCACTGTGTGTGTTTATATATTTACATATTTATTCCATCTAGCTACAATGCTCAGCACTGGGTGTGTTTATATTTATATATCTATATATTTATTCCATCTAGCTACAATGCTCCGCACTGTGTTTTTATATATCTACATATTATTCCATCTAGCTACATTGCTCCGCACTGTGTGTGTTTATATACTTGCATATTTATTCCACCTAGCTGCAATGCTCCGTACTGTGGGTGTTTATATATTTACATATTTATTCCATCTAGCTACAATGCTCTGCACTGTGTGTTCATATATTCATATATTTATTCCATCCAGCTACAATGCTCTGCACTGTGTGTCTGTGTGTGTGTGTGTATATATATATTTTATAGTAATATGTACATATGTATATTAGCTGCTCTTGCTTGCTTGTTTTTTTTTTTTTGTTTGTTTTTTTTTTCTTGCCTTCTGATTGTTGCTCTGAGTGTTGCTATCCCTGTGCTGTTGCAATCCTGGAATTTCCCCGTTGTGGGACTAATAAAGGCTTATCTTATCTTATCTTATCTTATCTTATACCTAACTAAATACTGTTTATCTGTTGAAATATAATTTAACTGCTAATATAAACCCATAACAATACAGCACTTGGTGATCATTTTTTGGGCAGCTGATCACTTTTTGGCATGACATAACAAGCGACCAGCGTCTCATAATGCGCCGTAACACCACCTATTACAGAATTGACATAAATATTATGTTTAAAAGTGTAGTCAGTGCTAGCTAGTTGAGCTACAGACTTGAGCTAAGAATGGCTGATAACTGAAATATTGATAATTAGTGGTCTCCTTAAACGTAGCCACCGTTCTCTGCAATAAAGAATAAAACTGTTTTTGGATGGAATACAGGTTTGGAATAATAAAAGCAGCGCTCCCAAAGAGACATCAAACTCCTCCATGTTGACAAGCTAGTGCTGCTACTTCTTCTTCTGTTTCGTTCTGCGGGGTTGCATAAAAGCACTTCACACTACATAATGATGTAGCCCTGACGTAATCCCCGACTAGCTCCATATCAGTGGAAAACCAACTGGTTCTTATGAGGCACTACAGTTGAACTGGTTAAGCACTTGCACAAGCCCCAGAACCGAACTAGCACTGGTTCTTATTTTGGTGGAAATGAGGCAGAAGAGAGCTCCTATAGTGCAGGGATCCAAGCGCAGCAACACCGATGTTGAAAAATATGTTGAAAAATAAACCATATTTGTTCAAATTTGATCACTGCATCATAGTCAGCCTATGAACTTGTCAGCACCCCCCCACCACCACCACCATGTGGATCTTGTGCCTCAAAAAGATACGCTGTATATTTCCAATTCTTTCCCCACGTTTCAGCTGTCTGATTGACAGCTGACACTTGACACTGTTCCGGGAGTGGGCGTGGTTTCAGCATCTGCTGCAGACACGCCCCCACCATCTTCGAGCAGACAGAGCTGGCAGATTTTTCAACATTTTTAAAGCTGTTTTTACATAATTGGCGATATTTTTAAACATTCAGATTTGACTAGACAGTTAATGACACACTTTTGTTTGGTCTGCTAGACTCAAAACACATTTACTGATTCGCTTGTCAGGGACTTTAATTTATCTGAGCTCCTCCTGCTCACATTCTTAAGATCCGAAGCTTGGAATTTGCTAGTGGTTCCTCAAATGAGATTGAAGACTGGGTTGACAGTCGTTTAATCTGTAGCACCAAACCTTAGTGAGAGTCTCCCACTCCAACTATGTTTAGCTGACTCTGTGGACTGCTGAAAACTTGCTTGTTTATCCAGGCTTTCTGTTGAGATTCTCATTAACTTATTTTTTAAATAATCAGATTTACTTTGCTTTAACTTGTGTTTTTTTGGATTGCCTGTTTTTAAATATATTTTTATTATGTCTCCTTCTAGTTATCTTTTATTCTGTTTTTTTACAACATTTTGTGACTATGTAAAAAAGTTTTATAAATAAACTTTACTTCATTACATTGTTTGTGCAATAACTGCACAGTATTTAGGAGCCATTTACAAATTATGCTTTTTGTATGTTTTTTTGTGCTTTTATGCATTTTATGTCCCTGCAAAACATGAACACTGTCCATACAGTAACCTTGGATTAATGCTCCAGACCATAGACGGAATAAAACGTACAGCGTACGCTTCAACAGACAGACCTTTATTTTAACTTAACCTTTATTTAACCAGGAAGTCCCTAGAGATTGCCATCTATTTTTCAAGGGAGACCTGGCCAAGACGGCACACAGATACACAGATACTTGCACTATTAAAATGTAGGTGTAGGTGTATATAACTTTTCATAAGATCTAATTTAAAGAAATGTGTAAAAGTTTGCAAAATTTGCCTGCTTTTAAACAACTGGTATTTTTTTTGGGGGGGGGGGGGGTTGACATATTTCTCTGCTTTAATATATACTGTATATAGTGAATTTTTTACAAATGGCTGTGCACGTTTTTTTGTTTTAAAGTAAATAGAAGTGGGAGCTAAAAAAAAAAAAAAAATCAACCAGAATTCAGAAACAATACTGCAGCCAGTAAAAATGGATGATCCATGGTTCTAACAAAATGAGCATTAAATACTTTATTTCCTACATTGTTGTAATTTCTTTCACCCAGCCACAACTGAATATATAATGAGGAAAAAAGGTAGGGAACAGCCATTATTAGTTTTTCGTTTTTCTTATTTCAGACAAGAATAAAAAGGAGAAATTGAACCTACTTGAGCAACATCCATTATTGCTTTAAGTTTTTTCTCTGTTATCATTTTCTTTTGCAACAGCATAAACATGCTCGTAAGAATTATTTACTCTTGTGTGACTTTGTGTTATTTACAGTATTTTTAAATGTAACCGGAGTGGTGACCTAGAGGTAGAGCATCCGCCCCACAACCAGGAGGCCAGGGTTCAAGTCCCGGCCAGGTCATGCCAAACACCATATAAAAATGGAACTTCATGCCATCCAGTTTGGTGCTCAGCAAAAATGGAACGGAGGAGGAAAATGTTGGTTACCCAGCCACAGAGGGTGCACAAGCCAGTGTACTCCCTGTCCCGGTCCGGATAAAATGGGCAGGGCTGTGTTAGGAAGGGCATCCGGCATAAAAACCCTTGCCAAATCAACATGCGGATTATTGGAATACAAGGTGATGATACACTGTGGCAACCCCGAAAGAGAGCAGCCGAAAGAAAAAACAAACAAACAAAAACAGTATTTTCAAATGTGCTTGCAGTACCAATTAACGGCAATAATCAATTTATTTCCACTAATCCATTGACTTAAATAGCTCAGTGTGTCAATGATATGTTGGAGGTTTTTTTACATTTATATGTAATATTCTACAGATTTTTCAAATTAAAAGTTCTTTCCTCTTAAGTTTAAGTTTAATGTTTATTTGAAAGGGACATTACATACTAATGAACATTAATACAAATGTAAGTATGCCAAATCCCGCAATACTGCTAATTTCCATCTGTAGTCCCCTGGCAGGTCACAAAAACACACAAACAGACAATCATACACGAGCAGAACATCTGCAATGAAACCTTGCTTTTCATTTTTCCAGCCTTTCTGAAAAGTGCGTTTGAGCGTATATACCTTTAAATCTTCAAACTGGCTTCAACTCCACCTTCCCTTTTACATCATCATTGGTATCGTTGACTGGCTAGCTCCTAGCCTTTAGCTCAGATGTATCTCGAGCCAAATACAGGTCAGGTCGGCCCCGGGACCTTTCGTGGCACAGGCAGAGAATTTCTGTGAAACTCCTTACATTTGATGGTGACTGAGAACAGTCTTTTTAACAGTTTTGCAGGGGTTCTCCGTTTGCACTGTTGGGTATCCCAGGGCCAACTTGACGGCTGATTGGGTCAGGGCCAACTTGACCTGTTACCCCTAAGCCAATTAAAGTTTGTCTTAAGGAATGAATAAAATAATGAATCACTGGTAGACAGGGGTGTGTGGTTTCAGTGGTTGATCAGGTATGACCGGTCCCTTGAGTACAATAAGCACAGAAACAATCACAAATGAGTGGCTAAACTACTAGCTGCAAGGTGGCTAGCTGATGTTAGCAGCTATAGCTAGCCATTTAAAATAGCATCTAAGTATGATGTACTGTATATGGTCAAATGTTAGTAGATTAACAAGGATTCCAGTGGGAGTGAATAGAATTTATAGAAAATAGCAATCCAAACTGACCAGATCAATAGTTAAGCTAACATTAGGTGGCCTGTCAGTCACATGACCAATGCCAACCAACCACCAAGCCAAGCTAATGCTAGCTGAGCTCAATGCAGCATTACGGTGAAAATATAACAAAATAAACCAGAATGGCAGGAGATAGATTATCCATGGTGGATTAATGAACTAGGTGGTAGGTATCTGTTAGTGTGACTGAAATCTAAAGAAAATAATAATACGAACCATGATTGGTAAGCTAACTTGTTAGGCTACTGTTGTCCACATGATTGACAACTAGGCTGGCCAATAACAGAGCAGCAGGCAGGTATCAAGGACACTCTGGGCTGGGTTTACTCTGTAAGTGATGTCCCATAGCAAATCTGTAACAGTCAATGCTGCTTTTTGGAGTGACAAACAATATAAAGGCTGTGTGTTTTTTAAGAGAAGTGAGTTTTGATATTTTTTCGATAATCATGTGACCAATGGACGCCTTTCAAAAACACGGTCAATGACCCCTTTAAAACCGAGGGAATCACCTGGATGCTGGGAATCTCACTTTCAACAGTGTTAATAGTGGCAGGGTCTCTTCTCACAGTTTAAAGTGCCATAAGATGACTGATGTGAATTGTCGCCATGCTGAGTGGGACAAACTGGGACAAAAGTGCATCCAGGATTCCATAAGTGATTTTGTCTCCTACTAAACGGTTGCCATCCAGCTTGGTGTTTTTCTTCCTCCATGTCTGTGCCATTAGAGATTCAGAAGTAATTACCTGCTCGGCTTCCTCTGCAGGTTCACAGCACGTTGATTAATGCAGACGCATGCACCCTCAACATAAGCGGCCATGAGTTGGAAGGTTGTGGCTGAAAAAAAACCTCTGCAGACCAAACATCTTGCTGTCAAAGGCCTGCAGAATCCAGAATTACACAATAAGAACAGATCTAAAGAAATATACATTTGAGAAATTACAAATTTATGTATCTGTTTTCGATTTTTAACTGTATTTAAGTCCATTTTGTCCTATTCATTATCATTGTCACACTCCACATAGAAACAAGATAACATGAATAATGTATGCTTTCACAGCAAAGAATAATTGTTCTACCTAAATTTACAGGAATTAAAACTTTACTAAAATTAGTTACACTTTACCAGATACAAATTTCAAAATATGCAAACAGCTTACTATCCTATACAACTTACATCCATTATACATACACTAAATATACTAATTTTTTTGGATTCTTTATTCAGATTTAATCCTTTTCTGCTGTGGATTGACTGTACGGTCTAAAATTAGTTCTAACATACAAAAATAGCACTGAATAATTTTTGAATTACTGATATAAAATGCTAGTAAAAATATGTGAAATCAGAAGTTTAAAAGTTCAATCTTTATTTTAGAACCAAAAGTCATTAAAGTTAATTAAACCAAATCAAGTCTAAATAATTATGGCATAATTTTTTTTTTAAAAGCAAAACTTTATTTTTCAGTAAAACAAAATCAAAACTAGAATGAAAGCACCAAGGTGCTGATGCCTCAGTGCCAGAGCCTTGGCGGAGGTATGTGTTCTTGGATCATCACCAAAATGTTATGGGTTGCTCTCTAGTCCAAGGACCACCTCTGGTAAAAATTTCATCCAAATCCATACAGTACTTTTGGAGTACACGCATGCACAGTGAAAGTAATCTGCAGTTCACATGCCCATACTGTCGGTGGCAGCTAAGAGCCATCAAACTGATCTGAACAGCTGCAATCCAAACACAAAGAAGAGCATGGTGGCAGACATTTTAAATGGTGGAGGCGATGGAGTTACGTGAATACAATGACAACCAAGACGAACAGGAGCTTTTGCTGTTTAGTGGCAGAGGAAGAAAACAGACGGGCAAAAAGATGGACATTTTGTTCACTCAGTATTGGTGGATTGTTCAGTACTTCCCTCTGGTGGAAGTTTACAGGCGCATGCGCAGTTCACTGCAACCATTTGAAGTGCTCAGTGGGGCTATAATAAAGGTGCACTGCCACCTCTACTGGGCCGACATAGGGATTACAATGACGTTTCAGCTGCACTGACGGTAAAGGTGAGCTATTTTTGTGTTTATTTCAAAAACAAAGCCTTATCTCGAAATTCTGGCAAATTAAAAGTCGAGAATGGTTGTCTGTCTCTCTATGTTGGCCCTGAGATGGACTGGTGATCTGTCCAGGGTGTACCCTGCCTCTCACCCAAAGATGCTGGGATAGGCTCCAGCCCCCCCGCGACCCGAAAAGGATTAAGCATAAGAAGATGAATGAATGAATGAATGAATGAATGAATGAATGAAAAATATGGCCATACAATGATACAAGCCTCTAGCTGGACTTAATTTTGACTAGGCAAACTGAAACTGCCATGACTGATAAATGGAAAGCTCACGTGCTAGACAGTTAACACCAGAGAGAGCACACAGACGCAGACAAAAACGTTTACACAACTTTATTGAAAAATCCACACAGTAGAAGAGAAAACGGCACGCGCCGAGTCAACACATAGCCTGTGGGGAAAAGAGAGACGAGAGCTGATGAGCAAGGGGAAAAGGGACTGGGGATAATTAAATTCAGTATAAGATGGCACTTAGAGCATACCTCTTCGGTGAAGGCTCAAAAAGAAAATATTCAGGATCCACATAAACTTTTCTTAAACTCAGTTTTAGTGCATGTCATGACAAAGTAACTCGTTTCTATATGTTTTTCTTTTAAATAAGGTTTAAGGAAAGGAAAAGCAGTTCACTTTGCGTACAAACATTACAAATGCATTCCTAAACTAATATGTTTAGCTAGAGCCCCATAATCCATCCATCCATCCATCTTCTACCGCTTATCCGGGGATCTGGGTGGCGGGGGCATCAGTCTAGGCAGAGTAGCCCAAACATCCACCCAGTTCACTTAGCACCATGATCCCCATGATCTCTCCTGCAGGTGGTGAGGGCCTGGAGGGTGGACCCATGTGCTTCATTTGGGTACACTGGTTCCTTGATGCAATGTTTTTCATGGAGATCCACTAGACCGCTTTTAGTCTGGCCCTTCACCCATGACCAGTTTGCCTTGGGAGACCCAATCAGGGGCAAGTTGCTCCCCACAACATAGCTCCTGGGATCATTTGGGCACTCAAACCCCTCCACCATGATAAGGTGGCGATCCACAGAGGGGTGGAGCCCAGTAAATTACCTTTATAATGCAGGAGTTAGTTCTCATATAGGATTAGGATGGGGTGATGGGACCTCAAATCAACATCACGATTATTTGAACAATTTACTTTGGTTTCTGTGTTTAATTCAATTCAATTCAATTCAACTTTATTTATATAGCGCCATTTCACAACAACAGTCATCTCATAGCACTATCAACTGTAGGGAGGACCCCCACAGTTGCAGAAAGACCCCAGCAATCAGGCGATCCCCTGTGAGCAAGCACTTGGCGACGGTGGAGAGGAAAAACTCCCTTTTAACAGGAAGAAACCTCCAGCAGAACCAGGCTCAGGGAGGGGCAGTCATCTGCTGCGACTGGATCATTTTTAATTATTTCGATATTAATTTACTTAGAGTTGTATTCACAAATATGCCAATAACTAACTTCATTTATCAGCAGAAATATTACATATAAAATATAAAAAAGTTTGTAATAAGCTAAAGCAGCTATTGCCAATAATAAAATGCAGCTAGTTCTCCATCGCTTCAACTGATCTTTCATTAGCCCAGCATTTATGTTTATTTTTATCAGTATAAATTCTAAGGAAAAGAAATGTGGGCTAAACATGCTGCTGCTAGCTGCTGAAGCACTCTGCATGGAGAGACTCACTAAATACATGAAATATCAGCTCGTACCAGGTTGCTGCTTGGTTATTCACTGCCACAAAGCACTACTATTTCAGGCTAATTTTAATGAAGTGTTTAGCTGACTCTCGTATATAAGGGCACAGCCTAAACATGCACAGTGGGGAAAGTGACAAGAGAGGGGGAAAAAATAGAAATAATCAACATGGACATCTAAATGTTGGTTTCAGTTGTTTTTCCAATTAATCACAAAGCCCTATGTAGGACGGATACATTAATTTTATTTATGGTGTGTTAATGTTTTAGATTTTTATGTGAAGAACACAAGTAAAAAAAATATTTTGGGGAAAAACATTTATAATAATGCAGTAACTTTATTATATTTGTCTATTTTTATATTTGAGTACTTATTGTCTAAAACTTGTGAATTGAAATATGTCAAATGTATATGCACAAACAGAACTTCTAAGTTACATGTGAGCTTTTATAAAGTAATATCTTCCTTTCGACAGTTGTAAGTGAAAACTCCTTCCTCTCCTGCCACTATCAGATACCCACAGTTTTTTATTTTCGCCATAAACGCACCAATAACACAAAAATGTGACGGTAGCAGCAACGACCTTTAGTGTCAAGAGTATTTTTTTTTTTGTCAGCAATTTATTTGTCCTGACTTTCAGAAGCAGTAGCAGGTTATCTGCCCAAGTCTATAAGCTCTTTTTATTTCTTTTTTTTTTTTTTTTGTAAACAGTTAATGTGTAACCAGGTGAGAAGAGGAATCAGCACATTTCCTTTTACCTCATACATAGATCGATGCTGGTGTGGCTTCACTCTGAGGGAGCTAAATGGGTTCTTTGTGAAGGGAGGAACTCGTTTCATGATACCTGGACAAGAGAGAAAGTTATACAGTATTAGTTGGGGTTTTTTATCAGTAAACAAAGCAGAAAAAGCACAATTCCTTAATCATAGCTTTCACCTCATAATAATGAGCTCCAGTCCTCCTGTCATAAGTGTATAACTTGTTTTGCTGTAAACATGAACATTGATAGGCAAGGCCTCACAGAAGCTCCTCTGAATCCACTTCGTATATTCAAGTCAAAGGTTTTGAACAATTAAGATTCTGGCTCTGTGCCACTTAATGTGAGACCCAAGTTATCTATTATTTAATGAGTAAAGAGCAAGGCTTCACAGTCTGTCAACCATGGTGTCTTGTCCCTCTGTGATTGCTTAAAGCACCTACAGTCACCTTCTCTGCAGAGCCTTCACGTATGACTCACTTAAAAACACTTTATATCCTGTTCATGTCAAATCTATGAAATTCACTGCCAAAGATGGTTAATGTAATTTATATTCTAATACAGGAAACAAAAAAAATCTCCCTTTTTTCCACAAAATGTGTGATTCTAACATCAGTTTTTCTATTCACTAGAATTGTTTGTAACGCCAAGCTAAATGCTAATCTTAGCATTAGTACTATGGAGCCCATAAAGTGGTCATATTTAGAGATGTACATGAATGATGATATGAACATTTTTGACATGATACTATCCACAGTGTGTTCAAGATGAAGGCACATTACACTAACTAACTGATGTGTGCTCCAGGAACCAGTTAACAGATCCGCCCTTTCCACCTCCCACCTAGCGGACTCTGAACCTCTGTCTCCACGGTCGTTTGCTCATCCCTAAAATTAATTCATCCACACATCTCTGTTCCTAGAACAGCACATTAACCCCGACCACGGGAGGCATCCTGATGGAAAAAAATGTCCCTCTCTGGGATTATGGCGAAACATCAGTTTGACCTTTCCACCTCAGACCTTCTCTCTGTCCCTTTCCCACCATCTGCTCGCCTAAGTTTATGTTTTTCTCTGGATCAACCGGGACTGCAAAACTGACTGGCAGATCATGGTAAAGACACCAAAAAGTGTGAATCGAAAACAACCGTCATGTCGAAATACACACATATAATTAATTTCTCAATGGTTGCCATGCACTTGGGATGAAGACTCATTTCAGAGGGTCACGCCACACTGGCTACTCTCTGGAGGACACACAAGCTGTAATTGGGGCCCTCTAGCTGTTGCCCGAGAGTGGTCACGCAGGGTTGGCTTGCAGATTGAGACACAGAGACTGCACAAGCACTTGGATCAGTTTCCCCTACTTGTGTGACTTCCTTAGCTGCTGTTCCCAAACCCTTCTAACCCCCTCAGATCAGACCCTCGTCATACACACAAACACACACATACACGTGCCCTTTTCATGTCTTTCAGCAGACTCAGATCAGGACTCAGTCAGATAGAAAGTCTCTTTTATAACAGCTTTAAAATTGTGTTAGGGCAATCAAAATTCCATTGCCGACAGCATGTGGACTATCTGGCTGTAAAGTATTTCCTTAATCCTGAAAGCTGAAAAAAAAAACAGGGATAGCAAAATCTTGCAATCTATAGCTGTGGGATTTTTTTAATATTCATTATAACAAAGAAAAGACGGGTACAAACTTTGTAAATTAAGCTAAAATGAGCAGCACAAAACTATGTCCAACAACAAATATGCTAAACTAAAACATACAGTATCATGCAAATCTTTAGTCATTCCTCATTTCTTTATATTTTTTCTAGTAACATGGACAATTGGTGCAGCAATTCATTGAAACATGCAAATATAAATGGTATAAAAGGAAAAAACAGAGTTTATGTAGTTCTAATGAGTTTGAAAGTCCATATTTAGTATGGCCACTTATATTGTTCAACACAGCATTAACTCTCTTAGCCAAGCTTTCTTGCAGTTTCCTTTAGTAGTCTTTAGGAACAGTGCTTCAAGCTTTCTGAAGGACACTCCAACACTCTTCTTGGGATGATGGCTGCTTTTTGCTCAGTTCTATCAAAATAATCCCACATTTCAAATCTGGATCCATTGCTTTGTAAAACTTGTTGCCATTAATTTACAGTCCAGTTCTTGTGTAATCTGGCATACCTGTTCTCCCTGTCTCTCTTCCTTCAGACTGACTTGTTGATGGTCTTCCCCTAAGACCTTTTCCCATGAGACTTCGTGAACAGTGGATAGATCAACTGAAGGGCCAGATGCATCGCTCAGGTCCTGTAGTCTGTTTTTTTTTTTTTCTATTTCTTAAAGGAAGCAGGTGCTGCTCATCTGCTGTAGTTTTTAGGCCTTCCACTTCTTCTTTTGTTCTAGTTGCTTCAAGTTTGTGAGAAAACTACACAGTGGACAGGTACAAATACTAGATTGAAAATGAGTAAAAAAAAAAAAAGCTTGTTACACATTCCAATAGTTTAATGGTAAAAGTTAGTGCTGAGTGAGTCTACAAGTGTTGCACCATGAGTCAGGTCAATACCAGCAATTGTTAATTAATTAAACTTAGAGCTGAGTCCTGAGACTTGAGTGAGTGAACTAGCCTCTGTGTTGAAGCAAACCTGAACCATACTTAACAGAATTTGGCTCAATTAAAACAAAAACAAAAAAGCCAACACTAAGTTTGTGTGACTAAATCATTTCTAAACAAGAATATGCATATAACCAGGAGTGGATCTACTGGTGGAACTAAATACCTACAGCCCTCAATGCAGAGGCAGCACATTTAAAACCTGAAATGTAAATTTTAATAGTGTTGTTACAACTCGCCGCTCATTAGCGGCGCCAGCTGAGCGCACACCTGCACCTTGTCAGTGGCGGGGCATATAAGCTGCTCTGCCCTGAGCTTCGGCCTGAAGCCGTCTGTTCCCTTCGGCTACTTGCTTCAGAGGAACCCCCTCACCAAACAGCAAGATCGCTCACGTAAGCAAACCTCTACTTGTGTTCCAGTCTTTCCCCTGTGCACAGGTGGACCTCTCCCGGCGGCGGACTTCGCCCCCGCATCACCACCTCGCTGCTGCTGGCAGGTGCATCGTCAGGTCTCTGTCTTCTGGACTCTCCCTTGAGCGCGCCTGCCACCTGCCCTGCCAAGTAAGCCAACAAACCTCACATTACCTGTTGTACTGGTTTGGTGCCCGTCACCTTCTCCCTGTGCTCTCTCCCCAGGGTTGTCTGGCTGTACGGTTTCCTGCCTCCGTGCCTGACACTGACGTCCGCCACCAGTACATCCACATTCCACAGACACGCATCCATTCATCCTTGTTGTTGAATAAAGCTATTGAATTCACTCTGAGCCTGCGTGTGTGTCTCCTGAGCCGTGCGTTATGTCAAGTGTTAGCATTCAGTGCTGCTGAATCTGGTACCCAAAATATGGTGACACATTCCTCCATGTACTTAAAGGTGTATTTTCATGAAAATAAATATTTTTTTAAAAAACGAATCAAAAATGTTTAAAATGTGCAGAATTTAAGTCTTGTTGATACTGATGAAAAAAGATTGTGATCAGTTTTACTGGTCCTAAATAATCAGGATATTTACATCTGAGCAGCTGGATGAGGAGACTAGTCTATGCTCCAGTGGCAGGTAACATAGATATATAATATCCTAGATAGGACTTGGTTAACATTTTCATGACAAAAGGAGGTGCCGTATTCTCTAGATAATTATAATGGTTGACAGCACCTGCAGCATTGTGATAACTGGATATACAAACAACTGTTCATTGCATTTATTGTAATCATATAAGTAAGCTATGTATATGAACTAACTGTGCAAGATGGCGCCCACAGTGGTCGCCATGGTGCTTCGCTGCGCCCTTTGTTTGTTTTTGTTTGTCAGTTGTGTGTCTGCCTGCTCTTATACCCGTGAAGAGCTTCTAAATATCAGGATTTTCACTCCCACGGACCTACTCCCAGTTTTTTTAGCTCCTGCCGCTGATCTGGTTCATTGCTTGGCTCAGAAAGTGAGACGGCGAAAGAGAGGAAGACGAGCGGGTGCTCTCGTTGGGCTCCGCAGGAGAGGCACGCGCATGGCTTTGGCTGGCATATTTCTGTCCAATGCCAATTCTCTCTCTAACAAGGTAGATGAACTAAGACTGCTGATGCGTTTTAAAGACCTCTCTACCTCGGCTGCCCTCTGTTTTACTGAGACCTGGCTCAGGGAAAATACACCGGACAGCGCGCTGCACCTCGAGGGATTTCAGCTGTTTCGTGCTGATCGTGACACAGAGCTCTCCAGTAAATCCTCAGGAGGAGGAGTCTGCTTTTACATCAACAGCAGCTGGTGCTCTGATGTAACGGTAATTTCCAAACACTGTTCTCCCGCTCTGGAATTTCTTTTTATTAACTGCAAGCCATTTTATTCCCCGCGGGAGTTCGCTTCATTCATCCTCGCCGCTGTGTACGTCCCTCCCGACGCGGACGCGCGCGAAGCTCAGCGCGCGCTCGCGGATCACATCCAACATACGGAGCGCACTTTCCCGGACTCTCTGGTTATTGTGGTTGGTGACTTTAACCAGAGCAATCTGAGCCACGATCTCCCCCGCTACAAACAGTTTATTAAATGCCCCACCAGAGGAAAAAACATGCTGGATCACTGTTACACCACAGTTAAGGACGCGTATCGCGCTGTTCCCCGCGCTGCGCTCGGACTATCTGATCACGTGATGGTCCACCTCATTCCCACATACAGACAGAGACTGAAGCTCACTAAACCTGTTGTGAGCACTACGAAGAAATGGACCAGTGAAGCTGAGGAGAAGCTGGAAACGTGCATGGAAATAACTGATTGGGGCATGTTTAAAGGAGCCACACATGATTTGGATGAGTACACGGACACTGTGAACTCATATATCCACTTTTGTGAGGAGAGCATTCTTCCATCGCGCACCAGGGTGAAGTACTCAAATGACAAGCCCTGGTTCACTGCTAAGCTCAGACAGATCAGGAAGGAGAAGGAAGCAGCGCTGAAAAGTGGAGACAGGGACTGCTACAGGGAGGTGAAATATCGGTTTAACAGAGAGCTGAGGAGAGCTAAATCTGTGTATTCTGAGAGACTCCAGCAGCAGTTCACTGCTAACGACTCGGCTTCTTTGTGGAGAGGACTGAGGCAAATTACCAATTACCAGCCTCAGGCTCCTAAAGGTCAGGATGACAAAGCCCTTTGTCTAAGACTGTCCCAACATTATGCCCGTTTTGACACCTCGTCAGCTGTGTCCAACTCCCCCCCCTCCCTCCAGCTCCACAGCCTCCACGGTCCCTACTTCATCAAAGGCGCCCCCCCTCCTCCCCCCCTGCCCTTGTCATCAGTGAGCAGGACGTGCTCAAACAGTTGTCCAGACTGAACCCGCGCAAGGCCCCCGGTCCGGACGGCGTGTCTCCCTCCACCCTGAGACACTGTGCGAAAGAGCTGGCTCCTGTCTTCACAGACATTTTTAACACCTCCCTTAAGCTATGCCACGTGCCGACCTGCCTCAAATCCTCCACCATCATCCCTGTCCCCTAGAAGCCACGGATCACTGGACTTAACGACTACAGACCTGTAGCGCTCACCTCTGTAGTCATGAAGTCCTTTGAGCGCCTGGTCCTGCCCCACCTCAAGTCCATCACCACTCCCCTCCTGGACCCGCTGCAGTTTGCCTACCGAGCCAACAGGTCTGTAGACGACGCAGTCAACCTGGCCCTCCACTCCATCCTGCAGCACCTGGACTCCCCGGGAACCTACGCCAGGATCCTGTTTGTGGACTTCAACTCCGCATTCAACACCATCCGCCCCGCTCTGCTCCGGGACAAGCTGTCCCTGCTCAACGTGCCTGACTCCCTCTGCAGGTGGATCACGGACTTCCTGACCGACCGGAAGCAGCATGTGCGGCTGGGAAAGACTGTCTCAGACTCTGTTAGCATCAGCACCGGATCACCCCAGGGCTGTGTACTTTCCCCCCTACTCTTCTCCCTTTATACCAACTCCTGCACCTCCAGCCACCAGTCTGTCAAGCTGATCAAGTTTGTGGACGACACCACCCTCATCGGGCTCATCTCCAACGGCGACGAGTCCGCCTACAGGAGAGAGGTGGCCCAGCTGGCGTCCTGGTGCAACAACAACAACCTGCAGCTGAACACTCTGTAGACAGTGGAGATGATTGTGGACTTCAGGAAAGTCACAACCCCTCTGCCCCCCCTCACCCTCACAGGCTCTCCCATCACCACTGCTGATTCCTTCCGCTTCCTAGGCACCACCCTCACCAGGGACCTCGAGTGGGAGCCGACCATCAGCTCCCTCATCAAAAAGGCCCAGCAGAGGATGTTCTTCCTGCGGCAGCTGAGGAAGCTCAAGCTACCCACCAAGATGTTAGTGCAGTTCTACACAGTCATCATCGAGTCCATCCTCACCACCTCCATAACCGTGTGGTACGCAGGAGCCACTGCCAGGGACAGACTAAGGCTGCAGCGCGTTGTGCGCACTGCTGAGAAGGTGATCGGCTGCAAGCTCCCATCTCTCCAGGATCTGTACATCTCCAGGACCCGGAGGCGTGCTGGCCAGATCATAGCCGATCCTTCACACCCTGGTCACGTACTGTTTGCCCCTCTCCCCTCAGGTAGAACAGCTTCTTCCCCTCTGCCATCAGACTGCTGAACACTAAGTGACTTATTGACTCTCGTGCACTATGTACAGCAGCTCAACCAGACTCATGTCAATCATCACTGTTTTCTTCTTGCATTACCGACTGCACTATATGGTTCTCCACATTATCTGCTGCTCCCTAATATATTTAAACTGCTGACTAGTATTAAGATAAGATAAGATAAGATAAGATAAGCCTTTATTAGTCCCACAATGGGGAAATTCCAGGATTGCAACAGCACAGGGATAGCAACACTCAGAGCAAACAATCAGAAGGCAAGAAAAAACAACATCTAGTAAACATATGTCCATATTACTATAAATGTATATATATAGACACAGTGCAGAGCATTATGGTTGGTTGGTGAATGTGCAGCAGAAAGTCTAAGCTCTCTCTCCGCGGATGCGGCGGGCCAGCTGGAAGTCTTTGGGCATGATGGTGACCCCCTTAGCGAAGAAGAGACCACCAGGTGGGCCTCGCTGGTCTCCTGCAGAGCCATGACGGCGAAGCTCAGGAAACGCAGGACGGTCTTGAAATCCTGCTTACGGCAGCTTACGGATGAGCAGCTCCGTGGATTTCTGGCAGCGACGGATCTCTCTCAGAGCCACGGGCCTGTGACGGAGAGGCCTCTTCACTCTGCCGGTGGCCGGAGCGCCTCTCTGAGCAGCCCTGGTGGCTAGCTGTCTCCTGGGGGTCTTCTTCCTCCAGTAGATTTTACGGGCGGTCTGCTTGGTTCTTGCCATCGCCCTTTATTATTCTGTCTTATATTTCTTGCACACCGCCTAAACTCCAGCCCGGCACCCGCATCGTTTTCGCTACAGCTCCCGGTATGTCGAGTTTCCCATTAGCACCGGACGGCGGCCAAGTGCTAGCTAGCGCTAGCTCCTCCCCGCTGTAGCGTCTCCCGCTGCAAACCGTGGCTCCGTCCGCCGACCCGGGAGACCCCTGGGGCGATCCGTGCGTCTGTGATATAGTATATACAGAGTGAAAGGTGTAGAAAGAAGGAAGATAAAAAAAAAAAGGCTGTTGCAACGGGCAGCCTACTCGTGTGGCGCCACCGGTCCGGCGGAACCGGAACCGGAAAAAAAGGTTCTCATATTACTCATTCTTATTCTACACTTTATTGCATGTGTAGTTTATTTCTTTTATTTTATCATGTTTAATGTTGCAGCATTGCACCGAGACAAATTCCTAGTTTGTGTACTACATGAACAATGGCAATAAATCTGATTCTGATTCTGAAATGTGCCTGTTCTATCTAATGTTTGCATTGTGGAGCCCATAGTTATTACCTATGTAACTCACATGTGGCTGGCTGAATTCAACCAAGAGAGACTTTGAGCTAGCCATGTGTATTGACTTCACACCTCAAGAGGAAGACATGTCTGCACCCCCTGGGGACTCAGGAGAGATGAGAAGATTACCCGGCCTGACCTTTGGGGGTCGGAAAGGAGAACAGAAGGACTCTGGGTGTTCTATTAGAGATGAAAGGATGTAGCTGAGTATTGTGACTTTTGTGTGTGATGTATTGTTAGAAGATGAATGTATAAATGTATGTGTGTGACTGCGTCCTGTCTCTTTTCACTCCGATCGAGAGAGGACGTAGGATGAATGGGGAATTAAAGCAGTTACTGGAAAAATCATCCAGTCTCCTCAATTCTTGACTCCTACAATTGGTGACCTACGCATGAATCTGAGCACGCCAAGGCTGGAGGACAGCCTCGTGATCGATATGGAAGAGCTGGGAGACAGCCGCTCAGACCCGGATTCACCGGGGAATGCCAGCAGGGGCACAAGGCTGATTAAGCTCCCCGAGTTCTGGCAAAGCGACCCGCACTCGTGGTTCCAGCATGTGGAGTCGCGGTTCCTGCTCGGGGGAGTTTCAGTGGATGACATTAAATTCCATAATGTCATCGCGACGCTCGACAGCCGCACAGCTCGGTGTGTGCGGAGCCTGGTGCAGCGACCACCCGCTGCCGGCAAATACGACGCGCTGAAAGCCACCCTCATCAGGAGCTTCGTGCCGTCGTCTGAGGCAAGAGCCAGGCAGCTGCTGGACCTGCGCGACAGAGGTGGACGCAGGCCGACTGTCCTCATGGAGGACATGCTGCAAATGATCGGGACGGACAACGACGCGTTCCTTTTCAAACATATTTTCCTGAGAACCCTCCCAGCGCACACGAGAGGTTTCCTGTCCAGAGGCTTCCGTGGCAGCGGCAGACCTCAGCACGGCGGCCAGGGGCAGTGTGGAGCCAGAGACGGCAGTGACCACCCCAGCGGCGACAGCAGCAGCGAGATTCCGTGGCAGGGGAGATGACAGCCTCTGTCTTTACCATCGACGTTTCGCTGGGAAGGCGCACAAATGCATCCCGCCCTGCAAGTTCAAAAAAGCAGGGAAACGATTGGGCCGTGAGTCGTTAGCAGCTTCCACTCTCGGCGAACGGAACAAGCTGCTTTATCTTACAGACGCAGGCTCCGGGCGGCAATTCCTAGTGGACACCGGAGCCCAGAGGAGCTTCATCACTGCCACCTATGCTGATCGGGTCGCGGGACCCCGCGGAGACGGAGCGACAGCGGCCAACGGCTTCAGCATCAAGACGTACGGAGAGAGAACCTTGTCTCTGTCCTTCCACGACCGCGCCTATGAGTGGAATTTCATCGTGGCGGCAGTGAGCTTCAATATGTTAGGTGCTGATTTTCTGTGTTCACATGGTTTGTTAGTTGATCTGGCCAACAAACGACTAGTAAATGCACTCTCTTTCTGTTCTATCCCTTGTGCAGCTCGGGTGTCCCCGCCGCCAGTACAGACCAACGTCGCCACAGCAGGTGGTAAGTTTCACAGCCTTCTACACCAGTTCCCAGCACTCACAGTTCCTACTTTTTCAGCTAAGGTGGCGAAGCACGGGGTGGAGCACTTTATTACCACCAGTGGCCCACCCGTTTTTGCGAAGGCTCGGCACTTGGAAGCAGCTAAACTCTCCATTGCGCGCGAGGAGTTCGCCAACCTGGAAAGGTTGGGCATAATTCGCCGCTCGAAGTCCGCTTGGGCTTCCCCCCTCCACATGGTACCTAAAGCTGAAGGCTCGTGGAGACCTTGTGGCGATTACTGCAGGTTGAACAATGCCACAGCGCAGGACCGGTACCCGATTCCGCATATCCAGGACTTTTCAGTGCATTTGGCGAAGGCGCAAATTTTTTCTAAAATAGACCTGGTCCGCGGTTATCACCAAGTCCCGGTCCGAACAGAGGACATCCCCAAAACAGCCGTAATAACCCCGTTCAGGCTTTTTGAGTTTTTACGAATGCCTTTTGGCCTTAAAGGCGCCGCACAAACCTTCCAACGGATGATGGGTGCAGTGTTGCGCGACCTTTCTTTCGTTTTTGTCTATTTAGACGACATTTTGGTAGCCAGCACCTCCGAGGAGCACGCAAAACACCTCACGACAGTTTTTCAGAGGTTAGGAGAGCATGGGTTGATAATCATCCCGGCCAAGTGCCATTTTGGTGTGGCACAAATCGACTTTTTAGGGCACCGCGTTTCCTCGGAGGGAGCAGTTCCTCTGTCGGCCAAAGTACGCGTGGTGGCAGATTTTCCCCAGCCTCGAACGGTAAAAGCGTTGCAAGAATTTTTGGGGATTGTGAATTTTTGTAACCGTTTCATACCCCACGCAGCGCAGCTTATGCAGCCCTTGTACACCGCGCTCAAAAAGCAGAAGCCCTCCCATGTGATTGAATGGTCCCCGGAGCAGGAGCGCGCATTCACAGAGGTTAAACGGGCACTGGCAAACGCGGCACTGTTGGCCCACCCAGACCCGGCAGCCCGCATAGCGCTAACCACGGACGCGTCAGATGTGGCCATAGGGGCCGTAGTGGAGCAGCAGGTTGCCGGGGTTTGGCAACCACTCGCATTCTTCAGCAAGTCCCTACGTGAGGCTGAGCGAAAATACAGTGCGTTTGACAGGGAGCTGCTGGCGCTCCACTTGGCTATTCGCCATTTCCAGTTCTGGTTGGAAGGGCAGCGTTTCACCGCGTTTGTCGACCACAAACCGCTCACTTTTGCGATGTCCAAAACTTCAGAACCGTGGTCGGGGCAGCAACAGAGACAGCTGGCCACAATTTCTGAATTTACCACCGATATTCAGCACGTAGTCCGTAAAATCAATATGGTTGCACACTGTCTGTCACGCGCGGTAACAGCACCCGTCCGCACAGAAACGGATTGCGCGGCCGCTTACCCAGAGCGCGGTAACAGCGCGGTAACAGCGCGGTAACAGCGCGGACATGCACGCGGCTCCGGTCCACGTGGGAATAGATTATGCAGCCATGGCGGCGGAGCAGAGCGAGGACGCGGACGTGCGCGCGCTCCTGTCTGGACCAACAGAGTTAAGGCTGGAACACAGAAATCTACAAACCGGTTTCCCCCGGCTTATTTGCGATGTATCCGCGGGGCGACCGTGCCTGGTGGTGCCAGCCGCGTGGCGCCGCCGCGTTTTTGACGTCATGCACTCCCTAGCGCACCCAGGGGTGCGCGCTTCGGTGAAAATGGTGGCGGAGAAGTTTGTTTGGCCGAACCTGCGCAAGCACGTGAAGGAGTGGGCTAAAACCTGCATGGCTTGCCAGCGCGCTAAGATTCACAGGCACACTAAGGTACCCTTAGAACCGTTCCACATTCCGGCTAAAAGGTTCGATCATGTGCACGTGGACCTCGTGGGCCCCCTGCCCACTTCACAAGGGTTCACCCATCTCTTGGCAATGGTAGACCGAACCACTCATTGGCCGGAAGTGGTCCCGTTAACATCGACCACAGCGGCAGAGGTGGCACGCGCTTTTTTAACAGCCTGGGTAGCGCGGTTCGGGGTCCCGTCAGATATTACGTCTGATAGGGGACCTCAATTTGCGTCGGAACTGTGGTCAGCAGTGGCCAGCGGCTTAGGAGCGGCGGTACATCGCACGACCGCTTACCATCCCCAGGCCAACGGTTTATGCGAGCGTTTTCACAGGTCTTTGAAGGCAGCCCTCAGAGCGTCACTGACGGACACAGATTGGGTAAACAAACTACCATGGGTTTTATTGGGGTTGCGTTCGGCACCCAAAGAGGATCTTGATGCCTCCCCAGCCGAATTGGTCTTCGCACAACCGCTCAGGCTGCCAGGCGAGTTTTTACCCAACCACACGGCACCAGGGCCCCCCCCCGATCCGGGGGTCTCTGAGTAACACGGGAGCAGAAATGCTCCCGGGCCCTGCTCATCACTCTTTCCCGCATGTGTTCGTGCCCCAGGCTTTACGAGACGCAGAGTTTGTTTTTGTCAGGCATGATGCGCAGCGGCATAGTCTCCGCCCACCTTACGACGGTCCATTTCGAGTGCTGGAAACCGGGGAGAAATATTTTGTGCTAGATTTGGGGGGCAGGAGGGAGACGATCAGTATCGATAGATTAAAGCCTGCTTTTGTGTTGCATAATGAGTCTGTACGGCCGGCGGGCGTGCCTCGACGCGGCAGGCCTCCAAAGGGGCGGCCCCGGAACCCCCCACGGGGGGCAAATAACCCTTCTCCCCCTCACTCCACAGATGCACAGCAGGACGGCCCAACACAGAGCAGGAGACCTGCATACAGCAGATTCGGGAGGAGATTGAAACCTAAGCTGCATGCAGAATGATGTGGGGGTTTTTTTGGGTTTTTTTTTTTTTTTTTGGTCAGGTTGTTTGGGTTGCTGTGAGATTCTGTTGGGGGGGTGACGTGCTGTATGACTGTTGTATGACTGTATGTGGGTGCCCAGACTTTCACGTGGAAGGGGGGAGTGATGTGGAGCCCATAGTCATAACCTATGTAACTCCCATGTGGCTGGCTGAATTCAACCAAGAGAGACTTTGAGCTAGCCATGTGTATTGACTTCACACCTCAAGAGGAAGACATGTCTGCACCCCCTGGGGACTCAGGAGAGATGAGAAGATTACCCGGCCTGACCTTTGGGGGTCGGAAAGGAGAACAGAAGGACTCTGGGTGTTCTATTAGAGATGAAAGGATGTAGCTGAGTATTGTGACTTTTGTGTGTGATGTATTGTTAGAAGATGAATGTATAAATGTATGTGTGTGACTGCGTCCTGTCTCTTTTCACTCCGATCGAGAGAGGACGTAGGATGAATGGGGAATTAAAGCAGTGACTGGAAAAATCATCCAGTCTCCTCAATTCTTGACTCCTACAGCATATCTATGGCTGGTAAAGCTCTCTCAGCCAGTCACAGCCAATAGCATGACTGGGTTGATGTCACATGTCTTTACCAACCAGTTAGTGGTCTCAATGTTGTCTCCGTCACCTTTAACCAGTGTTGCCAGATCTCGCGAGAAAAACAAGCAACCAGCTCTATGGAAAGAACCCAAGAAAGACCAAAAGGCAACCTACCACTTTTGGTAAAAGAGAGGCTGCTTGATAGCAGTATAGAAATATAGATTTATTTTTGTTTGCAGTGAATTGACTATAAACACAGTCAGCATTGAATAACTGAATTCTATAAACTCTAATAAAAGGAAAATACATATGCATTCTGCATAAGCAATAGCAAATTTATAGTAAACACAGTTAACATAAAAACTTTGAATAAATTAAATTTTTAAACTCTGATCAAAAGAAAAGACATGAGCATTCTGCATAAATAACAGCACTAAACACGATTACAGTATAGAGATGTGGGATGATGGGAGCTGAATCAGAAGAATCAGAATCAGAAAAAGATTTATTGCCAAGTACATTAACAGATCACTGATAACATACGAGAGAATTTGACTTGACACAGAAAATGAACCTGCATTTCCAGTGACACGGCTGCATCGGGGACGCGCCTGCCAATAGGATGGTACAGATAAGAAATCATACAATAGGAAGGAGCAAAAAAATCATTGAATTCAGAATATTGACCATAAGTAATCAATATTATGATTACAAAGACAAAAAAAGCCCACGATGCACATTCAAGACCAGAGTCCACAGGACACAAGGAGAGCAGTGAATGTTATCTTGTTGTCAGTTTCTGGGTCAGTGTGGATGTAGTGTTGAAGCAATGTTGTATCAATATGAGCACAAGGACACTTTGGCAGAAGATGTTTTGTCTGGCTGCAGCAATTGTCCTTGGCAATTGTCCCAAGCAGCTACTGTCCAGAGGCCGTGTGCTCAGTGTTTTGAAAAACAAAGACTGGGGATTATCAGGAGGATTTTTGTAAGGGAAATTGAGCCAAATAGACTGAACACAGAGAAAGAACTTTATTTTCTTCTGCAGATTCAGTGCTTAATCCTTCATTGCGAGGGCTTTGAGTCCGTCGTGGATAGACTTAAGCGTAGATGTAATCCACCTTCCGAGACAGTTCTCCATTTGTCGCTATCAAAGTCTCCTCCATTTTTCCAATTTGATGGATGCACCTCGCGTGGCCAGCATTTTGATAGGTTGTATCCATCTTCAGCAATTTGCGGTACACCAGGACAATCCCAGTTCCAATCAGAACGATCCCAGTCACCATTATTACGAAGATATACAAATCTTCAATATCTTCGATAGAGAGATTACTCAGGCACAAGATCCTCCAAACACTTGTCACCCGTAAATAGCCCGCTGGAGCCGTCCCTGCGGGGCAAACAGCTTCCCCCGGAGCACTGTTCCTTGTTGAAAAAATAGTGTCAATTGCGTTCAAAGCCCAGCTTATCAATTCCATAATTTCTTTTCGATAATCAGCAGTAGACGCAGACAGACAACAGCAAGCTGGGATCCAGTTAGTTAGGGAAGTGGGGAGCTAGAGCAGAGAGAAAAGAGAGAAGCGTCTACTCTCCTTGAAGAGCGGAAGTGAAGCTGTTGTCCACTAGTCGTTTTAAACAAAAACTAAATATTACTCTGTTATCATACGACAGCTGACAACTTTAATTACGTGGAAAATTATCTTTTAACTTAGCAAACATCATATGTGTAACTCATGGCAAAATTTGACTGGGCTCAAAAGATAATTTTACTCTTGCCATTCATTTCAATTGAGAATTTTTTTCGATTTAAGGTCCTATACACTGATCTCTCCAGAAAAAATGGACAAATCATTGGCCACCAGAAGTGAAGCCACCCGGCCGCCACACCAGCACACCCAAAACACTCAGTGAGCCAACAGAGACCGAATGGGCCCAGCAGCAAATGGTGTCACCCACACCTCAACAGCCTCCCAAAAAACCAACAGATCCTGAACTTAAAGGTCTGATGACACGATTTTGACATTTTTCAGCATGTTGTGTAAACCCAAAAGTCATTGTCGATGATCAATATAATATTTACAACCACGCCTGCATAAACTAGTTATCATCAAAAAACCGCAGCCGCTGATTGGACTGTGGTGCCGCCCACCGAATGAAGGGTGGCACTATCATGATGTAAGTGACAGAACGGACTCCGGTGTTGTTGACTGGAATGACAGCAGCTTTGTAGCTCACAGTTTCTCTGTTTTTTTGTTTTAATGTTACAGCTATGCCTTCGCATTGTGTTGCAGGCTTAGATAAACAGCAGGCCGTGAAAGACAATATCACACGCTTCAGCTCCAACTGTCATAAGCCTCCTCGTGCGCTTTTACGCAGGAGGAGCACACGAGGAGGGGAAGGATTGATGGATTTATGCACAGCTTTGCCCTACTTTCTGTGATTGCATGTTGACACTCGCCAGTTCAGCGACGTCCCCTCTCTCATTATCACCAGCTGATTAAAAATCCCGCTGATCATCTTTCCCAGTCCTCACCCAGGTGCTTCTCATCACACCATCACCAGCAGTACGTGTACTTAGCAGCCGTTTGCCAGTCACATACTGCTGGTCCATAGTATTGTCATGTGTGCTGTTAGTCTACCAGTAATAGGAGCAGGAAGACAAAAGAAGAGGAAAACAGCAGACTTGTGTGTAGCAGATTGGAATGTGCCCACTCTGTTGGACAGAACAACATCACAGTGCCCAGAAAGACAGACCGCGCTTGTGGCCCTGGAAATGAACAGGTACAATGTAGACATAGCTGCACTTAGTGAAACAAGATTGCCTGGATATGACAGCTTGGAAGCCCATGGGTACATCTTCTTTTGGAGTGCATCTTCTTTTGGGCTGCACGGTGGCACAGTGGTTAGCACTGCGGCAGCACAGTTTACCCTTGGCCGGGGGATTGTGGGGATCGTGGGATCGTGGGTTCGATCCCAGCCCCCGACCAACAGTGATCTGTGTGGAGTTTGCATGTTCTCCCCGTGTTGCGTGGGTTTACTCCGGGATTTCTCCGGTTTCCTCCCACATGCCAAAAACATGCATGTTAGGTTAATTGGCTGTTCTAAATTGTCCCTAGATATCTGTTTCCTATAGGCCCTTAGAATAGAGGGTTAGTATTAATGAAAGCGCTTTGAGTGGTCTTTGTGACTAGAAAAGCGCTATATAAGTGCAGGTTAGTTAGTTAGTTAGTTAGAGTGAGAGATCAACTCAAGAAAGGAGAGAAGCAGGAGTGAGCTTTGCAGTTAGAAAGGAGATAGCGGCAATGCTTGATGAGGAACCGGTGCCAATCAACGACAGGATAATGACTATGAGACTCCCACTACAGCGGAAGATGTATGCCACAGTCATCAGTGTACAGTATATGCCCCAACAATGACCAACACAGAGGAGGTGAAGGAAGAGTTCTACAGTGATTTACGTGAGACTGTCAGGCGTGTACCGACTGATGACAGGCTGATACTCGTTGGAGATTTTAATGCCAGAGTTGGTTCGGACACAGAAATGGAAAGGAGTGCTAGGCAGTCATGGAGTAGGCAAGTGCAATGCTAATGGAGAACTTCTACTTGCACTATGTTCAGAGTACAACCTTGTGATAACCAACACTTTATTTAAGCACAAGGACACACACAAGAAGACATGGATGCACCCAAGATCCAAGCACTGGCACTTGTTAGACTACATCATAGTCAGGCAGAGAGACATAAGGGATGTATTGGACACCAGAACAATGAGAGGCACAGACTGTGGTACTGATCATGTTATGCTGAGATCTAGATTAAGGATTTGGAGATGAAAACAGCACTGCAGGACGGGTGTGAAGCCACCACGGAAGCTAAACACTAGTGCACCGAAAGGCCAAAAGAAGCAGGAAGAACACACAGGAAATGGGTGAAAGCCTGAAAGAGTGGGACAGCAACAACTCAGAGAATGACATAGAAAAGAAATGGGCAGCACTGAACGATACGGTGTACCAGACTGCGAGTGATGTATTAGGCCACCCTGAGAGGAAACATCAAGATTGGTTTGATGAGCATGGTGAACACCTGAAGAAACTACTAGAAGCGAGGAATACAGCTAGGCAGGAAAACCTACAGTGTAACACAAGGTCAAAGAAGAAGAAATACTCAAAGGCTCAGAGTGAGCTACAGAAGTACAGCAGAGAGATGAAGTCCAACTGGTGGGATGAAAAAGTGGAGGAACTTCAAACTGCAGCAGACACAAAGGACATGAAAACATTCTTCACAGGTTTGAGAGAAATCTACGGCCCTAAACCAGGAGGATTGATCCAACTAAAGGCTATGGATGGTGAAACGGTTTTGCAGGAGAAAGACAAGATCCTGGACAGATTTGCAGACCACTTTGACCAACTACTAAACAACCCTGGAGATCTCACTGAAGAGGCTAAAGAAGCTCTAGTGCAGCGACCAGCTGTATCAAATCTGGATGAACCAACAAATTTTGATGAACTAATGGCAGCTATCAAGACAATACAGGATGGTAAACCTCCAAGAAGGGAAGGGAATTCCAGCAGAAATGTGGAAATTTGGTGGTGTTCAGCTGACCAACTGCCTGCACAAGCTCATCCAAGAGATATTGGATGCCCAGAAAGTACCACAAGACTGGAAGGATGCAAGTATTGTGCCTTTGTTCAAGAAAAATGACAGGAAAGATTGTGGAAATTACCGAGGTATATCACTGCTAGCCACTGTTGGTAAGATTCTCTCACGTGTACTACTGAACAGACTCAATGAACACATTTCACAGAATGTACTACCAGAAACCCAGTGCGGCTTTAGAAGTGGAGAAGCACAATGGACATGATTTTCTGCTCAAAACAGGTTCAAGAAAAGTGTATCGAACAGAACATGCCGCTTTATGTAGTCTTCATAGACTTCAATAAAGCCTTCGATACTGTTTCGCGACAAGGACTTTGGCAGGTACTCAAGAAATATGGCTGTATAGAGAAATTTGTCAGCCTGATCAAGGCACTCTATACAGGTAGGCAAGCAAACGTGGCAATGAGTGGTTCAGTATCTAAAGACTTTTCAGTAAGCAACGGGGTGAAACAAGGGTGTGTGCTGGCACCTACACTCTTCTCGCTATATCTGGCAGCCATGCTTGAGGTGGCCTTCAAAGACACTTCAGAAGGAGTATGCATTCAAACAAGGAAAGAAGCAGACTTGTTCTATGTGGCACAGTTTAAAGCCAAGAGTAAGACATTGATAAAGGTAGTAAGAGAAATGTCGACAACAGTGCTCTAGTTGCACACAGTGTGGAAGATATGCAATCTTTAGTGGAGAAATTTGCAAGAGCAGCTAGCCAATTCAGCCTCAGAATCAACATCAAGAAGACAGAGTGCCTTTATCAACCACCAAAGTTCCAGTTATCAGCATCACTACCAGAAGAGATCAGCATTGGTACAGAGCCACTAGTCAAGTGTAAGACTTTCAAGTGTCTAGGGAGTGCTGTTTCAGAGAATGCTAGGCTGGAGGATGAATTATCTCTCAGAATGGGAACAGCGAGCGTTGTGTTTGGAAACTTGAGGGAGAGACTGTGGAACAATTGACGTGTCGATCCATGTGAAATGCAAAGTGTACAGAGCGACAGTACTGGCTACTCTATTGTATGGTGCTGAAACTTGGACTGTCTACAGAGTGCAGGTAAAGAAACTCCACGCATACATGATGAGACACCTTTGAGCCATAATGAACATCTCATGGAAAGACAAGATAACCAACATAGAAGTGGTGAAACGAGCTGGTCTACCATCAATGGAGGACATGCTAATACAGACAAACCTGAGATGGCTCGGATATGTTGAGAGGATGGTCCACCAGCGTCTCCTTGGCAGTTACTCTACTCACAGTTATGCGAGGGCAAACGCAATCAGGGTAAGCCAAGGCTCAGATTTAAATACACTGTAAAAAGAAACTTGAAGAAGTTGGATATAGACAGGAGTTCCTGGCAGCGGAAGGCTAAGGACAGAGCTGTGTGGAGGAATCTGATCAGACCTAAATGAAACAGTCATTGTCGCCCACGACAGACTGCTATGATGATTTTCAGCACTCTCACGACGTGTTAGTCACTCCATGTTCACTGTGGTTCTCATGCATCCTTGAAGCGATGTCGGCTCTGGGACGCACCAGTAGCTAACACGTCTCCTCTCATTTGTTCTCTGGGCGATGCCGGCCCCCGAATGCCATCAGTAAGTGTGTTTGTGTTTTTTGTACGTCTCCATCTTTTTGGGAATTGTCTTTCTGTATTAATTGTGCTGTGGTGAATTCTGCACTTAAATCCTCGTTACTTCATCCTCCCTCTCCGTGCCCTGCCTAAGAGCGCACGGAGGGTCATGATGAATGGATTTACGTGCAGGATTCACCAGATTATACATAATACATAAATACATAATAAACCCAATGCCTGAGCCACAGAGAATACACTGCTATGATTTTATTGGAAAATCAGGTTTAAATAAATTATATTTATGAACAAATAATTTGCTGCAATATCTGTAACAAAAGCATAACACTCGGTGTTCCCCTGCCATGTGTTTGTCGCTGCTGCTGCGGTGGGCATGTGTGCCTCTCCACTGTCACTCTCTGAGTCTGACTCGATTGGCACAATGCCCGCTTGGCATGGCTCAAACCTATACGGTATGATGCCTCCAGGTTCTTCATTATCATCCCATTCTCCGGAACTATAATCGTCTGAAGATTGGACAACACAAACCAATTCCAGACTACATTTGCTGGAACCATCGTCGATGTTTTCTACCGCTTCCATCCTGTGTGTACAATGGGCAGCCATGCGCTGTATTCTGTTGATGTTGTTCCAACATGGCCAGGGGGGTTTCCAGCCACTGATGCAATTGGTGACGTGGCGCTCATGAAAACATTGGATATTCGCGTGAAAAAAAGCCTGTTTGACTTAGAACTGCACAGACCAACCTATTTCAACATATTGTATTATCCATCCATCCATCCATCTTCTACCGCTTTTCCGGAGGTCAGGGTCGGAAAATTGTGTTGAAAAATTAGATGAAGTCAAAAACGTGTCATCAGTCCTTTAATGATAGAGGGCAGTAATCAGTTTCTATAGTTCACCAGCTATGCAAAACCACAAGCCGCGCAAAACCACTACCGCTGTCACTGAGGCAAAAGTGGCACCGTCCACCATCAAACCCACCCACTCCCCACCGAATCGACGAGTGTCCCGAGTGCACCAACATGGCAGCCAGGTGGCCTCACTCGACTCTGTACTTGCTAATAGGGTGTGAGCTATCCAGCTTTTCGATAGAGATCAGCATCCCATTGCAGAAGTAGAGGGAGTGTGACTTAGGCTGGGAGCTGCGAGAGCTATCACACAGACAGCAAAACAAGTCCAAATAAACAACTACACGTTAAAAAACCAACCCAAAAACTCACAACCTGCAAATGATGAGATTTGCAAGTGACTTTAGAGAAAAACAAGCCCAAAGTCGCTTATAATAAGCGGACTTGGCAACATTGCTTTTAACTGGTAAACTAGAGCTTCCATCCAGCCATCCATTTTCTACCACTTTTCTGGAGGTCCGGGTCACAGAGGCAGCAGCTCAAGCTGAGAAGAACAAAACTTCCCTCTCCCTAGCCACCTGCTCCAGCTCTTCAGAGAGGATACCAAGATGTTCCCAGGCCAGCTGGAAGACGTAGTTGCTCCAGCATGTCCTGGGTCTGCCCTGGGGTCTCCTCCTCATTGGACATGCCCGAAACACCTCAAGTGGGACGCGTCCAGGAGGCATCCTGATCAGATGCCCAAACCACCTCAACCGGCTCCTTTCAATGTGGAGGAGCAGCGGCTCTACTCTGAGCCTCTGCCGGATGTCTGAGCTCCTCACCCGATCTCTAAGGGTGAGTCCAGCAATCCTACGGAGAAAGCTCATTTCAGCTGCTTGTATCTGCGATCTCATTCTTTTGGTCATGACCTAAAACTCATGACCATAGGTAAGGGTAGGAACGGAGAGTGACAGTAAATCGACAGCTTTGCTCTAGAGCTCAGCCCCCTCTTTACCACAACAGACTGGTACAACGTCCGCATCACTGCAGAGGGAGCTCAGATCCATCTGTCAATCTCACACTCCACTCTCCCCTCACTCGTGAATGAGACCCCAAGATACTTAAACTCCTCCACTTGGGGCAGGAGCTTGTCTCCAACTCGGAGAGGACAATCCACCTTTTTCCAGCTAAGGACCATGGGCTCAGACTTGGAGGTGCTGAGTCTCATCCCAGCCGCTTCACACTCAGTAGCAAACCATCCCAGTAAGACCTGTAGGTCATCGCTTGATGAAGCCAACAGGACATCATCCGCAAACAGCAGAGATGAAATCCTGTGGTCACGGAGCATAACACCCTCCAATCCTTGGCTGCACCTGGATATCCTGTCCATAAAGATTATGAACAGGATCGGTGACAAAGGGCAGCCCTGGCGGAGTCCAACTCTCACTGGAAACGTGTTTGACTGTGTGTTGGCAATACGAACCAAACTCTTGCAGCAGTCATATAGGGACTGGATAGCTCGTAACAACGAGCCCGATACCCCATACTCCCGCAGCACCCCCCACAAGACAGCACAAGGGACGCGGTTGAATGCTTTCTCCAAGTCCACAAAACACATATGGACTGGTTGGGCAACCCCCCACGAACCTTTGAGGATTCTTGAGAGAGTAAAGTACTGGGTCGATGTGCCACGGCCAGGATGAAAACCACATTGCTCCTCCCGAATCCGAGGTTCGACTAGTGGTCGGACTCTCCTCTCCTGTACCCTGGCATTGACCTTCCCAGAGAGGCTGAAAAGTGTGATCCCCCTTAAGTTGGAACATACCCTCCGTTCCCCCTTTTTCAAAAGATTATCCACCACCCCGGTTTGCCATGCCAAAGGCACTGTCCCCAACCTCCACGCAACATTGCAGAGGCGTGTCAACCATGACAGCCCTACAACATCCAGGGTCTTGAAGTACTCAGGACGAACCTCATCCACTCCTGGGGTCCAGCCACCAAACAGTTTTTTTTAACCACTTCAGCGACCTCAATCCCTGTGATGGGTGAGTTATCCTCCTCGTCTTCAAGCCCTGCTTCCTCTATGGAAGGCGTGTCAGTGGGATTAAGGAGATCCTCGAAGTATTCCTTCCACCGCTCAACGATATCCCCAGTCGAGGTCAGCAGCGCCCCATCCGCAGCATACACAGTGTGGACAGGGAGCTGCTTCCCCCTTCTGAGTCGCCGGACAGTTTGCCAGAATCTCTTTGAGGCCGACCGAAAGTCTTTTTCCATGGCCTCACCAAACCACTCCCACATCCGAGTTTTTGCTTCCACAACCACCTCAACTGCACTCCACTTGGCCTGCCGGTACACTTCAGCTGCTTCAGCAATCCCACAAGCCAGCCAAGCTTGACAGGACTCCTTCAGCTTGATGGCCCCAATCACCACTGGTGTCCACCACTTGGTTCAGGGGTTGCCACCAGGAGATGCACCAACAACCTTGCAGCACAGCTCTGGGCAGCTTCTTCAACAATGGAGGTGGAGAACATGGCCCATCCAGACTTAATGTCTCCAGACTCCCTTGGAATGTGGCTGAAGTTCTTCCGGAGGCAGGAGACAGGGCCTCAGCCAGACGTTCCCAGCACACCTTCACTATACGTTTGGGTCTACCGGGTCTGGATGGCATCCACCCCTGCCATCGGCTCCAACTCACCACCAGGTGGTGATCAGTTGACAGCTCTGCACCTGTCTTTACCCGAGCGTCCAAGACATGTGGTCACAGGTCTGATGACACGATAACAAAATTGATCATTGACCTGCGACCTAGGATGTCCTGGTTCCAGATGCACATATGACCACACTTATTCTTGAACATGGTGTTCGTTATGGACAAACTGTGGTTGGCACAGAAGTCCAATAACTGAACACCACTCGGGTTCAGATCGGGCAGGCCGTTCCTCCCAATCACGCCCCTTGAGGTTTCACTGTCCTTGCCCATGTGTGCATTGAAGTCTCCCGACAGGACAATGGAGTCCCCAAGAGGAGCACTCTCCAGCACCCCAGTCCAAGACTCCAAAAAGGGTGGGTACTCTGAGCCATGATTTGGTGCATAGGCACAAATGATGATCAGGACCCGTTTCCCAACCCGAAGGTGCAGGGAAACTACCCTTTCGTCCATCAGAGAGAACTCCAATGTTGAGGCAGCAAGGCGGGAGATATAAGAATACCCACCCCTGCCCGTTGCCTCTCACCTGGGGCAACTCCAGAGTCGGCAAAGCTCCAGCCCCTCTCCAGGAAACTTGTTCCAGAACCGGAGCTGTGCGTTGAGGTGAGCCCAACTATATCTAGCTGGTATCTCTCAACCTCGTGCACCAGCTCCAGCTCCTTCCCCACCAAAGAGATGATGTTCCACATCCCAAAAGCCAGTTTTGAAAGCCAGGGATCAGACCGCGAAGGTCTCTGCCTTCGCCTGCCACCTGATCCGCATAGCACCAAACCCCCATGGTCCATCCTGCAGGTGGTGAGCCCACTGGAGAGCGGACCTATGTAACTCCTTTGGGCTGAGCCCGGCCAGGTCCCATGGGCAGAAACCCGGCCACCAGGCGGTAGCCATCAAGTCCCTCCCCCTGGCCTGGCTCCAGAGCGGGGCCCCAGTAACCCCATACCGGGCGGGGTACACTGAATCTTTGATTTTTTTGGTTGATCATGGGAGTCTATTAGATCACTCTTAGTCTGGCCCTTCACCCAGGACCAATTTGTCTTGGGAGACCCTACCAGAGGCAAACTGCCCCTAGACAACATAGCTCCTGGGATCACTAGGGCACGCAAACCCCCCACCACGATAAGGTGGCGATTCATGGGGGAACTAAAGCTTACTCTGCTAAAATCAGCTAAACTGCTCTGAGATAAGAAAAAAAAGATGCAAAGCTAAACAAAAGTACTAAAGCACGTTACACAACAATCGTGGTCCACAACTTGGGTCTGGGAGAGTCACAAGACTTTGTCTGCTCTGAGGTTGTGATGTTATGAAAATATATATTTGTCCATGTTAAGTAGGGAAAAAAATCATTATTTCATACTCAAATGGAAAATCAAAGTCTTTTATAGACCCACTTAAAACATATATAAATCCTTTAATACATATTAACATAATTTTGGTCCACATACAAAGATTTGTATTAAGTCATTACCCTCGCCAAGAAGGTAATGTAATCGGGGTGGTTTGTCTGTTTGCTCATTTGTTAGCAGGATTATGCAAAAACTACTGTATGGATTTTGATGAAATTTTCACCAGAGGTAGCCCTTGGGCCAAGGATGAACCTGTGGAAGATGGAAGCAGACGAGGCAGCAAGCTAGACAACACACAAACTTTATTCCACTTCCAACATAAACACAGAAACTCTAAAACCTGAGTGCCTGAGCAAATTCCTTTATACACTTTAATTCCCGCCTCCAGCACTCAGGGTAAACACATTAACATTCAGACTGCAAGACATGCACACACATTAACATAACATTGACCCACACGTCACAGAGCAGGTCTTTGCTAAAATACATTTGCACCCCTGTGTCCTCAAGTGTGAGCCTGGTGTGGCAGGGGGCGAAAGGCACATCTTTGTTTGGTTGGCTCCTCTCAGCTTTCCCCATTAGCATCTCTAACTATCTTCTCCCCCACCAACCCCCTTGACCTGGGTGGAGTGCCATGTGTACTGTGTCCACCACAAACCCATTATACTTTGGTGATGATCTGAGAGTGCATACCTCCACCAAGGTGCTTGTTTGTATTTGTGCGGCAGGATTACACAAAAACTACTGGATGGATTTAGATTAAATTTTTACCAGAGGTGGTCCTTGGGCTAGAGAGGAACCCATAACATTTTGGTAATGATCTTAGTATGCATACTTCCACCAAGGCTCTTATCTTCTCACAGTGTGTTAGCAAGAAACCTCCAAAACTTCTGCACAGACTTTGATGCAATTTTCGCCAGAACTGGCTCGTGGCCTACACACGAACCCATTACATTTTGGAGGTGATCCATGAGGCACAGAAGGAACCTTGGTGGATGTATGCACTCTCTGGGTGCTCTTCTAGTTTTTCTTTGTTGCATGTCTGTTGCAGGAAGTGGGGGTGGATGGATTTGATTTGCTGGCACAAGTAAGGTGGGCTTCATGGAAAATAGGTTGAACCACAGCATTAAATGCTGAAATAAGCTAAGCAAAATTTTAAAAAATATATATAGTAAATTTATGTGGAAAAAAGCCAAACATTAATAAAACACCCAAATTTACACTAAAAATGTATAAACATTTTGAGGAAAAAATGTTAATTTATAAGAACAAAATACAAATTTGTTAGAAAAAAAAACAAAGAAAAACATCTCTTTCCATCATTAAAGCTGTTTACCCCAGAATATATTTCTCCTCTTAGACTAAAACAGAAAAAAAAATATTCATCTCAGCTGTTTCATTTTTTTCTTAATGACATTTTACATCTTGCATTGCTGCAGGGCCTGCAGCAATAGATCCATCCAGCGCAGCTGCAGTTTCACAGTTCTCATAAAGAGTTGGCCTGCTTTATGGCCTATTGCACAACATTACATGCCTTCAGAGCTGGGATATGATCTGAGATAAGGAAACAAAGTATACAGAACAACCTAAGTCTCTCCCTCCTTCCTATACTGCTTATTCGATTTGCATTAGCTGAAAGGAAACAAAAAAAACTCTTCAGCGCTCCAGCCAAAAATATACTATAGTGCACTTAAAATGACACAAAGTTTTGTGTCATTTTAAAGGGGTCATTGACCGCACTTTTTACACATTTTAACAGTTCACTCATGTCTTAATGAAGTGCTTGTGACATATTTTGTTCACATTTTCTTTAATTTTTTAATTACTCAAGCAAATTTATTTTTTATTTTTCTTGGCTATTCTTCAAACGCTCTGATTTATAGTCTGTCACTTTAAGAAACATACTTCAGCTGTTCAACTCCGCCTTCCCTCTTACATCAATTAGCTATTAGCTGAGTAGCTTCTAGCTGGTGTTCTGCCACCGACTCCTTCCAGCTTGGATGAGCCACGTTGGTTCACCGATCCGCAGTTATTTGTGCATCTCGTGTCGTCCCGGCCCACCCAACAACCTCGTCGAGACACCACATTAAATTGCCAGCACCACACCCTCCACCAATCGCTGCAAACGGAGGCCAGTGACTGAGCCACGGGATCTCAAAGGGCAATGTCTTGCTTCGTGGTACTCCGCTCCTTTCCCACGGGCAGCCAGGGGGGTTGCCCCATCACGAAGCGGCTCCCCCTCACTACCCGTGAGAGTATGCCCGGAGGATGGTGAGGGAGTTGAGCCAGCAGCTCCAGGCAGCATCCCCGGGTCGCAATTACTGCCTGTACCATGCCCCAGATGCCGGGGCAGGTAATTCCTGTGACCCGGGGACGCTGCCTGGGGCTGCTGGCTCTCAGCTCCCCGTGACCTGCCACGAAACCACTGAGAGACGGGCTGGAGCGATGCGAGGCACATTGTGGACCACGGACCGGTGAACTAGGTGGTAACAGGGTGACTAAGACCTGAAGAAAATAACAATATAAGCCACGCTCGGTTCGAGCTTCCTGTTACCAGTGTTAGCTTGGGGGCTAATAGCTCAGGGGCTAATAGGCTACCTTTAGCACCACTTCCATATACATGACAGACAGCTAGGTGGGCCAATAATAGAGCAGTGGGCTGGTCTCAATGACAGCGGTGAGTTGGCTTTTTCAAAACGTGACGTATACGATTTCCACAAAAAAGTCAAAAAGGTTTCTGGGAGAGAAAAACGAGATAAAGGCTGTGTGTTTTTTAAGAGAATTGACTGTTTTGAAAATTTTTGGATAATTAGGTGACCAGTAGACTCAATTCAACTGATGAAAACCCTACTGGCTTATGGAATTCTGCCAAAAATGGTACAATCACTTAGTAATATGTATACCAAAACCAAAGCAAAAGTGACCTCCCCAGATGGAGAAACAGTCATTTAATATCAAAGCTGGGGTATTATTACAAGGAGACACTTTAACTCCCTACTTGTTTGTGATAGCGCTTGATTACGCTTTGCGCAAGGCAATCAACGGTCGAGAGAAAGAGTTGGGATTTACTATTCACCCAAGACGGAGTAGAAGAGTTGGCCCAGTTATGCACACTGACCTTGACTTTGCGGATGACATTGCACTAACTAGTGATTCTGTAGACCAGGCACAGGCGTTGCTTAACAGCGTACAGTTAAGAGTGGAAAAGGATCGGCTTGTTACTTAATGCTACTAAGAATCAGAATCAGAATCAGATTTATTGCCATTGTTCATGTAGTACACAAACTAGGAATTTGTCTCGGTGCAATGTTGCAACATTAAACATGATAAAATAAAAGAAATAAACTATACATGCAATAAAGTGTAGAATAAGAATGAGTAATACTAGTCAGCAGTTTAATATATTAGCGAGCAGCAGATAATGTGGAGAACCATATAGTGCAGTCGGTAATGCAAGAAGAAAACAGTGATGATTGACATGAGTCTGGTTGAGCTGCTGTACATAGTGCATGAGAGTCAATAAGTCACTTAGTGTTCAGCAGTCTGATGGCAGAGGGGAAGAAGCTGTTCATGTGACGGGAGGTGTTAGTCTGAATGGACCGAAGTCTTCTACCTGAGGGGAGAGGGGCAAACAGTACGTGACCAGGGTGTGAAGGATCGGCTATGATCTGGCCAGCACGCCTCCGGGTCCTGGAGACAGAGGTGGTCCAGTTTAACATCCCAACTGTGGCAGGTCTGTCAACTTTAGATGGTGAGGTACTGGCAGTTAAGGATGACTTTAAATATTGGGTTCTTACATTAGCTCCTCTGACAAAGACATTGCAGTAAGAAAGGCACAAGCGCGGTGCACACTGCATAAGATAGATAACATATGGAGGTCAAACATGTCTGACTCCCTAAAGAGCCACCTGTTTGTAGCTACTGTGGAGTTCATCCTATTGTACGGTTGTGGGGCCTGGACTTTGACAGTTCAGGTGGAGAAAAGGCTGGATGGATGCTTCACCCGCATGCTACGGAAAGTGCTTGGCATCTCCTGGGATGGCTGTGTCTACAATGACATGTTGTATGGGGGCTTGCCACAGCTGTCTACCAAGATCATAGCCAGGAGGATGCAGCTAGCAGGGCATTGCTTGCAGCATCACAATCTGCCTGCACACAATCTTGTACTATGGGACCCCAAGCATGGTTGAGCTCTTCATGGTGGACAAAGGCTTATCTACGTAGACCAGCTCAGGAAGGACACTGGGCTTCAATCATCTGATGAAATAAGATCCATCATGCTGGACAGACCATCATGGCGTGTCGTCGCTGGTTGTTCTCGAGGAGACTTGACCTAGTATAGTATAGTATAGTATATAGACTTATTTCAGACAGTTAAAACCTATAAACACACCATTTTTCAGGCAATGACCCCTTTCAGTGCATTGAATATCGCAAAGAAAATCTGGATCACTGAGATGTCTATATTGTCTACAAGTTTTATAAATCCTGTCTTGATGATAAGCTGATCACCTTATCCTTGACGGCTGCACACAGAGAGCAGTAAAGGACTGAGCAGGACTACAAGGTGATGGCCTATAAAGGGTTTGGCTCAGATAAGGTGGTGTGCAGGAGTAAGACGACTGGTGACTTCAGGTCAAAAAGCAGAAAAGTTTTCTGACTTACAGACAACCCAGCAAAACCTTGAATATTTGGTTGTGGGGGTTTTTTTTAGGAATAAATCTGGTCTAAAATTTGTGTGTGTGTTGGGGGGGCACTGTGTGCTTTCAGTTGTGTCTGGTCATAAAAAATTTTGCGGCCCATGAAAGGAAGCCATTTCAACCTTTAACCACCTCCTCACTTAGTCATATAGGATGTTTGCCAAGATGCTTCATAATGAAAACATTGAAACTAATGTGTCTCTACAGTAGATTCTTTCTCTCTGGCTGCTGCTGTTCTCCTACTTTGGCTGGTCTGACTAACTTTATGTGCACATTGTTGTGCCAGAAGCCACAAAGAAATTCCTCCCTGCTGAGGTCTACCTTTCTAATCTCCAGAATGACTCTCTTAATGAGGCTAATAGCGTACAAGCAATACCACACCTGAATGAAACCACACGGCGTGACTGCTTCAGCAACTTCCCGCAATACAAAGTGAACCTTCAGAGGAAACCAACAGAACAAACTGCTCTCAGGTGCACCAAAGCAGGCCAGGCATGATCATTTATGAACCAGATCACCTCTGAGTGTCTTATGCAAGGACATACTGTACAGTGGTATGCAAAAATGTGGCCACCGCTTAACAAATAGCATATTTTTTTAAATGAAATGATGTAAACAGTCTCTGTATGACATGGGGAGGGGGGATCAATCTTTTCAGCAAACAATACTGCATAGTTACTCTTCATTTTGTAAACTGAACAATAAATAAATTATTTTTTTCTTGTCATTTAAACTTATCACTGGCTCTTTTTCTTTAGTCATAGAAAATTTTTCTTTAGTTATAGGAAATGTCACTTATTTATATATTTACACCAGAGTGGTGGCCTAGTTGATAGAGCATCCACCCCACAACCAGGAGGTTGGGGGTTCAAGTCCCGACCGGGTCATACCAAAGACCATAGAGAAATGGTATTTCTGGCCCTCTAGCTTGGCGTTCAGCGTAATAGAATGGGGGAAGGAAAAGTTATTTGTGGCGGCACCTTGCATGGCAGCCACCCCTCTGATTCTACATGTGATTAACACTGTAGATAGGAGAAACGTAATTTCGTTCTACTATACATGATTGGCTGTATGGACTGAATGACAACAGAGATGGCTTATTATTATTTTGTAAATTTTAATATACACCAGTGAGCTGTGATAGCAACCTGATGTTCTATGTAATAAAAGCTTATGTTTTGTGCTCATCACACACTTTAGCCAGTAGTTCTACAAAATTTCTTGACACTCAGTTCTTTCACTGGCTAAGCAATACATATACTGTATGTCTGCTTCTTTTTTTGTCCTCATAAATTTACAATAATAATAATAATGGATTGCACATATAAAGTGCTTTTGATGACACCCAAAGCACTTTACAATGAGGCCATTATTTATTCACTCCACAGATAGACAATGGTTGTGGCAAGCTACCTCTGTAACCACAGCTGCCCTGGGGCAGACTGACAGAAATGTGGCTGCCAATCTGCCCCAACAACCTCTCCGACCACCACTGAACATTTATTCACATTCATACGCTGGTGTCATGAACACTGGAGACAAGTAATGTGTCTTGCCCAAGGACACAACAGCAGGGTGGTGGTGGGGAGTGGGATTCAAACTGCCGACCCTCTGCTTATTGGATGACCTGCTCTACCTCCTGAGCCACTATCAAATTTGTGACTTTCATGTAAATTGGTGAATTTAGCCCCTAAAATTTATAATTTTTTAATGCAAATCTGTTTTTTTCCATGTGAATTTACAACATATTTTACTTGTAGGCTGACATCTCTGTTTGCTTAAATTTATGAGTTTTTCATTTAAATTTGGGACTTTGTTCTTGTAAATTTGCCACGTATATCTCTTAAATTTGCACATTTTTAATGCAAGTTTCTGAACACCATAATTATGTGACTTTTTCTTTCTAAATTAGTGGGGGGGTTTTCATAAACTTGCATCCTTTTTAGTGTAAATTAGTGATTTTTCAAAATTACAGTTTTGCAATATTTATAATCATAAATTTGCAACTTTTCACAAATCTGCGAGGTTTTCTTACCAACAAATGTGTATCTTTTTTCCTAAAGATTTAAGACTTGCTAATAGTCAGAGAGTAACAATTTACTTGTAAATTTGTGTAATTTTGTCATAACTTTGTGACTATCCTTGCAAATTTGTGGTTTTAAAGTGGTGACTTCATAATAAATTTAGGATTTTTTTTTTTTTTTTACACCTGCCAAAATGACTTGTATATCCACCCTTCCATCTTCTACTGCTTATCCGGGGGTTCAGATCACGGAAGCAGCAGTCCAAGCAGAGAAGCCCAAATTGCCACCCATTTCACATAGCACCATAATCCCTCCTGCAGGTGGTGAGCCAGTTGGATGGTGGACCCATGTGGTACCTTCGAGTACACTGGGTCCTTGAAGTTACTTTTTTCACAGGGACCTACTGGACCGCTATTGGTCTGGCACTTCACTTAGGACCATGTTTATCTTGGGAGACCCTACCAGGGACAAGCTGCCCCCGACAACATAACTCCTGGGATCACTTGGACATGCAAGCCCCTCCACCACAATAAGGTGGCGATCCACAAAGGGGATGGCTTGTAGACTATAGTAACTGATTATTTGGTAATATACAAAATGTGTGTAGGCTTTTTTCCTGGAGTGTTCTGAATAGAAAATATCAATGTTTGTTATGCCACTTGATTTATCACTGCAGAATTTCAGTTAAATTACAAATGTATTTTAAAAATGACACATTTACAATGACGTAAATCATTTAATTGTATCTCTCCTTATTGATTCCTGTGGTTCATTAATGGCAAATTGGAAGTTGGCTTTTACTGTCCATTAATACTAAATGGAGTTCTAGGTTTTACACCATCACTGAGCCAACTGCTCCCACACAGTAGAAAGAGAATGCACACCTTCTTGTGGTCAAAATAGAGAAGTACATGTGGGGGGAAAAAATGACACAAACCACTGATATTTTACAGCTCATGTAAAGACGGGGTCATTGTTATATAATGCTGCTCAACAGTTATAATGCATTCATGTATATTATGTAAGAAGGAAATGTGGGATTCATGTAGTGACAGTCTACATTATAAATAAAAGGCCCACACACTGTTACAGACTACATGCCAGGTCAAAACAGCAGAATAACATACCCCACCACACTACAACACTAGCTCTGGAACAGTTTGAAGAACTCAACAAAGATTCAGCCTTCATTTCAGATCTCTGTTAGACTCTCCATCTATTTTTACAGTGCATTCACACCAGACCAGTTGGTAAAAAAAAAACAGTCATAATCAATAGAAATACATTGTTGTCCTTGGAAAAACTCACAAATTTAAACTAAATTGCAATGGCAAAGAGCATACAGAAGCTTTCAGTGGAAGTTGACACAATCCATCCATCCATCCACTGCTCATCCGGGGATCCAGGTTGTGGCAGCAGCAGTCCAAGCACAGAAGCCCAGACTTCCCTCTCCCCAGTCACCTCATCCATCTCTTCATGGAGGATACCATGATGTCCCTTTGCCAGCTGGGAGACTGCTTTATTTCCAGTGGTACACGCCCAAAACAACTCACATGGTAGGTGTTCATAAGGCATCCTGAACAGATGCCCAGATCACCTCAACTGGCTCCTTTGATGTGGAAGAGTAGCGGCTCTACTCTGAGTCCCTCCTCGATAACTGAACTCCCCACCATATCTCTAAGGGTGAATCCAGCCACCCTATGGAGAAAGAAAATTTCAGCTGCTTGTATCTGCGATCTCATTCTTTCGGTTATTACCCAAAGTTCATGGCCATAGGTGAGGATACAAACATACACTGAGTGGTAAATCAACAGCTTTGCTTTAGAGTTCAGCTCCCTCTTCACCACAACAGACTGATACAACATCCGTATCACAACAGATGCTGCTCTGATCCATTTGTCAATCTCCCACTCCATTCTCCCTCGCTCATGAATAAGACCCAGAGAAACTCCTTGACTTGGGACAGGACCTCGTCCCCATCACGGAGAGGAGAGTGAACCCTTTTCTAGCTGAACCATGGACTTGGACTTGGGAGTTACTGATTCTCATCGCAAACCATCCCCTCGATTGGCAAAAGACATTAAAAAGATAGGTGACCACCCCGACACAGAAATCCTGTAGGAGGAATACATTACTAGGTGGTTAGCTATTAGCAATGACTGAATTAGACACCAAAAGATGGGCAGTGATGGCTGGTGTTAAGAGGTGTGGCCAAACTACAGCTTTGTTTTGATTTGAGAGCAGAGCTCTTGTGCCACATCCAGTTGTGGTGAAAAATTCTGACTGCTCCTTTAAATGAAAAATAATAATAATATGCAGTAATAGAAAGTTGGGGGTTTGTGTGAAACTGCATGCGAAGTCCTTATAATGCCTGTACGACACACAAAATCAATTTAAAAATTCTAGACTATTTACACACACTGTAAACTGGCTTCCACTTAAACTGGCATGAACATACCTCTTACACAATGTAGAGTAACATACTTCCGCATTCTAGTCCACCCACATTTTCGGTTCCGCTTCCATTATATTTTCCCATTCCCTGGTGCTTTCTCATCAATAAATCAATTTTATCACTTTCACTTATCATTGTACATACTGGAAATAGCATGCGGGCAGATCTTTTTTCTTTAAAAAGTCAGTGTTTCACATTTTGTTTGATCGTTTTTGTAACCATAATGAGCCATGTAATAGTTCCCCAGTTAGCTTAGCAACTAGCAGCTATCATGTTTGTTTATGTCTGTGCCATTCCAAATACCACTGCATGGGCTGTAGTAGACCTGTGAAACTCACAGAAACATACACTACTCACAAAAAGTTAGGGATATTTGGCTTTCGGATGAAATTTATGGAAAATGTAAAAAGTCCACACTACAGTGAGGTTATATCATGAAAGTAGGGCATTTATGTAGAAGCATGCAATGGTGATTTCCTTATCTCAAACAATTTATTGAAACAAAAGCCAGCAACAGAAGTGGGTATACCACAAAAAAATGTCAATGGATGCATTCCAATCACCCAGTAGTATACTCCGAAGTGGACTGCACAGGGTATTCCGCCATATTAACTGAGATTCCAAACCGAAGGGAGTAAACAGTCTTCAGTTCAATGGGAACTGAGAACTGAGCAGGGAAGAAGTGAACAACGGTACATTATTTCACCGGAAGTTGACAAGAAGATTACTCATAAGCCACTGCGCCTCAAATACAAGTAAAACAAACTATTGTTGCTAATGTTATTAACAAGCTAAGTTGATGTTAGTTATTGTTTATATCAACTGACTGTAATAAAAAATATATTTGTATTCATATTTTATTAAAGAAATATATATTATCCACTGTAGTATCAGTACATGTCTGTGGTTATCGTGGTAACGCACGGAGGAGGGAGCCAACAGTTACAGGGTGTTTCAAATGGAGAAATTTTGTGAGGGGCAGTTAACTAACATTCCCTGAGAACGGAGCACGTAGTAGGGAAACAGTTGAAGTACACTGGATCGGACTGTAGCTATTGGCTCAATAACTTGTCATGTGCCCTTGAGCATCAGTTACAGCTTGACAACAACATCTCATGCTGTTCACAAGTCGATTTATTGTTTGCTGAGGCATGGCATTCCACTCTTCTTGAAGGGCGGCCCTCAGGTCATTGAAATTGTGGGGTGCAGGGCTACTAGCCTCTACATGGCGACTCAGCTGATCCCATAGGTTTTCTATGGGATTCAGGTCTGGAGAAAGTGCAGGTCTCTCCATTTGAGGTACCCCAGCCTCCAACAGCTGTTCCTTAATGATGCAACCTCAATGAGCTGGAGCACTGTCGCCCATGAAGATGAAATTTGTCATGAACCGAGCCGGTGTTTCCTGTAGGCTCGGTTCTGACCGTTCTCTGTGGCTCGGGTGTTGGGTGATTTATGTATTATCTTCTGAGTTCTTGTGGTGTTTATGCCTTTGTTCTTTTTCTTTTCTGTGCCTGTAGCCACGGCTCTGGCCGGCGGCTGTTAGGCAGCCTCTTTGACCCACATTCATGTGGGTGTTGTCTAACATTCGCCTGTCCAACCACACCCCCTCTCTCTTGACAGCCAGCTGATTGCTCCCGGTGATTGTCTTTGCCGCGCCTCGCCCAGGTGTGCCCAATTTGTGGTGTCAGCAGTATTTGTACATAGGCGGCCTTTGCCAGTCAAACATTGCTGGACCATTGTGCTTAATCATATGGTGGTTCCTCATCATATGTTATTTTGTACTGTCTGTTTTTTGTGGACACGGTACACTGTGGTCAGCCCGCTGCACGGTTATCATGTGAGTCCCTTTAGTGTACACTGTTGCCTTTTTGTAAGTCTTTATTTTTGAACTGTTTGCCTTTTGCATTAATAAATGTGTGTGTGGTACAACCAGCGAGTAAATCCATTTGTCCTTCCCTCCTCAGTGTGCTGCGTAAAAGCGTACGGGGAGGCTTGTGACAGAATGGTCCAGCCAGCCAGGATTTAGCAGTTTCACCCACACATTACCCTTTTTTTTCCTCTTTTTGAACATTTTTTCCTCTCCCACCTGTGTTGCCCAAGATGCCTTCAATGCACCGCTCCTGTACCGGCCAAGGCAGAGGATCGGCAGAGAGTCCCACAGTGGAGGAGGAATGGGTGGCATTCTTCATTCGGGACTTCATGGAGGAGGCCCACAAAGCCCACGGACCGAAGACAAAGTGGAGCAGTCTGGACGCAGCGGAGGGTATTCTGTAGGCGCATCCGGGACTCTGGAATTGCCCTCAGTGCACAGACTTGATCGCCTTGGTCTACGCGCTCCAGCGCGAGTTCCCTGGCGTAGGGAGAGTGGCGTTCCTCACAGAGCCTAAGCGAGAACACGCTCCACAGCCTGCAGCCGTTCCCTCTCCCACTTTGCCAGCGTCGGGCTGTTCCTCTCCAGCATCCCAAAGACAGTGTCATCCTGCTAGGAAACACCGGGAGAGTCCCTCATCGTCTCCAGCAGCCCTCTTCCCTCCAGCTGCCGTGAGGTCCACTGAGGTCACCCTGGGAACACCCACCTCCGTCGTCGTGGAGACGGCTCCTCCACAAGCCTTTGAAGGGGCCCACGTCACCGCTGACATGGAGAGAGATGACTGTCTGCCACCTGCAGCTGGGAACATCAGACACCGGGATGACAGGCAAGTATTTTTTCATTCTATACTATCTAATAACAATGAATCTTGCCTGTCTGCCGAGGGAGAGGCCCGGGTTCAGCAGTCTGCTGGGTCCTCTCCTCCAGCTGCAAACATTAATTCTTTTCTTCCCCTCTCCATGTCTCCTCCAATTTTTCCTGAGTGTCCACCGGCCCTGGAACCTAGCTGCCGGATGATGGAGGAGCCTGAGGCCCTGGATGATCCTGTTCCAGAGCCTGCACAGAGCCAACCCTCAGCCTCCTCGCTGGATTCATCTCCGGGAAGGGGGTATTTCTTCTGAGGACTGTAGGACTGCCACTACCATCTTACCAGCTGCGGAGGTGACCGCAGCGGATTGGGAGCCTGAGCTGGACCTCCTGGAGGCCAGGCCCGAGTCTTCATCATCAGGATCAACAAAGTCCTGGACGGCAGTGGAGCTCAGGCAGGTTTTCTCTCTCATGTTTCTAATGTCAGTTTTAGAGAGATCTTGTCTGGCTCTAGGTGAGGAGATTCAGGTGCAGCACGCAGCTGCTTCTGAACTCCCTTCACCAGGCTCCACCACTGCCGGTGACCCTAATAACCTGGTTTCTTCTCCCGCTCCCGAGTTTCCTTCTAGGGTCACCGGAGAGGAGCTATCATCACCAGGGGTCGCCTTGGAACCGGGCTCGCCTCCTGACGACGTCATGAGTCCAGCTCCCTTGCTGCCTGAGGCCATCATGTGGGTACCTCCGCAGGCTGTATCTCCATGGGTGCAGCACACTGGCTTAGGACCTTCGTGGGGGCTGTGCCCCAGGATCAGCCCGACGTGGGTGCTGCGCTCCTGCTTGGACTCATCATAGATGCCACGCCCCAGCACGGGGTCCACCGAGGGTGCAGTATTGGCCCGGTCGGGGTCTGCTGAGGGTGCAGCATTGGCCCAGTCGGGGTCCACTGCGGGTGCTGCAGAGCTCCATCCGGGAGCCACCATGGGTGCTGCAGAGCTCCAGTCGGGAGTCACCGCGGGTGCAGTGTTGGCCCAGTCAGGGTCCACCGAGGGTGCAGCATTGGCCTGGTCGGGGTCCACCGAGGGTGCAGCATTGGACTGGTCGGGGTCCACTCAAAGAGGGCAGCACGGTGTTGCAGTGGTTAGCACTGTTGCCTTACAGCTAGAAGGTTCCAGGTTTGAATCCCCAGGCTGGCAAGGGTAGGAACCTTTCTGTGTGGAGTTTGCATGTTCTCCCTGTGCTGTGTGAGTTTACTCTGGGGGCTCAGGTTTCCTCCCACAATCCAAAGACATGCATGTTAGGTTAATTGGTTGTTCTAAATTGTCCCTAGATATCTGTCTCCTATAGGCTCTTAGAGTAGAGGGTTAGTGCTAGTGAAGCGCTTTGAGTGGTCTTTGAGACTAGAAAAGCGCTATATAAGTACAGATCCTTATCCCTTTCCCTCATTCAGGGTGCAGCGTTGGTGCAGTCAGGGTCCACCAAGGGTGCAGCGTTGGCCCGGTCAGGGTCCACGGAGGTTGCAGCTGTTTCCCAAGCCGGGACCACCGAGGACGCTGCGGGTCAGCATGAGGACGCCATAGCCTCCTTCTCCTCCCTGCCCTACGCCATGGGGGTTTCCTTCCTACGGTCCGGTCACCCACCAGTGAGCCTCCCAGTGGGCAGGCCACCTCCTGCTTCATCCTGCCGGCCCTGGTGGCTTAACAGCGCTGGCCGACCGCCGGAGGGGCTGAGTCTCTGGGCCACATGGCCCGTGTTTTCCGTCAGGCCACCGGACTGTGTTCGTCGGACTGCCTGCTGGGCCTGGGACTCTGAGCAGCCTCCCGAGCCTCCACGCCTTTGGACTTGGGGGGTTAATTGTGGGCCCTGGGTGGGGTATTGTGTTCCCTCCTTTCCTGTTCCCCCTACCTCCCACCCGGGTTCGTGTTGTTGTTCCTGTTGGGGATGGTGGAGGAAGGGGGGGTTCCTTTCCTCTATGATGTTACCGTGGGTGTCTGGAATCCACCCCAGAAGGGGGGGGCTCTGTCATGAACCGAGCCAGTGTTTCTTGTAGGCTCGGTTCTGACCATTCTCTGTGGCTCAGGTGTCAGGTGATTTATGTATTGTTATCTTTTGAGTTCTTGAGGTGTATGTCTTTGTTCTTTTTCTTTTCCGTGCCCATAGCCACCGCTTTGGCCAGCAGCTGTTAGGCAGCCTTTTTGACCCACATTCAGTGGGCCTTGTCTAGCATTCACCGGTCTGACCATGCCCCCTCTCTCTTGACAGCCAGATGATTCCTCCCCGGTGATTGTCTTTGCCGCGCCTAGGTGTGCCCAATTTGTGGTGCCAGCAGTGTTTCTACTTAGGCAGCCTTTACCAGTCAAACACTGCTGGACCATTGTGCTTAATCATATGGTTGTTCCTCGTCATATGTATGTACTGTCTTACGAGGGAGTTGGAAGACGCACTGTCGCTGTTCCCCTCAGTGCGGTTTCTGGTTGTGTATGCTCGCGGAATATACTTGGACTTTTCGGACTGCTCCTGTGCTGTGAGTACAAACTGTTTAGCATTTCCCCTTGCAGCGGTGCTGCTATGCTTAGGCCCTAGCCCAGTTTCTTCCTCCCATTACTGTAGAGCATCCTGGAGGACTCTAAGTTAACCCCGAGCTATTTATGTTATTTTGTACTGTCTGCTTTTTGTGGCCACGGTACACTGTGGTCAGCCCACTGCACGGTTATTGTGTGAGTCCCTTTAGTGTACACTGTTGCCTTTTTGTAAGTCTTTAATTTTGAACTGTTTGCCTTTTGTGTTAATAAATGTGTGTGTGGTGCAACCAGCGAGTAAATCCATTCATCCTTCCCCTCCTCCGTGTGCTGCGTAAAAGCACATGGGGAGGCTTGTGACAGAAATTAGGCCTGTGTTGTTCATGCAGGGGAACAATGACTGGATTAATGATGTTATTCAGGTGGTATCGGCTTATCACTGTACCATTCACAAGGTGCAGGGCAGTTCTGTATTGACTAGACACACTTGCCCAGACTGTAACACCACCACCACCAAAGGCTCGTCTGGTGACAACAGTGGCTGATGCATAGTTCTCTCCTTGACGTCTCCAGCATCATTGGCGGCCATCTACGTAAATCTACTTTCATCAGAGAACAGCACTGAGGCCTACTGGTCCCTTGTCCAGCGTAAATGTTTCCTGGCCCATGCAAGACGATGATGCCTGTGCCTGATGGTGTGGTCCGGTACCCTTGCAGGCCATCTAGCACGCAGACCACGCTGATGTAAACACTTTTGAATGGTCTGACATGACACTTGAGTGCTTCTCACCTCCCTTAAATGTGCCTGGAGTTGAGTGGCATTTATCATCCGGTTCCACAGGGCACAGTTCACAATGAAGCGGTCGTCAGCGTGGGATGTGACCAAAGGATATCTACTTTTATGCCTTTCTGTGACTCTTCCAGTCTCTCTATACCTCTGTTGCAACCTGCTGATGACACTCTGTGACACTCTAAGCTCAGTGGCCACTTCCCTCTGAGAACATACTGTTTGAAGCCTTGCAGTGGCGAGGTACTATTGATCAATTGTTTGGTGTCGTCTTGGTCTCTTGATGTCAAAATGTGAACAGCATGATGGAGAGGACTGTTGTGAATTTTGTCGTTAAGCACCTTGTTAGAAAAGAGCAAGTTATGCAAAAAGTACTGAAACATTGAACAGTTAGACGTGCATTCAAAAGGTTAGAGATGGTCATTGTACTGTTATCACTACGTGTTATATACACTGAGTATGTTTAACGCAGTTCAACAGCAAGCCAAACTCGTTTTTCACGAGCCAGGAAACCGAGCGTCCTGCTCACTTTATTCAGTCTCCTTAAGACAGCTTACAGTACCTTACAACTGTAGCTCGAAGCTCGTTGAAAAGCCCGAGTGAAAAGCCATTGCTTTCGGAGGTGTAAAAAAGGGGTTTAACACACAGGAGGAACGTTTTCAGAAATTCGCGGGCAGGCTATGCACTTCAGCCTTTTTTTCCTCTCTACCGAAGTCCGTTTCTTCTACCCATAAATCATAGCGGCAACTGGCTGCGCTTTCAATATAAAATACAGACAAATTACTACTAGCTATACAGAAATTATTTTTTAACACAAATTACTATTTCTAACATGAATTATTACAAAAGGACTATGATATTTAATATAATCTTTGAACTATTCTCAACTTTCTAAAACACACACTACTGAGGGCAGAACACTCCCCGCCTGGCATTACTAATGCCACTACTTCCTCTTATCTACTACCCGACATATAAAAATGGAGGGCATGTTTTGAGTCTCTCAGGTGGAAGATCTGCCATTTTCTGAGTCTCTAGTTTTCTCCTGAGTCTCCTGCACGTTGCACAATGGTGGATAATGGACGAGACCAGTCTCTGGCAACCTACAATCCACAGTCCGGCTTGCCTAATTGCACTTTCTGTGAACTGCCTTCCTTGATGCACAACTTTGGCATGATAGTGACGGACAAGCAGTTGAGTTATGTGATGCTTGTTTGGAAGAATGGTTGGATTCTTGGATGCTGTGTTCAATGAAGCATGTTTGAGGTGACCTCCAATCTTGATGAGGCTTTCATTCATATAGGGGTCAAGAGCCACGATGGGACTTGAACTGCGGACGGTTTGGTTGGCATGAGAGCAGCATACTCGTCGGGAAAAGCGTCTTTTTGAACAGACTGGAGGATGAGGTTACTGGCAACATCCAGCTCCTCTGGAGTGCGTGGCTTGCTACATCGATGCCAGCCCCTGCATGAATGATCTGACAGGTTGCTTGATGAGTGAGAACGAGCTTGGTGAATTAGGAATGCAATGGCATGTACTAATGAGTTCCAACTTGAAAAGCGCTGGAAGCACTCTGGTGAGAGCCCGTTCTTCTGAATGTGAGTAGAAAAGGTAGCGACTTTTCTGATTTCAGAGTCTACTTCAGGCTTGATTAACTCAAAGGATTCAGGTGTCTCGGATTCAGGTGGTCTGTAAAGGAAGTCTGGTCCTTTAAACCACATAGTGTCCATGAGCTGTGATGCAGGTATTGACCTGGTGGCTAGATCAGCTGGGTTTTGCTCTGATGTGACGTTGTGCCACTGTTCAGGGGATGTGGACTTAGAGAGGGAAGCTGGTACATAGCAGCGTGGCACCTTAAGGCTGCTAAGATCTTGGAGGGACATTTTCCATGTTTCCCATGTGTCCATTTTGTCCTGAGGGAGAGGAGCATCCCAACCTTGGACACCATTCGACAGTTCACATAACAAGAGTCTGCCTTTGATTGTCACTGGTGACGCTAGTCCCAAGGGGTCGAAGATGCTGTTAATCGTTGACAGAACCCCGCGGCGGGTGTAGGGTTTGTCATCGACGGCAACCTTGAATGTGAAAGAGTCAGTGTTTACGTCCCAGCACAGGCCTAGACTTCTCTGAGCTGGTAGAGCGTCATCGCCGAGACTCAAGTCTTTAATACCGGTGGCCAGGTCTTCTGGCTTGAAGGCTTGCATGACTGAGACACTATTCGAGGCGATTTTGTGGAGCTTGAGATTGGACTCGGCCAAGGATGCGCACGTGCACTTGAGCAAGTCTACGGCTGCGGATTCAGTGGGGAGCGAAATCAACCTGTCATCTACATAAAAGTGTCTCTCAACAAAGTGTCTTGTGTCTGCTCCAAACTTTGGCTCGCCTTTCTGGATAGCCCTGTGTAGACAATAGATAGCTACCGCTGGCGACGGGCTGTTTCCAAAAACGTGCACCCGCATGCGGTACTCCTGCACCTCTTTTGACAAGTCGTTTTCCTTGTGCCACAGGAACCTCAAATAGTCTCTATGGTCTGGTCTGACTAAGAACCCATAGAACATTTGCTGGATATCAGCAGTGACTGCGATGAGCTCCTTCCTAAACCAAATCAGCACGCCGAGGAGGGTATTATTAAGATCTGGACCTGTTAACAGTACTGAGTTGAGTGACACACCAAATTGCTCGGCACTTGAATCAAAGACGACCCGTATCTGACCGGGCTTCTGGGGATGATATACCCCGAAAATGGGCAGGTACCAGCATTCAGTGTTATCGGTGATGGGTGGAGCGATCTCTGCATGATTGTTCTCGAACAGCTTGTCCATAAACTCTGAGAACTGTTCTTTCATTTGAGGGTTTTTTGTTAAGTTGCGTCTTAGTGAGCTGAGTCTAGACAATGCTTTGTTCCTGTTATTTGGGAGTGGCAAGCGAGGAAACTTGAATGGCAGAGGAGCGATCCAGTTGTTGTCTCCATCCTGGTGGACTTCCTCCTCCATTATCTTTATGAAGGTCTCATCTTCGAAGGACGCGGCACACTTGTTATCGTTCTCTGTGCACTCAAAAACTTTGTCCCCAAGCTTTTCTTACGCTGCGTTGGGTTTTGAGCTGCGTTTGAAGAGGCCGTCCTTGTGCTCCCCGCCGTAGCATGGTTTCTCTTTGGTATAGATGCTGTTAGGACAAGGAGTGAAGAAGGATGGGCGTCAGTTGAAGAGCATGTGCATCTTATAAACATTGGCGATTGGCTTGTGAACGTTAAGGCACACCTCCCCCACAATTACCCAGCCTAGGTCCAGGCGTTGAGCAAAGGGAGCATTGTGGGGTCTGTTGACTTGTTGTCTTACCTTGTGGACTCGTAGGATGTCTCTGCCCAGTAAAATTGCCGTCTGAGCATCTGGGTCGTACTTGGGAATGAGAGGAGCAAGGTGTTTTAAGTGGGCGTGAGCAAGAGCGACTTCGGGCGTAGGTATTTCACCCCTACTGAACATTATCTCGTCGCATTCAAGGAGAGGAGGGAGGTCTAAGCGTGGGCCTCCACCTACTGGCTCGATTTGGAACCCCGCTGCTTCCCTGCCAAGCATTTCAGTTAAACCAGCACATGTTCTCATGAGGTATGTCAGAGGGCTGCCTTTGATCCCAAACAGCTCGAAGAATTCAGGACGGGCCAGCAATTTATTACTCTGATCGTCAAGGATTGCATACATCTTAACGGAGCGTTCTGGTTGGCCTTTAGGGAAAACTCAAACTAGACATACCTTTGAGCAAGAACATAGGGGATTACCTTCGCCGCAGATCTCAGTGCACCGTGACGTTACCTCAGGTGGTGTGTTGTCTCGGGGCTGAGGCTCTGGTTCAGGTGTGTTTCCTGGCTGGGGTTGCTGACTTGAATCAGGATGCATGGCAGAGCAATGCCTCTCACTTTGGCACTCCTCGCACTTGAGTTTTATGTCACAGTTCTTTATTGCGTGCGTGGGAGAGCAGCAGCGAAAACATCGTTTGTGTTCTTTGAGTATGCTTTGCCTCTCTTGTAGCGGTTTATTCTGAAAGGCTCTACATTTGGCTAGAGGATGCATTTTCTTGTGGACTGGACAGTAGCGTGTTAAATCGTCCTCTTTAGTACTAGCGGGATCAGTTGTGTCAACCTCTGTTTTGTTTACAGTTAGAGGCGTTCTGTAGCTAGTTTGTTTGAATGGTGGTCTCTCACCTTTGCTGAAGGGTTGGCTGCTGCATGTCGTAAAACTTGGGTCATTTCTTGCTTTAGCCTCGTCTTGGACAAACTTTACAAAATATGAGAAGGGAGGGAAGGTTACATCATATTCTTGTTCGTATTTTGAGCCCGTGTGCAGCCATTTATCTTGTAAATTTGGAGGCAACTTTTCAACTATGGGCTTAACCCCACAGGGTGTGTCGAAGTAGGCGAGGCCTGGGAGATAAGCTTCATCTTTGGCGACCCGCAGCTCTAAGAGTAAATCTCCAAGTTCCTTGAGTTTTACATTGTCTCTGTTTGTAAGGCAAGGGAAGTTATCTAGTTTTTTAAACAAGGCGTTTTCTACTACTTCTGGCGTAGCATAACACTCTTTTAACCTGTCCCATGACAATTGGAGAGCAGCTCTGGGGTTAGTGGCATAGACAGCTCTGATTCTTTTAACGTGCTCTGAGGACTCTTTACCAAGTCACTTGACTAGGAGATCTAACTCCTGGCTATATGTGAGACCAACGTCTTCAATTGCATTTATGAATGACGACTGCCATGCTCTAAAGTTTTCGGGGGTGTCGTCAAACTTAAAGAGTCCGGTTGTGATTAGCTCTCTGCACGCGAGGAACCTAGCAAAGTCTGCCATAGGTGGGTCACCATTGTGGGAAGCATGGTAGTTGTTTGGCCTGACATAGTCTCTCGGTATGTCGATGGATTCATTTTTCACATACATTTTCTTGAATGCTGATGGAGAGAGAGTTTGTTCGGGTCTCCTCGGAGTGAATGATTGCGCCCTTTGTGCAGGTTCAACTTGAGGTGTTTCTTCTTCAGCTGGTCGCGCCTGTGACTTTAGCTGGATTTGGTGGTGCACATACTCTATAGTTCTCTGTCTGGTAACTTGTGATGGAATTGTGCTCCTTACACTCTCTCCTTCGTCCAGCTCGGCAGCTGCAGCAGCTTCTAGAACTTCTGCTTTTGCTGTGGCGGCCGCTGTTTCCTTCTCTATCTCCAGCATCTCTAGATCCAGTTCTAGCTTTGCTTGTTGCTCTGCTTGTTCTTGTTCTGCTTGTTGCTCTGCTTGTTCTAGCTCTGCTTGTTGCTTGGCATGTTCTTGTTCTAGCTTTGCTTGTCGCTTTGCTTGTTCTAGCTTTGCTTGTCGCTTTGCTTGTTCTAGCTTTGCTTGTCACTTTGCTTGTTCTAGCTTTGCTTGTTGTTTTTTAATTTCTAGTTGTTTCTTACTGTACAAGGCTCTAGCATTTGCAGCTTCAGGAGAGGCTCGCGCCATGATGGCCGCTTCCATTACGTTGGACTTTGAGGATAACTTGGAGCTAGAACGTCTGGAGCTGGAGCTAGCGTTGTGTGATGATTTGGCTTCGGAGTTCGCCTTTTCTTCCGCCCTCTTCTCTTGAGTGTCGTCCATCGCTGTGTCATGAATCTTGTCTTCACCAACTACTGACGTGGCTTTTTTTTCTCTTGAGTGTCGTCCCTCGCTGTGTCGTGGACCTTATCTTCACCAACTGCTGACTTGGCTTTTCACTCTTGAGTGACGTCCCTCGCTGTGTCGTGGACCTTATCTACACCAACTGCTGTCTTGGCTTTTCACTCTCTTGAGTGACGTCCCTCGCTGTGTCGTGGACCTTATCTTCACCAACTGCTGTCGTGGCTTTTCACTGTACTGTTATCACTACGTGTTATATACACTGAGTATGTTTAACGCAGTTCAACAGCAAGCCAAACTCGTTTTTCACGAGCCAGGAAACCGAGCGTCCTGCTCACTTTATTCAGTCTCCTTAAGACAGCTTACAGTACCTTACAACTGTAGCTCGAAGCTCGTTGAAAAGCCCGAGTGAAAAGCCATTGCTTTCGGAGGTGTAAAAAAGGGGTTTAACACACAGGAGGAACGTTTTCAGAAATTCGCGGGCAGGCTATGCACTTCTGCCTTTTTTTCCTCTCTACCGAAGTCCATTTCTTCTACCCATAAATCATAGCGGCAACTGGCTGCGCTTTCAATATAAAATACAGACAAATTACTACTAACTATACAGAAATTATTTTTTAACACAAATTACTATTTCTAACATGAATTATTACAAAAGGACTATGATATTTAATATAATCTTTGAACTATTCTCAACTTTCTAAAACACACACTACTGAGGGCAGAACAGTCATATTAAGTTCACCTATAAGGGTTATCGTGCATTTTACATGCATCCTGAAATTTCACCCGAAAGCCAAATATCCCTAACTTTTTGTGAGTAGTGTATGTCTGACTCCTAGTTGTTACATGACTTCTTTTAATATTACTTTGTTTGTGCAGAATCCCTTGGTTATTGATGTTACGAGGGATGTGAACCGTTAGAAGTCACACAATTCAATTCGATCCTGATTTTTGAGGTCATGGCTCGATTCAGAATCAATTTTCAATTCAAAATGATTTTTGATTCACATCTGGCTCTCAGCTCAGTACAAAAACCCACTACTCAACATACCAAGAGAAATAAGACTGAAATGGCGTGGATGTCGTGCTGGAATAAGACGGCGGGCGAAGAATATAAGGTACAGACCCACCCTCCCATCCGTTATTATGGGGAATGTACGATCACTCCTCAGAAAAACAGATGAGCTAACAGCTATCTCCTGCTACGACAGCATATGCAGGGAGTGTAGCCTGATGCTATTCACGGAGATGTGGCTAACAGAACTAGCAACAGATGCTAACATTGAACTGGAGGGTTTCCACGCAATACGGGCAGACCGAACACCAGACAGTGGGAAGGCAAGGGGCGGAGGAGTGATGATGTTTGTCAATAACAACTGGTGCAGACCGGGACATATCACGGTTAAACAACAACACTGCAACAAAGACATGGAGTTGCTAGCTGTTAGCATGCGGCCTACATACAGTATCTCCCGAGGGAATACTCACACGTGATCTGCATTGTTATTTATGCGAATCCGACAGCGAACGCTGGGACAGCGCGTGACATCATCCACTCAGTAACTGGTAGGCTGCAGACAGAACACCCAGATGCTCTTCTCCTCATCTCAGGCGATTTCAACCATATTTCACTGTCTCCCATTCTACCCACGTTCACCCAGTATGTCACATACCACACTAGAGACAATAAAACACTGGACTTATTCTTTGCAAACACTAAGGAGGCATACACCTCATCACCACTCCCCCCACTCGGGAGATCGGATCACAATTTGGTTCATCTCCTGCCGGTGTACAAACCCCTAGTGCACAGACAACCTCCGGTCATGCGCACAGTGAAGTTATGGTCTGAGGAGGCGATGGACGCTCTAAAGGGCTGTTTTGAAACCGCTGCCTGGGAGCAGCTCTGCGATCCACATGGTGAGGACATCAATGGCCTCACTCACACCATCACGGACTACATCAGCTTCTGTGTGGACAACACCGTACCTACCAAGACCATACGGTGTTGCTCGAACAACAAACCCTGGATCCACCCTGAGATAAAAACACTTCTGAGAGGGAAGAAGAGGATCTTCAGGTCGGGGAACAGGGAGATGCTGAAGTCCGTACAGAGGGAGCTGAGGAGGAAGATCAGAGAAGGCAAGGACAACTTCAGGAAGAAGATGGAGGACAAGCTGCAACAGAGCGACATCGGTGGGGTCTGGAGAAACCTTAAAACCATCTCTGGGCTCCAAAATACCTCCTCCCAGGCCACGGGGGCAGGGAGTGGGCGAACAATCTGAACCTGTTTTTTAATAGGTTTGACCAACCGCCCTCCCCCCTGACTGCACAACAACCACTGCTGCCTCTAAAGACATCGAGTCCTACTGCCCACACCCCACTCCACCAACACCCCCCCACTCCCAACACACAGCCCCCCAACATGACCCTCACTAAGACCCAGGTGAGGACGGCGCTGAGGAAGATCAAGGCGAGGAAGGCGTCGGGACCGGACGGCATCAGCGCAAAGCTCCTCAAGTCCTGTGCAGACCCGCTGTGTGGGATTGTGGAGCTCATCTTCAACCTGAGTCTGAAGCTGGGGAGGGTACCACAGTTGTGGAAAGCATCTTGTGTGGTACCTGTACCAAAGACTTCCCACCCCAAAGACCTGAACAGCTACAGACCAGTGGCCCTGACGTCCCACATGATGAAGACCCTGGAGAGACTGCTCCTTGCTCACCTCAGCCCCCTGGTGGGACCAGCGATGGATCCACTGCAATTCACCTAGCAGCACGGCATTGGGGTGGAGGATGCAGTGATCTTCCTTCTTCACCGTTCTCTGTCCCACCTGGAGAAGCCCGGGAATGCGGTGAGGATCAAGTTCTTTGACTTCTCCAGTACTTTCAACACCATCCAACCGATGATCCTGAAGGACAAGCTGCTGTGCGCAGGGGTGGACCAGCACCTGTCATCATGGATCCTGGACTACCTCACTAACCGGCCACAGTTTGTGAGAACCCGGGACTGTGTGTCCGACACGATCATTGGTAGCACGGGGGCCCCCCAGGGAACAGTCTTGGTTCCCTTCCTGTTCACCCTTTATACTGCGGACTTCTCACACAACACAACACACTGCCATCTACAGAAGTTCTCTGACGACTCTGCGATCGTCGGCCTCATCTTCAACGGAGATGAAGCTGAGTACAGAGGACTTATCCAGGACTTCGTGGACTGGTGCCATCGGAACTGCCTCCAGATCAATGCGAGGAAAACTAAGGAGCTGGTGGTGGACTGCTGCAGGCAAGGACAACCCCTCACAGCACCAGTAAACATACAGGGAACAGACATTGAGATGGTGACATCCTACAAGTACCTTGGTGTTCATCTGAACAATAAACTAGACTGGTCACACAATACCGACGCACTCTACAAGAAGGGACAGCGCAGGCTGTTCCTACTGAGGAGACTCAGGTCTTTTGGTGTACAAGGGTCGCTGCTGAAGACATTCTACGACACGGTGGTGGCATCAGCCATCACTTTTGGAGTGGTCTGCTGGGGCAGTGGCATTACAGCAGTCAATAGGAAGAGACTGAACAAACTGATCAAGAAAGCTAGCTCTGTCCTGGGGCAGCGCCTTGACCCAGTGGAGGAGATAGGAGAGAGAAGGATGGTGGCAAAACTGTCATCTCTGCTGGAGTCCGAGTCCCACCCTATGCAGGACATACTGAACGCATTGAGGAGCTCATTTAGCAGCAGACTACATCATCCTAGGTGCGCAACTGAGAGGTTTCGCAGGTCCTTCCTACCTACAGCTGTCAGACAGTATAACCTAAGCAGGGCTGCTCGCAGAGATAAGATAGATAAGATAAGATAAGCCTTTATTAGTCCCACAATGGGGAAATTCCAGGATTGCAACAGCACAGGGATAGCAACACTCAGAGCAATAATCAGAAGGCAAGAAAAAACAAGAGCAGCTAGTATACATATGTACATATTACTATAAATATATATATATATATATATACTGTATATATATAGCTGGATGTCTTTGGGCATGATGGTGACCCTCTTGGCGTGGATGGCGCACAGGTTGGTGTCCTTGAAGAGACCCACCAGGTAGGTCTCGCTGGCCTCCAACAGAGCCATGACGGCGGAGCTCTGGAAGCGCAGGTCAGTCCTGAAGTCCTGAGCGATCTCCCTCACCAGGCGCTGGAAGGGCAGCCCACGGATGAGCAGCTCCGTGGACCTCCGGCAGCGACGGATCTGTCTCAGAGCCACGGCACCGGGCCTGCAACGGTGAGGCCTCCTCACTCCGCCGCAGGCCGGAGCGCCTTTTCGAGCAGCCTTGGTGGCCAGCTGCTTCCTGGGGGCTTTTCCTCCAGTAGATTTACGGGCGGTCTGCTTGGTTCTTGCCATCGCTCTTTATTATTCTGTCTTATATTTCCTGCACGCCGCCCAAACTCCAGCCCGGCACCCGCGTCAGCTCTCCCGGTATGTCGAGCCTCTCCGTTAGCACTGGGTGGCGGCCGAGTGCTAGCTAGCTCCTCCCCACTGCATCGTCTCCCGCTGTAAACAGAGGCTCCGTCCGCCGACTCGGGAGACCCCCGGGGCAATCTGTGTGTCCGTGATACACATAGAGTGAAAGGTGTGCTGGATCAGAAAGTTATCACCGGATCAGAAAGAAGAAGGAAGATAAAAACACTCAGAATTGAGCCGCTGTTGCAAAAGGCAGCCAACTCGTGTGGCGCCGGAACCGGAAGCAAAAAACATGACGACCTAATAGTATTGAATGCAAAAGACGCAATAGACTTATACAATGGTCCCCTCCAGTATACAACTAGGACAATATCGGTCGCTACGGCGGGTGACAATATGTATGGGTACATATTCATACTATGTAGGATAACTAAGCAGACGGTTATGCTGTTTATTCCATCTAGCTACAATGCTCCGCATTGTGTGTTTATATATTTATATATTTATATGTACATATGTATATTCGCTGCTCTTGTTTTTCTTGTCTTCTTGATTGTTGCTCTGTGTTGCTATCCCTGTGCTGTTGCAATCCTGGAATTTCCCCAATGTGGGACTAATAAAGGCTTATCTTATCTTATCTTATCTTAATCTCAGAAAAAAAATCCACTGCACTGCAAAACATGCTGAGGTAAGCTTGAAAGCAGAGTACAGTGTGTTGATGTTTTGGGGGGTTATATTTTTAAAAAATTACTTCAGCTCATTTGCAATAAAATACTGTTAAATGAAAAAAGTAGGCTTAGGTTAGTAACTGTTTTTTTATTTCTTGAAAACTTGTGAGTTTCAAAAATGAAATTGTACACAAGTGAAATAAATTTTGAAAATTTTTCCATTTCAGCATATCACAATTCCTAACAGCTTTTACACAGTGTTGGTTTGGTCACCCTCCAGCATTCTAGAAATATAGGCTATTCATTTAAAAACAAAAGTGAATTTGATCACAAATACTTTGAACATCCGTTTAAGTAGTGGTGCTACCTGACTGTATAGAGTCAATGTACAGTTACATTGACTAACTGTCAATGTCAACAGCCAATTAACGTTAGGTTAATTGGCTGTTCTAAATTGTCCCTAGATATCTGTTTCCTATAGGCCCTTAGAATAGAGGGTTAGTATTAGTGAAAGCGCTTTGAGTGGTCTTTGTGACTAGAAAAGCGCTATATAAGTGCAGGTTAGTTAGTTAGTTAGTACAGTTACCAATACAGTAACTTGATGCAAGAACAAAATGCAATTGATGCATAAGATAAGTAACATTAATTTTAAACTCGCACAAATTGTCATGTTTGGGGTCGTCACCCTGAGCATGACTTGTGGCTGTTGGGTTTAATTATTGCTTATTAATTTCAGCTGGCGGATTGAGCCTCGCTCTCCGCCAGCCCCACAGCCATGCCTCCTCCTCACCAGGCATCCACCAGCGGTATGGTTCACCACATACACACTCACACACTCATGCACGCACGCACACATGCGCACACACTCACATTCACACTCACGCACACACACACACACACACACACACACACTGTTCAATCAGTCACGCACCGGGTGGCCACACAGCTGTGTCCATTTGCCCTCATTCTGGGTTTGTGTATTTACAGGGTAGAATGTGACCAGCTAGTGTGGCAACTTTGCAATCTCAACTTTGGATATCCAGGCTCGCGTTGGTTGGTTTTCCCCTAGACTAAAAGCGTGTTGTTCCCTCAGAGCCTTTCCACTCCGACACCTTCATAAGTCTTCGTTTTTGTGCCTTTTCTCTCCACTCCTGTTTGCTTGGAGCGCGTTAGGCATTCCTTTGACCAATCAAGCTTGCAGCCGGGTGTCTTCCCTTCTGCTGTGACTGTATTTGGACTTTCTCCATATTCACCCATTGTAAATAAACACGTTAATTACTCTGCGTTTTGGGCTCGTTGCTATTCCCTATGTTTGCTGCGCAGTTTGCGCAGTGAACATGACACAAATATAAACTTAAGTATCTAAATTCTTCGGAGACTTAAAAAAAAGACAAATTAAAGTTATAAAACAAAATAAAGTGCTGTTACAAGAGTTCATGATTTTTTTTTTTTGTCCATTCAGAATTTGCTGGGAGTTTGCTAAAGTGGTGCAGTGTTCATTGCTCAGCAGGAGGACTGACAACTTTTTCCGCTTCTTTCAGCTCTGGGAGATGGTGGTTCATGTGAGCCCCGGCATTTGTGGTGTTATCAAAGTACTTGACTTTCATTTTGCAAACTTTACATATTGTGACATTTCAGGGGTTCACACAATAATGACAGAGGATTTGGAACGAACAGGCATTTATTCCTTCACTGACTGATCAGTCTTTGAACCCCCCGTGGTGCAAAGCATGCCGGGAGAATCCCCTGCCCCTTATCATAGCCCAGATGTTACACTGTCCCCCCCGGATTGGTTTCTGTCCCCAGAATAATAAGTCCAACTCAAAAGTCCAATACGAACCCGGCCAGGTGTTGGGGCACCCACTGGTGGCAGCAGCTGGTATGCATGGGCCCATTAGTGTCCATTTGAGCCTCGGCCGGGGTCTCCGGTCAGGATGGAGCCTCTGGCTCGGCTACCCATGGGGCAGCTGGCTGGTACAGGGTGAGGCGGTCGCGGTGAAGCACCACCACCCGGTTCCTCTTCTGCAGCCTTAAACTGTACACTATGTCTGACAGTCTCTGTAGGACCATGCACAGTCCCCACCAGTGGCTCGCCAGCATTAGTGACAGTCCCTTTTTCCACTCCGGGAAGAAGACCCAGACTTGGTCCCCGGGTGCAAAGTCTTTCCCCTGGCAGCAGGAGTCGTACACTTGCTTCTGTCAACTCCCTGCCACTAGCAGGGCCTCCTGAGCCAGTTTGTGCACCGTGTGAAGGTGCTTTCTGAAGCAAAACAAATAATCCTACCCAGGTTTGCCCTCCACCTCCGGCTCCGGGGGATGGCCAAACACCAAATCCACCGGGGTGCGCAGCTCATGTCCAAACATCAGCGCTGCCGGGGTGCACCAGGTGGATTCTTGAACTGCTGTCCGGTATTCCTACAGAACCAGGGGTAGATGCAGGTCCCAGTCTCACTGTCACTGGTGCACTAACACAGCAAGCTGAGAGGTCAGGGTCCGGTGAAAGCGTTCAACCAGGCCATCACTCTGTGGGTACAGCGGGATGGTCCGGGTCTTCTGGACGCCCAGCCACCTGCAGACCTCCCTGAAGACCACTGCCTCAAAGTTCCATCCCTGGTCGCTGTGCAGCTCCTTTGGGGTGCCAAATAGGCAAAACATCTCATCCACCAGCTTTGATGCTGTGGTGGCGGTGCTCTGAACAGGGACTGTGTACGCCTCTGGCCACTTGGTGAAGTAACCCACTGTGACCAGAACGTAGCGGCTCCCCCGATCCATGGTCAGAAAAGGGCCCAGAATGTCCACTCCCACATGCTCCATGGGTGCCCCTACCTGGTACTGCTGCAAGAGGCGTGGGATCACTGAGTCCGGCCTTTCTGAGCCGTGCAGGTGTCACAGCGGTGGACATGGAGCTCCACGTCCTGATGACACCCTGGCCAGTAGAACCGGGCCCGAAGATGCTGCAGGGTCTTCGTCACCCCGAAGTGGCCTGCCCCCACTGACCTGTGGATGAACTGGAGCACCTTGGGGCAGAGCCGTCGGGAAATCAGCAGCTGCCAGACATGACGTTGCCCAGCTGGAGACTGCCACCGCCGATAGACATCACTCTCAGGACAGCAGAGGTTGGACCACTGGGAATGTAGGGCCTTGGTCTCTGGGTCCAGCGCAGCCAGACATAACACTGCCCAGCTGGAGACTGCCACCACCGATAGACAACACTCTTAGGACAGCAGTGGTTGGACCACTGGGAATGCAGGGCCTTGGTCTCTGGGTCCAGTGCAGGTACAGCCTCCCAGGCGGGCCGCTGGTCCATGTCCAGCCACTGCCGGACCTGAGAGATGACAGGATCTCCATCCTGCTCACTCTGAAGCTGCTGCACGCCGAGGGCCTCTGTGACGTCATCGCTGGGGAGAGCTGGCTGATTATCTGAGGAGGAGCTGTGAGCCGCTGCGCTATCCCCAGCCACAGCAGTCTGGAGAGCTGCAGCCCGTGAGGCTGCTGGGTCATGATCCTCTGCCCGCTGGCAGTGCCGACAGGCCTCCACAGCACAGGGGCGTTGGGACAGCGCGTCAGCATTGGCATGGAGGCAGCCTACTCGATGCACAATCTGAAAATCATAATCCTGCTGTGCCTCCAGCCATCTAGCTAACTGTCCATCCAGCTCTTTGAGGTTCAGTAGCCAGGTCAGGGAAGTACGGCCCATCCTGAGCTGAAACCTCCCCCCATAAACGTACGGGCGAAAATGACGGAGCCCTTGGATGACTGCCAGCAGCTTTTTGGCAGGTGATGCAATAATTCCTTTCAGCTCTGCTGAGAGTGCGGCTGAAAAAAACAACCGCCTGCTCTCCATGTACTCCCTCCTGCGATAGCATCGCCCCGATGCCCTGTTTGCTGACATCTGTGTCCACAATGAAGGGGCGGTTCAGGTCAGGATGCTGCAACACGGGGGCTCCGATGAGTGCCCATCGGAGCCAGGAAAAAGCAGCAGCACAGTCCTCACTCCACTCAAATGTGCAGCCCTTCTGTGTCAGCTGATGCAGCGGGCTGGCGATGGTGGTGAAATCCTTCACAAACCTCCTATAATAGGAGGCCAGTCCCAAAAAGCTCTGCAGTTCTCCTACATCCCACAGAACTGGCCAGTTTCTCATTGCTGCCACCTTCTCTGGGTTAGTGGCGACTTCCGCAGCACTGATGACGTGGCCCAGGAAGGTGGTTTCTCGCCAAAACAGGTGGCATTTCCAAGGGTGGAGCTGCAGCCCGGCCCGGCAAACGGCGTTTAACACTTCCCGGAGATTGGACAGGGCGCCACCAAAACCAACTGCATGAACCAGCAGGTCAATGATAAACGATGCAGCGGCTCCGGGGGACGTGAGCCAGCACTCGCTCCATCAGGCATTTAAAGGTGGGCAGGGAATTGCAAAGTCCAAATGGCATCACCTCGAACTGCCACAGTCCCTGCCCGATGGAGAAGGCTGTTTTCTGGTGGGCCTCTGGCGACAGCTCTACCTGCCAGTAGCCACAGTGGAGGTCGAGCGAGCTGAACCAGCTGGAGCCGGTGGTGTAATCCAGCATGTTCTCAATGCGGGGCAGAGGATAGGAGTCCTTACATGTGACGTCATTCAGGCGCCAGTAGTCTACACAGAACCACCACGAGCCGTCCTTCTTCTTGACCAGAACCACCGGCGCCGCCCAGGGGCTGCTGGAGGGTTCAATGACATCTGCCTGCAGAATTTCTTGAATCTTTTGCTCTGCTGCTGCCCACCTTGAAAAAGGCGGATGGCGAGGATGGAGCCAGATCGGCCTGGTCTCAACAGTATCCCAGTGTGAATCTGGTGCTACATCAAACTGGTTTGGGTGCACTCTTCATCCCTGGTGGCAAAGACATTGATATAGCAGTCCAGTAGCTCCTGCAGCTGGCGTCTCTGTCCTGACTCTAACCCCCTGCAGCTCTGCTAGAGCAGCTCCTCGACCGCCTGCTGGTTTTCCAATGATGTGGCGATTCATTCTCTCCCCACCGCCCCTGCTACTGTCTCTGGCGGTGATGATGATCCTTCCACTCGTGCTGGTGGTGCTGCAGCGGTCGGCTCTGGTAGCAATCCCCTCAGTTCAGCTTGCGCTGATGGCCCCTCAATCACACAGACCCCCTGGTTCCTCATCTGGCTCTTACCACAGAGCGTGATGGTCTTAATTCAATTCAATTCAATTCAATTCAACTTTATTTATATAGCGCCATTTCACAACAACAGTCATCTCATAGCACTATCAACTGTAGGGAGGACCCCCACAGTTGCAGAAAGACCCCAGCAATCAGGCGATCCCCTGTGAGCAAGCACTTGGCGACGGTGGAGAGGAAAAACTCCCTTTTAACAGGAAGAAACCTCCAGCAGAACCAGGCTCAGGGAGGGGCAGTCATCTGCTGCGACTGGCTGGGGGGTGAGGGGATAGAGAAGAAGAAAAGAACAGACATGTAGAGAGCAAACAGCACGATGGGGACTCAATCTATGGGAGAGAACAAACAAATGTTAATGACCAGCAAAAAAAAAATATTTCATAGAGAGTGAGGAAAGGAGTGAGGCCCAGTGCATTACTGGAGGTCCCCCGGCTGACTAAACTATTAGCAGCATAACTAAGGGAGGGTTCAGAAAACACATGATCCCTCCCTAATTGTAGGCTATATCAAAAAGGTAGGTTTTAGCCCTATTCTTAAAAACAGAGATCGAGTCTGACTCCCGAATCCAGATTGGCAGCTGATTCCACAGGAGAGGAGTTTGATAACTGAAGGCTCTGCCTCCCATTGTACTTTTGGAGATTCTAGGTATTACAAGTAAACCTGCATTTTGGGAGCGTAGTGCTCTGTTAGGATGATACGGTAGTATCAGATCTTTTAAATAAAAAGGAGCCTGATTGTTTAGAGCTTTGTAAGTAAGAAGAAGGATTTTAAACTTAATTCTAAACTCTATGGGAAGCCAATGAAGGGAGGCCAGAACCGGAGAGATATGATCTCTCTTTCTAGTACCTGTTAAAACTCTTGCTGCAGCATTTTGGATCAGCTGAAGACTTTTTAAAGATGTTTTAGGACAACCTGATAATAAAGAATTATAATAATCTAATCTCGAGCTAACAAAAGCGTGGATCAGCTTCTCAGCATCACTCTGAGACAAGATGCTCCTAATCTTGGCAATATTACGCAAATGATAGAAGGCAGTCTTAGAAACAAATTTAATATGTGAATTGAAGGACAAATCCTGATCAAAAATAACTCCAAGGTTCCTCACAGAGCTATTAAGAGAAAGAGTAACTGCATCCAAACTGAAAGTTTGATTTGGAAAGGATTTTCTAAGGTTTTTTGGACCAACAAGAATGACTTCAGTCTTATCTGAATTTAATAGCAGGAAATTACAAGTCATCCAAACTTTGATTTCCTTAAGACAGGCTTCTAACTTGGCTAATTGATTAGTATCATCTGGCTTCATTGACAGGTATAATTGTGTGTCATCTGCATAACAGTGAAAATGTATACAGTGCTTTCTAATAATGTTGCCTAACGGAAGCATATATAAACTAAAAAGAGTAGGGCCAAGCACAGATCCCTGTGGAACTCCGTGACTAAGCTTTGAGCTGAGAGAAAACTCATCATTTACATGAACAAACTGGAACCTATCAGATAAATAAGATCTAAACCACTGCAACGAAGTTCCATTAAGTCCAACATAGTGTTCTAATCTATCAAGTAGAATATTATGATCAATAGTATCAAAAGCTGCACTAAGATCTAAAAGGACAAGTACAGAAACTAGTCCATTATCAGATGCAATGAGGAGGTCGTTAGTGACCTTCGCTAAGGCTGTTTCAGTGCTATGATGGATTCTAAACCCAGATTGAAACTCCTCAAATAAACCATTTCCCTGCAGGTGGTCAAATAATTGCATAGCAACAACTCTTTCTAAGATTTTTGAAATGAAAGGGAGATTAGAGATTGGTCTATAGTTAGCTAAAGCTCCTGGATCTAGCGTTGGCTTTTTGAGTAAGGGTTTAATTACAGCTGTTTTAAAAGCCTGCGGTACATGGCCTAAAGTTAATGAAGAATTGATTATATGAAGAATAAAGCTACCAATAAGTGGGAAGACTTCTTTAAATAACCTGGTAGGAATAGGGTCTAAAAGACAAGTTGAAGGTTTGGATGAGGAAACTATTTTGTCTAACTCACAAAGGTCGATTGGAGTAAACTCATCAGACAGACATCAATAGAAGGAGTTGTAGTAGTTACAGTATTTAAGTTAACTGTGGGAAGAATCTGATTGATTTTATCTCTGATGGATGAAATTTTATTATTGAAAAAGTTCATAAAGTCCTGACTAGTAAGCTCTAAGGGGATGCTAGGATTGACAGAGTCCTGACTCTTTGTCAACCTGGCTACAGTACTGAAAAGAAACCTGGGATTATTCTTGTTCTCTTCTATTAATGCAGAGTAATAACTCGTTCTAGCTTTTCTAAGAGATTTTTTATAAATTAAAAGATGATTTCTCCAAGCTAAATAGATTTCATCTAAATTAGTAGAGCGCCATTTTCTTTCTAATTGACGAGTCTTCTGTTTTAAGCTACGAGTTTCTGTGTTGAACCAAGGAGTTAAAATCTCTGATTAGACTTTTTCTTTTTTAAGGGGGCCACCAAGTCTAGAGCCTGATGTAGAGAAGCTGAAACACTATCCACCATGTTATCAATTACAGAAGGAGCAAGCTGTCTATAGCTTATTTCCGTTGTGTTGACACATGGCATAGAGGAAACAATCTGCATAAATTTGGAAACAGCATCATCTGAGAGGCATCTACTGTGATAATATTTTTCTTTAGGAGCCAAATAGTCAGAAATAGTAAAATCAAAGGTTAACAGACAATGGTCTGACAGTACAGGGTTATGAGGAGACACTACCAGATTTTCTATTTCTATGCCATATGTCAGAACAAGGTCCAATGTATGGTGGAGGTAATGAGTAGAATTTCCTACTTTCTGAGAAAACCCAATCGAGTCTAATATTGAATTAAAAGCCACATTAAGGCAGTCACTATCTACATCCACATGTATATTAAAGTCCCCTACTATAATTATTCTATCAGATTTCAGCACTAAATCAGCTAAGAAATCAGGAAATTCGGATAAAAATTCTGAATAGGTTGATGGGGGACGATAAACTATGGCAAATAAAATTGGGTTTAACCTGGAATTGCTAAAGTGCCCAATACTGAGGACCAGGCCCTCAAAGGAATTATAACATGTTTTTTGCTTTACATTAACTAGTAATTTGGAATGGTAAATTGCTGCTACTCCTCCTCCACGACCAGAACTTCTGGGATTTTGACAGTTTAAATAACCAGAGGGAGTTGATTCATTTAAACCAACATAATCCTCTTGTCCTAACCAAGTCTCTGTAAGGGAAATTAAATCAATCTGATGATCAATTAACAGATCATGGACTAACAGAGACTTGGGAGTTAGAGACCTAATATTTAATAAACCACATTTAATTTTTAAATTATGAGGAGGAACAGAGGCCAAATCATTCAATTTAGAGGCTTTATGTTTAATTTGAGTTTTACCAATATTTTGCTTTATCACTTTGGGATGCTTATACATTATATTTTTATTTACTTTGGAGGGAGCAGACAACGATTCTCTGATGGGGGAGAATTAGCCCCCAGAAGGAGAGAAGAGCTGGCTATGTCGATCTTTGCGCCCCATGCTGCGAGCAGATCCAGTCCAATAATGCAGGGGTCTTGGATGTCAGCCAGCCAGTACGGGTGGTTTGTGCTCTGACCGGCCACTCCCACAACAAGGACTTGTCGCCCTCCCAGTCTGGCGTGCTCACCAGTGGATGTGGTGACGCAGCGCCTGGTGGGTTCCCACCCCTGCAGTCCAAGTTTATCTTTACCAGGCAGTGGCCTGGGTCAGACCAGTTTGATGGTGGAACCGGTGTCGATCAGGGCCCAGTTTGGTGTGCTGTCCAGGCTGCACTGCAGATACAGCCCTGGTGAGTGTCCAAGTTGGCCCAGACATGGTGATAGTTCATTGGGGAAAATGTCTGTGAGAGGCGGCAGGTCGCTATCTGTGCCACCTTGCTCTAGTTTAATGCTGGCGACAGGGTGGGTTGTTGTGGGGTAGGTGCAGGGCAGTAGCGGGGGACATGACCTGGGTCCCTGCAGCAGAAGCATCCCTCCTCACGCCGCCGTGGTCTGGCGCAGTTCCTCCTCATCCTCGCTCTCAGCCGTGGCCTGGAAAGCTATCTGCCTTGGTGATGACACATCAGCCGCATACTCCAGCATCGGCCGCACCCGCTCTGTTTCTGCTATGGCCGTCTCCCAGCTGCTTGCGGCATGAATTCAGATGTGTTCTTGGAGGCAGGCCTGGCAGAGCCCCTGGATGAAGTTCTGAAGCGTGAGCTTCTTCACCACCTCCGGCTCAAAGTCCAGATAGCCACATCTTGTCAGCAGCTGTACGTCTGCTGCATAGGCCCCCAGGCTCTCTCAGTTGCTTTGCCGGTGGTTGGCCAGCTGTTCCCAGGCATGGTCAGCATGGGTCGCCCTCCCAAACTGCCTCCAAAGTGCTCCTTGTAGCGCTGGCCAGCTGTGATGTTCCTCAGGCCAGAGATTGGACAGCGTGCAGAGAGTTCCGCCCTCCAGAGCCAGTGCAACCTGCACAGCTGCCTCTTTCGGTGTCGAGCCATTCAGCATAGTGGCCAGTTCAACCTGGACCAGATAGTCATCCAGCGAGGTTTCACCACCAAAGTGGGGAAGCTTGGCCGATTGGCAGGTCAGTGGGACAGTTGCCTCCGTGTTGAGTATTGCCCTCGGTCGCAGTGGAATCGCTGGCTCATAGTTCCCCCGCTGGCGCGCCCCATCCTGCCTTGAAAAAGGCAGAAAACGGGACGCAATTGCTCCATCCGGTCCGCTTCCACATCCTTTGCAGCGAGCAACTCTGGGGGCTGGTGTGTCTGTTCTGCTGTCCATCTCCATCTGGGCAATGAGCCGCTCAAGCTGTCGAATCTCTGCCTTGATCCTCACTTCCATCTTTTAAAATCCCACTCCTGACACCAGTGACGTTTCAAGGGTTTACACAATAATGAGGGAGGATTTGGAACGAACAGGCTTTTATTTCTTCACTGACTCATTACACAAAACAGAGGGGAGGTCATTTACACACACCCTCACCTCATGGGTGATGTGACACAGACACATAATCTCTCACACGCAGGGAAAACAACACTACCACAATCTGACTTATACCACAGTTATAACACTACAACATTAACGCTAAAACCACAAGGATTATAACAGTCTTTGAATCCCCCATGGCGCAAAGCATGCCAGGAGAATCCCCTGCCCCTTATCACAGCCCCAACGTTACAATATTACATGTGTCATGTCTAGTGCTTTCTTTCCCAGAATGTTGTAGAAACAAAAATGTGCCCACACTTCATTGAAGATGGGACTGGCTGAAATTCTTGCTGCTCCATTTTTTCTTTATTCTGAGTGTTTCATCCGGCTGCTAGCTACTAAGCTACTCTGCATGGTTCTCCTGCGTCGGCAGCGTCAGTGTGTAATTGTGTATCACAAAGCAGCAATGCGTGTCACATGACGGGACACTCGCACCACCACAAAAAAATATTTTTATTATTATTATTAATAATAATAATAATAATAATAATAATAATAATAATAATAATAATAAATCAATTCTTAATTTTTGTGAATCGATTCTGAATCGTGTAAAATGAGACTCTTGATTCTTATGTGAATCGATTTTTTTCCAACACCCCTAGATGTTACTATTACTGTTACTGATATTAGCTTAGCTAGCTTCCAGTTGCTAGTGTTATTTATTCTCGCAAGAAACTTTTCATTCCTAGTAACATTGCATGGACTCAAATGAACGTGAATGAGCTCGTGTAAAGACTTTGCACAATACATGTCCATTACACAAGCCCATTACAGCCCATGCAGTGGTATTTGGAATGGCACAGACATAAACACAATAGCTGCTAGCCGCTAAGCTAACTGGGGAACTATCAAACGGCTCGGTATGGTTACAAAAATGATCAAAATGTGAAACATGAACTTTATTTAAAAAAAAAGCGATGCGAAGGTACGTTACTCTACATTGTGCGAGAGGTCCACTGACTGGATTGCCAGAGATCACCAAGGCTTTGACAATCTAGGGCTGAAAATGGAAGAGCTACGGTGGTTTGCCAGTCTGAAAACTATATACAGTGGGGAAAATAAGTATTGAACTCGTCAACATTTTTCTCATTAAAGATATTTCTGACGGAGCCATTGACTGATATCTGATTTTCACCAGATATCAGTAACAACCCAAGTAATCCAGACATACAAAGAAATCAAAGCAACTGTTTTCACAAAACAAGTTACTATATTTAATAAAGTGGAATAACACAGGGAATAAGTATTTAACATGTGAAGAAAATCTGATGCAAAAAGGCATAGAAAGCCAAAAAACAGCTGAAATCCATCAGAATTTAGGAAGCCATCCCATCCCCCATCAGTACAAATTAATTTCAGCTGGTTAAATCCTGACTGATAGCCTTTAAAAAGGTCTGTGAATATCAGATTGTGACACCACAAAAAACTCATGATGGGTAGAAGCAAAGAGCTATCTTTAGACCTTTGCAACCATATTGTTGCAAAACATAATGATGGCATTGGTTACAGGTGCATTTCTAAACTGCTGAATGTTCCAGTAAGCACTGTTGGAGCCATCATTTGGAAGTGGAAAGAACACTATATTACCATAAATTGACCATGACCAGGAGCTCCTCGCAAGATTTCTGACAGAGGAGTCAAAAGAATTGTCACAAGTGTCATGAATAGCCCAAGGGGGAAGGAATGAAGACCCAAATGCTGGCTGTGAGTTCCAGGTGGTTAAATAAAAACACAAACATATAACAAAGGTACAAAACTTACAAGGCAGGATAAAGAGCAGGTCGAATAGCAAATAGGCTAAGGCATGTGGAAATGCCAGAGGGACCAAGTAGTTAAGGCGTGTGGAAACACTGGGATAACACAGAGATGACTAGATGTGGGACTCACGTCTGTAGACAAAGTGAAGGAAGTCGCCCCGAGCTGCAGGGTGGCATCCCTAAAATAGGACAAAGAGAGATTAAACAAATGGTTAACAGGTGTGGGTAACAGGAGCGAGGATGATTAGGTCAAAATAATGACAGCTGTGAGAACCGCAAACTTGAGCTAACCGAGGAAGTAAACAAAGAGTGCTGTCAAAATAAAAGCACAGAAACAACAAAGATAACTGACAATGTTATAAAACAAGATACAAACCAGATAATACAAAAAGGGAAAATAATAATAATAACCCACCAAGGCAAGGACAAGATAACCACAAATAACAATAATGATTAATATAAACACTGTGAAGAGAGAGAACTAAGATGAAGGCGGAGAAGGCTCATAAACAGACAAAGGAAGATATAATTTATCATACAAAACAAGATGGCAATAGGCACATAATATGAATAAACAGGACTATAACACTAAACTAAGATTACGATACGAGAACAATTCTTTAACAAACAGAAACAAAAGGCAACCTCAGCCAACATAATACAGACAACCAAAATCAAAATCAAAAATAAAACTAAAATAGAGAAAGTACAGAAAATGACCTGAATAAACTGAGAGCATGAACACGGTTCCCCAACCGTGCGCAGCATCATGACAGAGTCCCCCATCCAACGGGTGGATTCCAGACACCCCAACGTAACACCAAAAAGAGAGAGAGAAAAAACAACCCCCACCCCCACCCCCCAACAAGAACAGAAGTATCTCTCTACCAGGGAGGGCATTGGGGAAAACAAGGCCAGGTGGGACAAAACAAATTTCTCGCTCCACAGAGAACAAAACAAGACAGACCAGGTGGCTTACTGAGATCACAGGACCACCGAGCGAGAAGGTGAGACAGTTCAGGTGGTCTGCTGGAGTCCCAAGACCACCAGGCCACGAGCAGAAATGTGTTGGGTGGCCTCCCAGAGTCCCTGAGCCACCCAAGCAGAAGGCATAGTCCATCGGGTGGTCTCCCAACATTCCCACACCAACAGACCAGAGGACACGATCTGTCTCCTAGCGTTCTTAAGCCATCGGACCGCAGAGCACAATGTGTCCCTTTCAGGAGGCAGCAGCTGGAAAACATGCTTTTTGGGGACCGCAGTAGCTGAAGCATGGATCCAGTGAGCCAATAACTGAAGAGCATTGACACAAAATGAGGACTGCTAACCAGTGGCGAACCCAGACGGCGATGGCGGCTGATCAGCGAGGAAACCAGACGACGACGACGGCTGACCAGCGAGGAAACCAGATGACGATGATGGCTGATCAGCGAGAAAACCAGACAACAAAGATGGCTGACCAGCAAGGAAACCAGGCAATGAAGACAGCTGACCAGCGAGGAAACCGGATGACGAAGATGGCTGACCAGCAGTGAAACCAGACAATGAAGACAGCTGACCAGCAAGGAAACCAGAAAAAGAATGCTGATGACTATCGCCAAACCCAGGCAAAAAGGATTGATGACCATCGGCGGAACCAGACGAAGTGGACTGATGACCATCAGCGAAACCAGGCGAAGTGGACTGATGACCATCAACAAAGCCAGACGAAGTGGGCTGATGACCATTGGTGAAACCAGACGAAGTGGACTGATGACCATCGGCGAAACCAGGCGAAGTGGACCAATGACCATCAGCGAAACCAGGCGAAGTGGACTAATGACCATCAGCAAAACCAGGCAACTCAGGCTGGAGCATCTCGAGTCCAGCCACCTGGGAATCCATCCCTGACACAGCTATCTCAGACGGGGAGGAAGAGACAAACACTGGGTCACTGTTACTGGCAGCAGTGGAGCCTGACGGGGAAAACTCAGGAGCAGATGGCAGCTGCAACTGGTTCTCCCTGCCACGAGCAAGACCAGATCTCTCTAACACTGACATTGTAAAGACAAAAAAGAGCACTTGCCTTAACTCAAGCTCCACCGCCAACCATGACTCCGGTGACTCTGCTGCTGCAGCCCAAGCAGCAGGCATGATGGCAGGTGAAACTTCAGCCGTGGTGACAGGAACTGACGGAACCTCTGGCATAATAGCAGGAGCTGGCAGAACCCCAGACGTGGCGGCAGGAGCTGGTGGAATTCCAGACATGGTAGTAGGAGCTGGCGGAACCCCAGACGTGGAGGCAGTAGCTGGTGGAACTCCAGACATGGCTGCTGAAGCTGGACAACATCTCACCAATGGCACCAGGTCCTGCGATACCTAAATCAGGGGACACTCCGTTGTCGGCTCTGGTTTCGGAATACAGTAGGCGTTCCTTTCCCGTCCAAGATGTGGCTGCAGGACCAGAACAGGATTCTCCAGAACAGCAGGCCCTCCATCATCTGGCAGTTCCCTCCCAGGACAGGCGGGCACACGGAAAACACAGAGGAGGACACGGGAGAAGCAGGTGAGGATAGAGGAATGGATGCAGCAGCAAGTGATGAGAGCTCAGCCAAAGTGTATGGCTGCTGCTGAGTCCCCCCACCAGGAATAAGGCAAGGCATTTCATCTTCAGGTGTAACAGAATGAAAAGGTACTTGCCTTAATTCCCATGCTGTGGTGGTTGCTGCTGCAGAAGGGCCAGGCAAATCCCTCTTGGTGGCTGCAGAGATCGCTTGGTGAGGAGGTGTGGACCACTGCTCGGAAGAAGAAGGTGAGGCTGATGATAGGCGAGTAGCCGAGGTTGTCTGCACCAGGGGACACTCCATGGTCGGCTCAGGTACAGACAGAGAACAGTGAGGGGCAGAGGCTGGAGCTGTGGTATGCACCTCGGACAGGGAAGGAGAAATATAGCCAGACATCAAGTCCATATCAGGCAAAATGACAGCAGAAGCACCAGAGAGAGTGAAGTACGTGTCGGTAATGCATCTGTAAGTTGGTTGCCAACCACCAATCAAATCTAATTCTACTTGATAGATTAGAACACTATGTTGGACTTAATGGTACTTCACTGCAGTGGTTTAGATCTTATTTGTTCGATAGATTTCAGTTTGTTCATATCAATAATAAGCTCAGTCATGGAGTTCCACAGGGATCTGTGTTAGGCCCTACTCTTTTCAGTTTATATATGTTTCCGTTAGGTAACATCATTAGAAAGTACTATATACGTACATTTTCATTGTTACGCAGATGACACACAATTATACCTGTCAATGAAGCCTAATAATTGTAATCAATTAGCCAAGTTAGATGCCTGTCTTAAGGAAATCAAAGCTTGGATGACTTGTAATTTTCTGCTATTAAACCTGGATAAGACCGAAGTCATTTTTGTCGGTCCAAAAAACCTTAGAAATACAGTACCTTTCCAAATCAAACTCTTAATTTGGATGCGGCTACTCTTACTCTGAATAGTTCTGTGAGGAACCTTGGAGTTATTTTTGATCAAGATCTGTTTTTTAATTCACATATTAAATGTGTTTCTAAGACTGCCTTCTATCATCTGCGCAATATTGCCGAGATTAGGAGCATCTTGTCTCTGAGTGATGCTGAGAAATTGATCCACGCTTTTGTTTGCTCTAGATTAGATTATTGTAATTAGTTATTATCAGGTTGTCCTAAAATATCTTTAAAAAGTCTTCAGTTGATCCAAAACGCTGCAGCAAGAGTTTTAACAGGTACTAGAAAGAGAGATCATATCTCTCCGGTTCTGGCTTCCCTTCATTGGCTTCCCATAGAGTTTAGAATTAAGTTTAAAATCCTTCTTCTCACTTACAAAGCTGAATCAGAATCAGAATCAGAATCAGAATCAGGTTTATTGCCATTGTTCATGTAGTACACAAACTAGGAATTTGTCTCGGTGCAATGCTGCAACATTAAACATGATAAGATAAAAGAAATAAACTATACATGCAATAAAGTGTAGAATAAGAGTAAGTGATACTGGTCAGCAGTTAAAATATATTAGCGAGCAGCAGATACTGTGGAGAACTATATAGTGCAGTCGGTAATGCAGGAAGAAAACAGTGATGATTGACATGAGTCTGGTTGAGCTGCTGTACATAGTGCACGAGAGTCAATAAGTTACTTAGTGTTCAGCAGTCTGATGGCAGAGGGGAAGAAGCTGTTCATGTGACGGGAGGTTTTAGTCTGGATGGACCAAAGTCTTCTACCAGAGGGGAGGGGGGTAAACAGTGCGTGACCAGGGTGTGAGGGATCGGCTATGATCCGGCCAGCACGCCTCCGGGTCCTGGAGATGTACAGATCCTGGAGAGATGGGAGCTTGCAGCCGATCACCTTCTCAGCAGTGCGCACGACGCGCTGCAGCCTTAGTCTGTCCCTGGCAGTGGCTCCTGCGTACCACACGGTTATGGAGGTGGTGAGGATGGACTCGATGATGGCTGTGTAGAACTGCACTAACATCTTGGTGGGTAGCTTGAGCTTCCTCAGCTGCCGCAGGAAGAACATCCTCTGCTGGGCTTTTTGATGAGTGAGCTGATGGTCGGCTCCCATTTGAGGTCCCTGGTGATGGTAGTGCCTAGGAAGTGGAAGGAATCAGCAGTGGTGATGGGAGAGCCTGAGAGGGTGAGGGGGAGCAGAGGGGTAGTGACTTTCCTGAAGTCTACAATCATCTCCACTGTCTTCAGAGCGTTCAGCTGCAGGTTGTTATTGTTGCACCAGGACGCCAGCTGGGCCACCTCTCTCCTGTAGGCGGACTCGTCGCCGTTGGAGATGAGCCCGATGAGGGTGGTGTCGTCCGCAAACTTGATCAACTTGACAGACTGGTGGCTGGAGGTGCAGGAGTTGGTGTAAAGGGAGAAGAGTAGGGGGGAAAGTACACAGCCCTGGGGTGATCCGGTGCTGATGCTAGTAGAGTCTGAGACAGTCTTTCCCAGCCGCACATGCTGCCTCCGGTCCGTCAGGAAGTCGGTGATCCACCTGCAGAGGGAGTCAGGCACGTTGAGCAGGGACAGCTTGTCCCGGATGGTGTTGAATGCGGAGCTGAAGTCCACAAACAGGATCCTGGTGTAGGTTCCCGGGGAGTCCAGGTGCTGCAGGATGGAGTGGAGGGCCAGGTTGACTGCGTCGTCTACAGACCTGTTGGCTCGGTAGGCAAACTGCAGCGGGTCCAGGAGAGGGGTGGTGATGGACTTGAGGTGGGGCAGGACCAGGCGCTCAAAGGACTTCATGACTACAGAGGTGAGCGCTACAGGTCTGTAGTCATTAAGTCCAGTGATCCGTGGCTTCTTGGGGACAGGGATGATGGTGGAGGATTTGAGGCAGGACGGCACGTGGCATAACTTAAGGGAGGTGTTAAAAATGTCTGTGAAGACAGGAGCCAGCTGTTTCGCACAGTGTCTCAGGGTGGAGGGAGACACTCCGTCCGGGCCGGGGGCCTTGCGCGGGTTCAGTCTGGAGAACTGTTTGAGCACGTCCTGCTCACTGATGATAAGGGCAGGGGGGGAGGGGGGGGTGCCTTTAATGAAGTAGGGATTGTGGAGGCTGTGGAGCTGGAAGGAGGGGGGGAGTTGGACACAGATGACGAGGTGTCAAAACGGGCATAGTGTTGGGACAGTCTTTGACAAAGGGCTTTGTCATCCTGACCTTTAGGAGCCTGAGGCCGATAGTTGGTGATTTGCCTCAGTCCTCTCCACACGGAAGCCGAATCATTAGCAGTGAACTGCTGCTGGAGTCTCTCTGAATACACAGATTTAGCCCTCTTCAGCTCTCTGTTAAACCGGTATTTAACCTCCCTGTAGCAGTCCCTGTCTCCACTTTTCAGCGCTGCTTCCTTCTCCTTCCTGATCTGTCTGAGCTTAGCTGTGAACCAGGGTTTGTCATTAGAGTATCTCACCCTGGTGCGTGATGGAAGAATGACCTCTTCACAAAAGTGGATATATGAGTTCACAGTGTCCGTGTACTCATCCAGATCATGCGTGGCTCCTTTAAACATGCCCCAGTCAGATATTTCCATGCACGTTTCCAGCTTCTCCTCAGCTTCACTGGTCCGTTTCATCGTAGTGCTCACGACAGGTTTAGTGAGCTTCAATCTCTGTCTGTATGTGGGAATGAGGTGAACCATCACGTGATCAGATAATCCCAGCGCAGCACGAGGAACAGCGCGATATGCGTCTTTCACTGTGGTGTAACAGTGATCTAGTGTGTTTAATCCTCTGGTGGGGCATTTAATAAACTGTTTGTAGCGGGGGAGATCGTGGCTCAGATTGCACTGATTAAAGTCGCCAGCCACAATAATCAGCGAGTTTGGAAAAATCCGCTCTGTGTGTTGAATGTGATCCACGAGCACGCGCTGAGCTTCGCGCGTGTCCGCGTCGGGAGGGGCGTACACAGCGATGAGTAAAAAAGAAGCAAACTCCCGCGGGGAATAAAAAGGCTTGCAGTTGATAACAAGAAATTCCAGGGCGGGAGAACAGTGTTTGGAAATTACCGTTACATCAGAGCACCAGCTGCAGTTGATGTAGAAGCAGACTCCGCCTCCTGTGGTCTTGCCGGAAAGCTCTGTGTCACGATCAGCACGAAAGAGCTGGAAGCCGTCGAGGCGCAGCGCGTTGTCCGGTATATTTTCCCGGAGCCAGGTCTCAGTAAAGCAGAGGGCAGCCGAGGAGGCGAGGTCCCTAAAACGCATCAGCAGTCTCAGTTCATCTACCTTGTTAGAGAGAGAGTTGGTATTGGACAGAAATATGCCAGGCAGCGCCGTTCGCGAGCCTCTCCTGCGAAGCCGCACGAGAGCGCCCGCCCGTCTACCTCTCTTCCGGCGTTTCACTTTTCGAGCCAAGCAATGAACCAGATTGGCGGCAGGGGCTAAAAAAACTGGGAGGAGGTCCGTGGGGGTGAAAGTCCTGATATTTAGAAGTTCTTCACGGGTATAAGTGCAAGCAGACACACAATTGACAAACAAAAACAAACAAAGGGCGCAGCGAAGCACCATGTCGACCGCTGTGGGCGCCATCTTGGTTTCAAAGCTCTTAATAATCAGGCCCCCTTTTATATAAAAGATCTGATATTACCCTATCATTCTAACAGAGCACTACGCTCCCAAAATGCTGGATTACTTGTAATACCTAGAATCTCCAAAAGTACAATGGGAGGCAGAGCCTTCTGCTATCAAGCTCCTTTTCTGTGGAATCAGTTACCAATCTGGGTTCGGGAGTCAGACACAATCTCTGTTTTTAAGAGCAGGGTAAAAACCTTCCTCTTCAATATAGTCTACGATTAGGGAGGGATGTTGTGTCTCTTAACCCTCCCTTTGTTTTGCTGTTAATAGATTTAGACTGCCGGGTGACCTCCAATAATCTACTCGGCTTCTCTCCGTTAAAGTTTGCTCTATGTCTGTTCTCTCCATCTTCTCTATCCCCTCATCCCCCAGCCAGTCGCAGCAGACGACTGCCCCTCCCTGAGCCTGGTTCTGCTAGAGGTTTCTTCCTGTTAAAAGGAAGTGTTTCCTCTCCACCATCGCCAAGCGATTGCTCACAGGGGATCGCGTGATTGCTGGAGTCTTTCTGCAATTGTGGGGTTTCCCCTACATGTGAAAGTGCCATGAGATGACTGTTGTTGTGATATGGTGCTATATAAATAAAGTTGAATTGAACTGAATTGAATTAAAAGAAGAAGAAGAAGAAGAAGACAGCAGAAGCAGGGAACGGAGGCTCAGCAGTGATGGGTGACTGGCACTGTGAACCTCCATCTAATACCAAGCAAGACCCCTCTCCCATAGGTGTAAAAAGAGAAAAAGGTACTTGTCTGGTCTGCTCTGCCGCTCCAGAAGTCACCCCAGGAAACTCTAACAAAGGAACAGCTGCAGGCAAGGGCACCAACGTAGAAAATCGAGGAGCCAGTACTGAAGGCATGAAGACGGCCAAAACAGCAGATGCGGCGGTAGGTAGCTCAGCAGCAGGCACCGACACCATGGAGGAGAGGGGGACAGCAGCAACTGAAGAGTAGGAAAGAGCTAATGGTACAGCTGACGAAGAAAAATTCTGGAGAGAGGAGGAGGCTGCTGCTGTGGTTCTCTGGAGCGGTGAAGGGGCTGCTGCCTGTGAGGCGGAGGAGTTCCTCTGGTGGGATGCAGCTGGGTGGCGGCAAGAGCCTGAAGACGTCTATACCAGGGGACGCTTCCTCGTTGGCACAGGTACAGGTAGGGGAGAACTTCTCACCAATTCACAGTATTCTGTGGCTGGCAAGCAGTGAAAGACTGCAGGCGTCTGCACCAGGGGATGCTTCTTCTTCGGCTCAGGTACAGATGGTGGAGAGCTTGTCTCCAGCCCGCAGAGCATGTGTTGAGAATTGGAAACAGAGTCGAGGAGAACTGTGAGTTCCAGATGGCTCCACAGGCTGAGGTATGCCTCTATGACTTGCGCTGTGCTGTCCAGACATTTCAGGGCCTCCTCAGGAATGTGGGAAGCGCGAACATCCGAGAATATATCCTCCAATAATCCTTCTGCCCAACACTCCACCTCGTCCAGTCCAAACACACTAGTCTGTACCTGCTGCATCTTCAGAGTGCCACATACTGTCCGATACTCCCTCTAGTAGTAACAGTAACGCAAAAGCAGGTAGAGAAAAAAAGGGTAAACTCACAGCCGCTGGATCCACACTGGTGACGTCCTTCTGTCATGAATCGCCCAGGTGGGGCAGGAATGGAGACCCAAACGCTGGCTGTGAATTGCAGGCGGTTTAATAAAAACACAAACATATAACAGAGGTACAAAACTTACTAGGCAGGATAAAGAGAAGATCGAATAGCAAATAGGCTATGATGTGTGGAAACACCAGAGGGACCAAGTAGGTAAGGCTTGTGGAAATGCTGGGATAACACAGAGATGACTAGACGTGGGACTCACGTTTGTAGACAAAGAGAAGGAAGTCGCCCCGAGCTGCAGGGCAGCATCCCTAAAATAGGACAAAGAGAGATTAAACAAATGGTTAACAGGTGTGGGTAACAGGAGCGAGGATAATTAGTTCAAAATAATGACAGCTGTGAGAACCGCAAACTTGAGCTAACAGAGGAAGTAAACAAAAAGCACTGTCAAAATAAAAGCACAGAAGCAACAAAGATAACTGACAATGTTACAAAACAAGATACAAACTAGATAATACAAAAAGGGAAAATAATAATAATAACCCACCAAGGCAAGGACAAGATAACCACGAATAACAATAATGATTAATTTAAACACTGTGAAGAGAGAGAACTAAGGTGAAGGTGGAGAAGGCTCATATGGCCTTAGGCCTTGGCTTATATGGCCATAGGCACATAATATGAATAAACAGGACTATAATACTAAACTAAGATTACAATACTAGAACAACTCTTTAACAAGAAGAAACAAAAGGCAACCTCAACCAACATAATACAGACAACCAAAATCAAACTCAATAATAAAACTAAAATAGGAAAAGTACAGAAAATGACCTGAATAAACTGAGAGCGTGAGCACGGTTCCCCAACCGTGCCCAGCATCATGACAGAGCCCCCCATCAAGGGGCTGGATTCCAGACACCCCAACGTAACATTAAAAGAGAGAGAAAGGTCACTCATGGAGAGCTCCAGAGAGACCTGGAGTTAGCAGGTACTGCTGTTTCAAAGAAAACAATAAAGTAATGCACTCAACAGACATAGGCTCTATGACCGCTCACCTCGCAAGACTCGATTGCTGAAGAAAAAGTATGTTGAAGCTCATTTAGTTTGCTGCACAACATTTGGGCAAGCCAGTAAAAATACTGGGAGAACATAGTCTGTTCAGATGAGACCAAAATTGAAATTTTTGGATGCCACAACACACAGCATGTGTGGAGGAGAAATGGCACTGCACATCCCATCATGGTATGGGGGTGTTTTTCAGAACATGGTACAGGCAAACTTCATATAATTGAAGGAAAGATGAATGGACAAATGTACAGAGACATTCTTGATAATAACCTGTTGCCATCAGCCAAGATGTTGAAGATGAAACGAGGGTAGACATTTCAGCAAGACAATGATCCCATACAAACAGCCAAGGAAACTCTCAACTGGCTCCAGAGAAGGAAAATAAAGCTGCAAGAATGGCCCAGTCAGTCACCTGACCTGAATCCAATTGAAAATCTATGGAACAAAATGAAGATCAGAGTTCATAGAAGACACCCACGGAACCTTCCAGATTTGAAGACAGTTTGTGTGGAAGAATGGGTTAAAATCACTCCTGAGCAATGCCTGCACCTACTTTCTCCATACAGGAGGCATCTGGAAGCTGTTATTACCAACAAAGGCTTTTCTACTAAATATTAAATGAATTTCACCAAGTGTGTTCAAAACTTATTCCCTGTGTCATTCCACTTTGTTAAATCTAACTTGTTTTGTGAGCACAGTTGCCTTGATTTGTTTGTATGTATGGATTACTTGGGTTATGACTGATATCTGGTGAAAATCTCAGGTCAATGCCTCCATCAGAAATATGTTTAATTAGGCAAAATGTTGACATTGTGGGGGACCGACACATCACATTCTCCACTCACACTGAAGGGCACAGGAGGAGAGAAGTTGATGGTGGGTCGAGACGAGACAGTAGAGGTGGAGGCGTTAAAGCACTGTATGTTAATGCGTCGACAGGCATTGTAATGGGGTATTGTGGTGTGAGCCCCCAGGTCGCTAGGCAGGGATGTAACATATAAAAGAGAGATGCCCCACGACCTGGGTTTATTCTTGTTGACTGGAGAGTAGACAGAATAAAGTCCATGCTGATCCAGCTCACTGCCTCGCCTGCTCATTTCTCTCTACACTGGTGACCTTTGACGTGGAATGGAATTTGAGGCACACACCCCAGAGACAGCCCGGACTGGAAGCGCCAGCACCGCATGCGCCATTTCGGTCAAGCTCACAGACTTTTGGCTACACGACCCGACGGCTTGGTTCCTCCACACCGAGGCCCAGTTCGCGCTCCGTGGAGTGATGATGGATGACACCAAGTACTACTATGTGGTTGCAGCGCTGGACGCACGCACAACACAGCAGGTGGTGAGCCTGCTCCAACAGCTCACAGCAAATATGACGCTCTCAAGACAGCGCTGACCCAGCGCTACACACTCTCAGAGTGTGAGAGAGCGGAAAGGCTCCTGATGCGCTCCGACTTGGGAGACGGGTCAGCAATCAAATTAATGGAGAAAATGTTGGCGTTGATGGGCACAGATGACGAGCCATTCCTGTTTGCCCACCTCTTGCTACAGAACCTACCGACAGCGGCCAGAGCAGTCCTCGCCAATTCACTGCTGCTGGCCACGCAGAACTACCGGACGTTGGCACAAGAGGTGGACCACATTATCCTGGTGACCAGAACCTTTGCTGTGAACGCAGCGGTGCCGGAATCCAGTGAGACAGCCAGCAAGGATGAGAAGCCATTGATGGTGGCCGCCGCGGAGGCCAAGAAGCACTGGAGGGGCACGCTCTGCTTCTACCACCACCGCTTCGGAGAAGACGCACAGCGATGCGTGCCACCGTGCCAGTTCAAGCGCTCGGGAAACGGCAGGACCGGCAGTCGGTAGCAGCTGCGACCGCCAGTGACACAACCAAGCTGCTCTATGTGACGGACTCACGCTCGGGGAGATGGTTCCTAGTGGACTCCGGCTCCCAAAACAGCCTCATCCTGCCGTCCTACGCAGACTGGCTGGTTGGAAGTAGTGGCCCCGAGCTGGCAGCCACCAACGGCTCAGACATTAAGACTTTTGGTGAGAGGATACTGACCATATGTTTGCATGGCCGTAACTACCAATGGTCCTTCGTCATAGCAGCATGTAACTCCCCCATTTTGGGTGCAGATTTCCTGTGTGCACACGGGCTATTAGTCGATGTGGCTAACAGACGCCTGATTAACGCAATGTCTTTTGATTCTCTGCCCTGTACAGCTCAAGGAGCCAGGTCCACAATACTGGCCAACGTCACAGCTCCAGGGGGTCAATTCCACACACTACTCACCCAGTTCCCAGCACTCACAGTTCTGACATTTTCGGCGGCCGTCACTAAGCATGGGGTAGAGCACTTCATTACCACCATGGGGCCGCCCGTTTTCGCACGACCTCAGCGCCTGGACACAGCTAAACTGGCCAGTGCGCGCGAGGAGTTCACCAACTTGGAAAGATTGGGCATCATCAGGTGCTCAAACAGCCCATGGGTGTCCCCACTACACATGGTGCCTAAAGCCGAGGGATCATGGCGACCATGCGGCAATTTCCGCAGATTAAACAACGCCACAGCGCACGATCGCTACCCAATAACCCATATTCAGGATTTTTCTGTCCACTTCACCGGGGCACGCATTTTTTCCAAGGTAGACCTGGTCCGCGGGTACCACCAGGTCCTGGTGTGCGCAGAAGACATACCCAAAATGGCAATAATAACCCCGTTCGGTCTGTTTGAGTTCCTACTACGCATGCCTTTCGGGTTAAAAGGCACAGCGTAGACCTTCCAATGCATGATGGACGCTGTGCTGCGCGATCTGCCTTTTGCGTTTGTCTACCTAGACGACATCCTAGCAGCCAGCGCGTCTGAGGACGAACACGTAACTCACCTCAGGACGGTCTTCCAGAAGTTTGAGGAGCACAGGTTAATCATCAACCCGGCGAAGTGCCAGTTCGGGATTACAGTAATCGACTTTTTGGCCACCGCATCTCACTGGAGGGCGCAATACCCTTGCCGGACAAAGTGCGCACAGTGGCAGATTTTCCCTGGCCTCAGATGGTTGGGGCACTGCAGGAGTTTTTAGGGATGGTTAACTTTTACAACCGTTTCCTCCCCCGCGCAGCCCAGCTCATGTGTCCATTGTACGCCGCGCTTAAGAAACGGAAACTGGCGGTCAGCATCGACTGGACCCCTGAGCGCGAGCAGGTGTTTTCCGATGCCAAAACAGTCCTAGTGAACGCCGCAATTCTGGCGCACCCGGACCCGGCGGCTCAGATAGCACTCACTACCGATGCATCTGACGTGGCCATAGGGGCCGTCGTGGAGCAGTGCGTCACTGGTTCTTGGCAACCGCTCGCCTTTTTCAGCAGGTCTTTGAGCAACAATGAGCGTAAATACAGCGCATTTGACAGAGAGTTACTGGCTCTCCACCTGGCCATACGCCACTTCCAGCTCTGGCTGGAAGGGCGCAGCTTCACTGCATTTGTGGACCACAAGCCGCTAATTACGCTATGGCCAAGGTTTCGGAACCATGGTCGGCCCGGCAGCAGAGACAGCTGGCCGCTATCTCAGAGTTTACCACCGACATTCAGCATGTGACCGGTAAACTCAACATGGTGGCAGACTGCCTCTCACGTGCATTAGTGGCCCCAGTCTATGTAGGGATAGATTGCACGGCCATGGACGCAGAGCAGGTCAATGACGCGGACGTTTGCGTGCTCCAGTCTGGACCAACAGGGTTAAGGCTGGAGAGCAGGGTACTGCAAGACAGCCCCCCCCCCCACACTCTGTGACATTTCCACAGGCCGCCTGCGCCTGGTGGTTCCACACGCTTGGCACCGCCTCGTTTTTGAGTCGGTTCACTCCCTCGTGCACCCAGGAGCGCGCATGTCTGTCAAAATGGTGGGAGCGAAGTCCGTCTGGCCGCGCCTGCGTAAACAGGTGAAAGAGTGGGCTGCAGTCTGCGTAGAATGCCAAGCCAAGGTGCACAGGCATACAAAGGCCCCCCTCAAGCCGTTCCAGGTCCCAGCTAAGAGGTTTGACCATGTTCACATGGACCTCGTGGGGCCCCTCCCGCCATCGCAGGGATTTACGCATCTCCTGACAGTGGTGGACTGCACCACGCGCTGGCCCAAAGCGGTGCTGCTGGCTTCCACCATGTCTTCAGAAGCAGCACGCGCTTTTTTGGCGACATGGGTGGCACGCTTCAGCTCCCCTTCGGACATCACGTCCGACAGGGGCCCACAGTTCGTTTCCGACCTCTGGTCCGCGATGGCCTGGAGCCTGGGCATCACCATTCATCGCACCGCGTACAACCCCCAGGCCAACGGGTTATGCGAGCGTTTTCACAGGTCGCTTAAAGCAGCGCTCAGGGCTTCACTTACGGATGCAAATTGGGTGGACCGGTTGCCGTGGGTTCTGTTAGGGTTACGTTCCGCACCGAAGGAGGATTTGGCTGCCTCCACAGCAGAACTTGTTTTTTGCCAGCCACTGCGGCTCCCCGGTGAATTTTTGCCTGACAACCCCGCGGCGAACACCAACCCATCCCCGCCTTCACTACATCGTGCAGAGGTAGGGACAGTACCCGGCCCGGCCCACCACTGTTTTCCCCGTGCTTTCATCCCAAGGACCTTGAAGGATGCGTCGTTCGTGTTTGTCAGGCACGATGCCCACCGGACCCCGTTGCGCCTGCCCTACGACGGCCTGTTCAGAGTGTTGGAACCTGGGGATAAACATTTCGAGTTAGATTTGGGGGGACGCAGAGAAACAGTCTGCATAGACAGGCTTAAGCCTGCCTTCGTATTAGCAGACGAGCAGGTGGTGTTGGCCCGAGCTCCTCGGTGCAGAGGACCCCCACTGAGACCTCCCCAGGTAAATGACTCGTCAGCTCAGTCACAACGGCATGAGGAATATGTGTCCCCCCCACAATGTCTCCCTACAGACCGACGTGCCTCCAGGAGCGCCCCACCAGCACAGTAGTGCCGCGGAGCCGGCGACCCCCCGTTACAGCCACTACGGATGTCAGCTGAAGCCCACAGGACATGAGGGTTAACGCCCATTCTGAGTGTTCGGGGGGGGCGGTGTGAGGGACCTACACATCACATTCTCCACTCACACTGAAGGGCACAGGGGGAGAGAAGCCGACGGGGGGTCGAGATGGGACAGCGGAGGTGGAGGCGTTAAAGCACTGTATGTTAATGCATCGACAGGCATTGTAATGGGGTATTGTGGTGTGAGCCCCCAGGTCGCTAGGCAGGGATGTAACATATAAAAGAGAGATGCCCCGCTACCTGGGTTTATTCTTGTTGACTGGAGAGTAGACAGAATAAAGTCCACGCTGATCCAGCTCACTGCCTCGCCTGCTCATTTCTCTCTACAACATGTTCAATATTTATTTTCCTCGCTGTCTGCAAAGCCAAAGCACAGCTATTGCTTTGAATACTTATCTATGGGCTGCCATGCATCAACTCTCCAATGTGTTCTTTTCAGCAGAGCTTTCATTCAGCTTCCAATATTATCTTATCAGAAATGTAAAGTGATTTATTTACATCTTAAATGGTTTTCACTAAAGTCAAAGTTGATCATAACAAGAAATAACCCCAAACAATCAGCCTCCACACTGTGTTAAAACTGTGGTCAATGAATTCAGTTTTTGACATTATCAAGTGAATGTGGCACTTCCCTGATGTTGGAGTCTGAGTCATTTGCCTCCTTGTTATGGCAGTGTTAAATACACCCACTGGTCATCCCGTAGTCTATGATCTGCAGAGCACAAACATTCACCACATCAATGAACAAAAGTGGAGCGTATTTTAGGTGAACCAAAACAACAGTCTGTATGGAGCAATTCACATTATTCAAATGTTTCTTTCAGATCAAACCTGTGAGAAGCTAAATAGAGCCATTTGAGAACAAAAGGATAAAAAAAGAATCTTCTGAGAACGTTCAAAGATCTGGGCTCAATGTGAGCTGGAACTGCTTCAAACAACAACAAAAAATTATCACAGCAGTCAATACAATTTCCACAAAAATAAACCAGAAACAGAAAAACAATTTGTATCATCAAGGTCATCATACTTCTGACTTATAATGGGCATTACAGTTATTTAAACAGATTTAATTTTAAATCTGGATCTGGATGAATATTTCATGAAAATGTAGCTTAATTTTTCAAGCAGCAGGGGTTACTTTCTTTACCCAGCCAATTATCTCTGTGGTCTACATATGAATGTGCTCTGACCATAAATTACAGCTGTGTGTGGGAAGATGGATGAAGGCAGCCAGAGGCGATGAAAGTGAAAGCAGGCAGGTATGTAGGGGGAGGAGGCGCTGATGGGAAACGCAAGAATGTAAAACAGCAATACACGGGAAGGTTTAGTGCTAAGGCATACAGGCCTGTGACGCACTTCAGTTTGATGTGTGAGTGAATGTGAGACTGTTATGATGCATCTCATTTAGAACATTCCTGAGAGCGTCTCGAAAACAAGCTGGCCAGGGGTCCCTTATTTCACTTATTCGGGGTTTCTTACCCCATACATGGAAAGTCAAGACATAAAAATGTTTACATTGACTTGATAAGTAGTAATAATGAGGGAGCAATGCCTTCAGTTATCTCCAAGGAGTATCTTATTTCATCCACTTTGACCTCAGTCTGTCCCTAGAAATTATTCATTAGTCACTTGTCCTTTAACTTGTCAGCATTCTCAGCTCTGAAGGCTCTGCCAGCTCGTGTTTCTACAGATTACCGCTTACAGACATCACGTAACTGCAGTTCAAAAAATAAACAAGCTAAACAAGAAGAACCATTTTCATGCTGGGTTTCATCAATGAAACAAACAGCCCAATCAGTCAATGAATCCATGAATATAAGTGCATATTTTGGATTGTAATGCAGGAAAACATATATATTTCTATTATTGCATTACACTGTACAGCATACAAATATATCATATTTAATTGCGGAACAAAATATCTGAGCCATCTTGTTATGTCCAGAAACCCGGAATAAGGCACAGAGTGGTGTCTTCTTTGAACACGATCTTGTGTTTATGTTTACTGTGTGTGCTCAAGATGTCATGGCCACCAAGCAACACCAGCTTCATCAGGTTTGCAGAGAGTTTCATAGCTTGGTCCCCTCATCTATAAGGGAAGGTTTCATATATTTGCCGCTATGGACTGCTTATCATTTGCACTATAAGGACTAAAGTATTGGTCCGCATACTCATCACTTTTATTATGACATCCCACGCGGCCGCACCTTGGATACAGTCCAAGGACGGATCATTTTTTCACACATAAGTTGTTCAGAACTCCTTATACAAAGATATAGAGTGATGATAATCAAGTCAGTGGCGGTAATGCACCTGTAAGCTGGTTGCCAACCGACAATCAAATCTAAAAGAAGAAGAAGAAGAAGAAATCCATATCAGCAATAATATGGAGTTGATCCCCAGCAGCTGTCACTCTTCTGGAAATATTTTCTACAACATTTTAAAGTGCTGATGACACGTTTTTGACATTTTTTTTGCATGTTGTGTAAACCCAAAAGTCATTATCTATGATCAATATAATATTTACAAGAGCGCCTGCATAAACTAGTTATCATCAAAAAACCGCAGCCCGACTGGACTATGGTGCCGCCCACCAAATTAAGGGCAGCACCCCAATGACATAATCGACAGAACAGACTCTGGTGTTGTTAATTAGAATGACAGCAGCTTTGTAGCTCACAGTTTCTCTGGTTTCTTGTTTTAATTTTACGGCTATGCCTTCGTGTTGTGTCGCAGGCTTAGATAAACAGCAGGCCGTGAAAGACCACATCACACACTTCAGCTCCAACTGTCATAAGCCTCCTCGTGCGCTTCTCGTGCGCTTTTAGGCAGGAGGAGCGCACAAGGAGGGGAAGGATTAATGGATTTACGCGCAGCTTTGACCTACTTTCTGTGATCCCATGCTGACATCTCACTGGTCTGGCCATGTCCCTTCTATCATGATCACCAGCTGATTCACCTTCCACTGATCATGTTTCCCAGTCCTCGCCCAGGTGCTTCTCATCACACCATCACCAGCAGTGCGTGTACTTCGCAGCTGTTTGCCAGTAACGCACTGCTGGTCAATAGTATTGTCATCTGTGCTGTTTGTCTGCCAGTATTTTCAGCACTCTCACGATGTTAGTCACTCCATGTTTGCCGTGGTCTCTTGCGTCCTTGAAGCAATGTTGGTTCTGCGGCGCACCTGTGGCTAACACGTCTCCTCTCATTCGTTCTCTGGGCGATGCCGGCCCCCGAACGCCATCAGTAAGTGTGTTTGTGATTTTGTACGTCTTCACCTTTTTGGGAATTGTCAGTCGTTCTATATTAAATGTGCTGTGGTGAACCCTGCACATAAATCCTCGTTATTTCATGGAGAGGGATCTCCGTGCCCTGCGTAAGAGCACACGGAGAGGGAGGATTTACGCATAAATAACGAGGATTTACACACAGAATGCACCACAGCACATGTATTGAACATAAAGACTGATCCCAAAAGGTGAAGACTTACAAAAATCCACAGAAACACAAAGAGTAGGCGTTCGGGGCCAACATCGCCCAGCGAACATGGAGAGGAGACATGTTAACCACAGTTGCACCCCAGAGCCGACATTGCTACAAGGGGCGCAACAGAACCACGGCTGTGTGGAATGGCTAACACGTCGTGATAGTGTTGGCAATATTGGCTGGCTGACAACACGGCAGATGATGCACACAAAACATGAACAGCTGACTGTCACTGAGTCTGACTCGCTAGGCACAATGCCAGTTTGGCACAGCTCAAACCTATATGGTTTGATGCCCCCAGATTCTTCATTGTCATCCCATTCTTCAGAACAATAATCGTCTGAAGATTGGACAACACAAACCAATTCCAGACTACATGTGCTGGAACCATCGTCAATGTTTTCAACCACTTCCAGCCTGTGTGTACAAAGGGCAGCCAAGCACTGTGTTCTGTCGATGACGTTACAACATGGCCGGGGGGTTTTCCAGCCACTGACGCAATGGGTGACGTGGTGCTCATGAAAACGTCGGATATTTGCATGAAAAAAAGTTTGACTTAGAACTGCACAGACCAATCTATTTCTTCATATTGTATTATGTGTTGAAAAATTAAAGGAAGTCAAAAATGTGTCATCAGCACTTTAAAGTGTGTCTGTGAGAATTTTTGCACATTTACTTAGAAGACCATTTGTGAGGTCAACCACCAATGTTGGACCAGAGGACCTGGCTCCAATCTCCATTCTAGTTGGTCCTGCTTGAGCCAATCAAGTTGGTCCACACCAAACTGTTCCAAACATGCTTTTATGAGCTTTGCTTTGTGCAAAGAGACAGTCATGCTTGAACAGGAAAGGGCCTTTCCCAAACTTTTACCACAAAGTTGGAAAGAGGTGTGACCCAATATGTATGCATGAAATTATAGATTAACATAGTCTGTGTCACTGAGGTTGCAGTCATTCTTGCACTGTATAGGTTTCTATAGACCTATTATGGTGGTTTAGTTATAACTTTGGTTATGACTGACCAAAACTCATCTAACTTCTCAAATGTTTACTGCTGTCAGTCAATCTTTTTTTTTGTCTGTTTATTCCTAATGATTTATTTTTTTATAACAGCATTATATTTCTGTTCTTTTAATATATTTATTGTATGTTCAATATTTGCTTAATTTTGAGGAAAATGCTGTGTAACATTCACGTAAAATTTTTCAGACTACTGCATACCTGTGCATGCCCATGCATACCTGTGCATGTCTGTAGAAACCAAGTATAAGCAAATATTTCTGCATGCCCGTAGAAAGCAGGTGTAAGCAAGCACGTCAGCACTCGTTCAGTGATGCCTGCCTTTGATCTTTGATTGTGTCATAGTGAGTCCTACGATCTTTGATGATGTCATAGCAAGTCCTATGTCTGCATTTGATCTTTGCTGATGTCATAGCGAGTCCTAGGATCGTGAGTGATGCCTGCCTTTGTTACACAGGAACATCATAGGACATCATACAGAGATCATAGGAACATCATAGGCGGTTCTATGATCTTTGGTTATGACACACACACTGACACACTGACAGATTTCTTGAATTTATAGAGTGATTGTTACCTCTGTTTTGAGCTAGGAATCATCACTCTATAAAGCAAGAAATCTGTGTGTCTGTGTGTGTGTGTGTCACATTTATAGGACATCATAGGACGGCCTATGATGTCTGCCTGATGTCCTATGATGATCCTGTGATCTCAGGCATCATAGGACTCGCAATGCCATCATAAATATATGATGTCTATATGACGACACATAGACAGACACATGACTCCCTACAAGACATACAGTATATACTGTATAGACTCTATATATCATCATGATATATAGAGTCATATATCATATATAGAGTCATATATATAGATAGATATATAGACATCATGTCTCTGTATTATAGAGACATGATGATGTCTGCTACTCTATTAAAGCAAGAAATCTCTGTGTGGCTGTCTGTGTGTCACGTTTATAGGACATCATAGGACGGCCTATGATGCCTGCCTGATGTCCTATGATGATCCTATGATCTCAGGCATCATAGGACTCGCGATGCGGTCATATATGATTCGCAATACCATCATAAAGATATGATGTCTATATGACGGCACATAGACAGAGCACATGATTCCCTACAAGACATACTGTATATGTGTCCACCACATATACTGTATATATACATATATGTGGTGGACACACATACTTTGTGACTCACATTTTAGATCAGAACAAAGGCAGAGCTTCCTTGGTGATTACAGGAAGCTGCAAGAGTGTTAGCTTTGGTATGCAAGGCTTGAGACTGTGGGGGTATAATTAAAGGATTAAAGAGGGGATGCATTGTAGACAGTGGGGGTGATATCAAGGAGAGGGGATGCATTGTTACTGTCATTATGATGCAACGTGGTCTGTGATACATGTGACTTGTGAACTGTAAGGGTCCTGTTTTTAAGGACGAGAGTTCCCTGTGTGGCTCTATTTTCTGCTTTGAGATGCTGGAGATGTGAATAAAGCTAACTTGAGAGAGAACTCTGCCTCGTCATTCTCACATTTCCACATTGGTGACCCAAGACGTATCATGCAAGAGGAGAATTCCCCCGGGCCAGCCTCGCCAGGAGCCCCCAGCCAAGCCAATGCCGCTACAGTCCAGCTACCGGATTTCTGGCAGAACAATCCGCGCTCCTGGTTCAACGCAGTTGAGGCGCAGTTTAACCTCCAGGGGATATCGGTAGACGCCACAAAATTCTACCACGTAGTCGCAAAGCTGGACAACAACACGGCCCAGCATGTGGAGAGCCTGATCGACCAGCCTCCAGACAGCGACAAATACGGCACGTTGAAGGCTGCACTCATCCAGCAATTCACCCCCTCGGCGGAGGAGCGAGCAGAGAGGCTCCTTGTGCTGACGGAGTTGGAAAATGACATGCCCGCGAACCTGATGGAGAAGTTGTTGAGGTTGAAAGACTCTGACGACGATCACTTCATTTTCACCCACCTCTTCCTCAGGACTCTACCGTCAGCAGCGAGAGCGACCCTGGCCAGTTCGCCACTGTTGGCCCAACGGGACTACCACGCGCTGGGCCGAGAGGCGCAGCGGATTGTCAACGCCACCAAGCGGCGCGCAGCCACGGCCGCTGCAGCGGAACTCGGCGCGACGACCGGAGACGACAGAAGGCCAGAGGCAGCAGTACCAGACTCACCGACAATGGCGGCGGCAGGGGCCAGGGAACGCAGATCGGACGTCCTTTGTTTCTACCATCGCCGCTTCGCAGAGAGGGCACGCAAATGTGTACCACCGTGCCAGTTCGGGCGTTCAGGAAATGCCAAGACCGGAGGTCGGTAGCAGCCGCGGCCCTCGGGGAGGAGAACAACTTGCTCTACTTGTCGGACGCACGCTCGGGGAGACAGTTCCTCGTCGACACAGGCTCCCAGTTGAGTTTCATCACACCTTCCTACGCGGACAGACTAGCTGGTTCCGGAGGTCCCCGGGTGACAGCAGCGAACGGCTCGGAGATTAAGACCTTTAGTGAGAAGACTCTGCTTCTGTCTCTACACGGCCGTACATTTGAGTGGACTTTTGTCGTAGCAGCAGTAAATTTCAATATGTTGGGGGCTGATTTTTTGTGCTCACATGGTTTGTTGGTCTCGCTAACAGGTGCCTGGTTAATGCACTTTCTTTTGATTCTATCCCCTGTACAGCGCGAGTGGCCCCGCCAACAGCACAAGCCAACGTCACAGCTGCAAGCGGTAAGTTCCACACACTGCTCACTCAGTTCCCAGCACTCACGGTCCCCACAGTCGCTAAACATGGGGTGGAGCATTTTATTACCACTACCGGACCACCCGTTTTTGCAAAAGCTCGGCGCTTGGACGCAGTTAAACTGGCCATAGCACGCGAGGAGTTCGCCAACCTGGAGAGGTTGGGCATTATCAGGCGTTCAAACAGTCTGTGGGCTTCCCCACTACACATGGTCCCGAAAGCGGACGGATCATAGCAACCTTGCGGGGATTTCCGCAGGTTAAACAATGCTACAGCGCACAACCGCTACCCAATCCCGCATATCCAAGATTTTTCCGTTCATTTGGCAGGGGTGCGCGTTTTTTCTAAAATAGACTTGGTCCGCGGTTACCACCAAGTCCCAGTACGCGTTTGGCCTATTCGAGTTTTTACGCATGCCATTCGGACTTAAAGGGGCTGCTCAGACGTTCCAACGCATGATGGACGCGGTGTTTCGCGATCTCCCTTTCGTGTTCGTCTACTTGGACGATATTTTAGTAGCCAGCGCGTCCGAAGACGAACACGAAAAACACCTGGCCACAGTTTTCCGAAGGTTGGGAGATCACGGATTAATAATCAACCCAGCGAAGTGTCAGTTTGAGGTGGCGCAGATCGATTTTTTAGGACACCGTGTCTCCCCCGAAGGAGCAGTTCCGCTTCCCGACAAAGTACGCACGGTGGAAGATTTTCCCCGGCCGCAGACGGTCAGGGCATTGCAGGAGTTTTTGGGAATGGTGAATTTTTATAACCATTTTCTCCCCCGCACAGCGCAACTTATGCAGCCGCTGTATGCCGCGCTCAAAAAAAAGAAACCCCCGGATAAGGTCGAGTGGTCCCCGGAGCGGGACCAAGCGTTCTCGGAGGTGAAAGCAGCCTTGGCAAAGGCTGCGTTGTTGGCACACCCAGACCCAACGGCCCGCATAGCGCTCACCACTGACGCATCAGAGGTGGCCATAGGGGCGGTCATGGAGCAACATGTAGCCGGGGTTTGGCAGCCCTTCGCCTCTTTCAGCAGGACCTTGCGCGATAGCGAACGTAAATACAGCGCGTTCAACAGGGAGCTGCTGGCTCTCCATCTGGCCATCCGCCACTTTCAGTTCTGGCTAGAAGGACGCTCTTTCACCACGTTCGTTGACCACAAACCGCTAACATTCGCGATGGCCAAGGTTTCCGAACCATGGTCAGGCCGGCAGCAGAGACAGCTGGCCGCGATATCAGAGTTTACCACTGATATCCAGCATGTGGCGGGCAAACTCACTGTAGTGGCAGATTGCCTCTCGCGCGCCGTGGCGGCCCCAGTCAGCGTAGGGGGTAGATTACGCAGCCATGGCCGTGGAGCAGGTTGGTGACGCGGAGGTGTGCGTGCTTCAGTCTGGACCAACAGGGTTAAGGCTGGAGAGCAGGGTGCTGCAAGACGGTATGCCCCCCGTAATCTGCGATGTTTCCACGGGACAGCCACAACCAATAGTACCGGCCGCGTGGCGCCGCCGCGTTTTTGACTCGATTCATTCTTTGGCGCACCCGGGAGTGCGCGCGTCGGTCAAAATGGTAGGAGAGAAATTTGTGTGGCCGAGCCTCCGCAAACAAGTTAAAGAGTGGGCAGCAGCCTGCACGGCGTGTCAACGAGCCAAAGTACACAGGCACACGAGGGCTCCTTTGGAGCCGTTTCACATTCCGGCCAAGAGGTTCGATCATGTTCATGTGGACCTCGTGGGCCCCCTCCCGCCGTCACAAGGGTGCACACACCTTCTCACAATGGTGGACCGCACCATGCGCTGGCCTGAAGTGGTACCACTGGCATCAACCACGGCCGAGGAGGTGGCGCGCGCATTTTTAACAGCTTGGGTGGCGCGCTTCGGCGTTCCTTCGGACATTACATCTGACAGAGGCCCTCAATTTGTGTCCGAGCTTTGGTCGACAATGGCCCGCAGCCTAGGTGTCACAATTCACTGCACAACCGCGTACAATCCGCAGGCTAACAGGTTATGCGAACATTTTCATAGGTCATTGAAAGCAGCTCTCAGAGCGTCACTGACGGATGCAAATTGGGTAGACAAGTTACCGTGGGTGTTACTGGGGTTGCGTTCTGCGCCTAAAGAGGACTTAGAAGCCTCCCCAGCGGAGCTCGTGTTTGCGCAGCCACTCCGGCTACCTGGGGAGTTTCTCCCAGATAACCCTGCGCCAGACGCCTCCCCGTCTCAGCTGTTGCGGAGTAACGTAGAATCAAGCACGCTGCCCGGCCCCGCGCACCACAGTTTTCCGCGCGTTTCTGTGCCTAAAACTTTGAAGAACGTAGAGTTTGTTTTTGTCAGACACGATGCGCATCGAACCCCGCTGCGACTGCCTTATGACGGACCCTTAAGAGTGTTAGAAACAGGGGACAAGCAGTTTTTGCTAGATTTGGGGGGTAGGAAAGAGAAAGTTGGCATAAACAGACTCAAACCCGCTTTTGTGGTGGCAGATGAGCAAGTGCTGTTGGCGAGGGCCCCGCGGCGAGGTAGACCTCTGCGGGGGGCTTCACAGAGTAATGTTTCCCCAGAACACCCACAGGTGCTGACAAAAGGTTTCCACCCCCAGACGGCAAACCCCCAGCGTGACAGCGCCGCAGAGACGTTGAATCCCAGCTACAGCAGATACGGCAGGAGACGGAAGCCTAGACAGCATGTGAACTGATGTGTATTGATACTTTCACGGCATGCATGTTGTTATTCTCTTGTTTGTATTTAAAATGTTGGGGGGGCTTTGTGTGGTGGACACACATACTTTGTGACTCACATTTTAGATCAGAACAAAGGCAGAGCTTCCTTGGTGATTACAGGAAGCTGCAAGAGTGTTAGCTTTGGTATGCAAGGCTTGAGACTGTGGGGGTATAATTAAAGGATTAAAGAGGGGATACATTATAGACAGTGGGGGTGATATCATGTAGAGAGGATGCATTGTTACTGTCATTATGATGCAACGTGGTCTGTGATACATGTGACTTGTGAACTGTAAGGGTCCTGTTTTTAAGGACGAGAGTTCCCTGTGTGACTCTATTTTCTGCTTTGAGATGTTGGAGATGTGAATAAAGCTGACTTGAGAGAGAACTCTGCCTCGTCATTCTCACATTTCCACACTATATATACAGTATATATACAGTATATATATATATATATATATATATATATATATATATATATATAGAGAGAGAGAGAGAGAGAGAGAGAGAGAGAGAGAGAGAGAGAGAGAGAGAGAGAGAGATGATGTCTGCCACTCTATTAAAGCAAAAAATCTGTGTGTCTGTGTCTATCTGTGTGTCACGTTTATAGGACATCATAGGACGGCCTATGATCTCTGCCTGATCATCATAGGACATCCTATGAACTCAGGCATCATAGAACTCGCGATGCCGTCATAAAGATATGATGTCTATATGGCGGCACATAGACAAATGTGTCTTTATCATGTCATATAGACCATGACTCACGAAGCCTACACTAATGTGTCTTTATGATGTCATATGGCTCAAAATTGGCAAGGTGAATAAGTTACAGGGTCAGTCTTTACAACGCGTTCGTGTTTTCTGCACAACAGATTTCTGCAGCCATGGCCAATTCTACGTTGCCGCAAGCAGAGTTGCCAGATCAAGCAGTCTTCGTATTGTTGCTCAAGATGAAGAAACTAAGCAAAAGCATCACTTTCTCAGCAATGTCATTTTTAAAGAGGTGCTGACACAGTAAAAATGTTAAACCTTGAAGAATGCCAGTCTACACTACAAATGTGTAAAATGCCAAGCAAAGCGCTGATTTTCTCCAGGTGCTCCGGTTTCTTGGTTTCTACAGCCATGCACGGGCCTTCCTGAACAAGGTCGAAAGCCACTTTTTGCTCATATCTATTTTCATGATCCTGGAGTTCCTGGCAGCGGAAGGCTAAGGACAGAGCTGTGTGGAGGAATCTGATCAGACCTAAATGAAACAGTCATTGTCGCCCACGACAGACTGCTATGATGTTGATGATGCCCATGAACTGGAATTACGACGCACCTATCCCTCAACCAGTGGTCTGAACGAAGAAGACCCACCAGATGGAGAGCAATAGAGTGAGGAGAACTGCTGCATGTCAGAAAAGATGCCGTGAATATTAAGCACCTCAGGTTCCAGCAGTACGCCGCAGGCATGACTGTGAACAACACAGCCGTCTGAGACAGGAGGAGACCCTTCAGCAACGGGCATGCAGACATACTTGCTTATACTTGGTTTCTACAGGCATGGATGGGTATGCACAGGTATGTACTAATCACTCTATAAATTCAAGAAATGTCTGTGTGTGTGTGTGTGTGTGTGTGTGTGTGTGTGTCACGACCAAAGATCATAGGACCGCCTATGATGTTCCTATGATGTCTGCATGATGCCCTGTGATGTTCCTATGTATAACGGCTCCTTATGTGTGAAAAAATTATCCGTCCTTGGACTGCATCACTCACGATCATAGGATTCGCTATGACATCATCAAAGATCAAAGGCAGGCATCACTCACGCTCACTCACGATCATAGAACATCAAAGACAGGCATCACTCACGATCATAGGACTTGCTATGACATCATCAAAGTTCATAGGACTCGCTATGACGCCATCAAACATCAAAGGCAGGCATCACTGAATGAGTGCTGATGTGCTTGCTTACACCCTCGTTACACCTGCTTTCTACAGGCATGCACAGGTAGGTACTAGTTTTTCATTAAAAAGGTAACAGAATCATTTGGTCTTATTTCCTGGGATAAAGTAGCTTATTAGTCTCCAAGATCTGGCAAATAATACTAGCTTAAAGGGGTCATTGACTGCACTTTTTCCACATTTTAATAGCTCACATGTCTTAATGAAATGTTTGTGACATACTTTGTTCACATTTTCTTAAATTTTTTAATTATTGAAGCAAATTTGATTTTTTTATTTTTCCTGGCTTTCTTGAAACGCTCTGATTTAAAGCCTGTCACTTTAAGAACTAGAAAAGCACTCGGAGAGCGCAGACCTCTGCCAAGCGCCACAGTTCCCCCCATACAGTGTTTGTGTGTACGTTTTCAGATTCCTTGACCATGAAAACATATGACTAGCAATTGGATTGACAATGATAGGATTAGTGGTTGAGTAGTTATTCACGAAAATGGCATTTTCCGTAATGGCGGTTTTCTTGTGGACGGTGATCCGGATCATCCCCAAAATTTAATCAGTTCTTCCTTGTACCATTTCCAACAACGCCTGAAAGTTTCATCGAAATCCGTCCAAAACTTTTTGAGTTATCTTGCTAGCCAACAGACAAACAGACAGACAAAACCCGGCAAAAACATAACCTCCGCCAGGAGGTTAAAGAATCCTTTAACAGAGCTCGACGAGCTTCAATAGCATGTCAGGATAGCCCTTGCCTGAGTCACTGCATTTCTTCTCTCGCTGCAGCACGGTGATTCTCCGCATCCTCTGTGTTATCTCCCTGCCTTTTTTTCTTTCTCATGCACTCTGCACTCTGTTGCCTTCTCTGTTTCACACTTTTAGACTTTGAACGAGGCATGACTGGCAATATCGAGCAGATGTTCTTTAAAAAAAAAAAAACATAACCTCCTGGCAGAGGTAATAAGAAGAAAAATCAATTAAAAAAAATAAAATAAAACTAAGCTCGACGAGCTTCTATAGCATCTGGGGATAGCCCTTGCCTGAGTCGCTGCATTTCTTCTCTCGCTGCAGCACGGTGATTCTCCGCATCCTCTGTGTTGAAAATGGCCCTATCTCACAATGTTAAAGAATCCTTTAAAAAATTCCTGGATCCAGACGGTGATCTGGATCATCCCCAAAATTTAATTCAATTCAATTCAATTCAACTTTATTTATATAGCGCCATTTCACAACAACAGTCATCTCATAGCACTATCAACTGTAGGGGGGAACCCCCACAGTTGCAGAAAGACCCCAGCAATCAGGTGATCCCCTGTGAGCAAGCACTTGGCGACGGTGGAGAGGAAAAACTCCCTTTTAACAGGAAGAAACCTCCAGCAGAACCAGGCTCAGGGAGGGGCAGTCATCTGCTGCGACTGGCTGGGGGGTGAGGGGACAGAGAAGATGAAAAGAACAGACATGTAGAGAGCAAACAGCACGATGGGGACTCAATCTATGGGAGAGAACAAACAAATGTTAATGACCAGCAAAAAAAAAATATTTCATAGAGAGTGAGGAAAGGAGTGAGGCCCAGTGCATTACTGGAGGTCCCCCGGCTGACTAAACCTATTAGCAGCATAACTAAGGGAGGGTTCAGAAACACATGATCCCTCCCTAATTGTAGGCTATATCAAAAAGGTAGGTTTTAACCCTAATCTTAAAAACAGAGATCGAGTCTGACTCCCGAATCCAGATTGGCAGCTGATTCCACAGGAGAGGAGCTTGATAACTGAAGGCTCTGCCTCCCATTGTACTTTTGGAGATTCTAGGTATTACAAGTAGTCCTGCATTTTGGGAGTGTAGTGCTCTGTTAGGATAATACGGTAGTATCAGATCTTTTAAATAAAAAGGAGCCTGATTGTTTAGAGCTTTGTAAATAAGAAGAAGGATTTTAAACTTAATTCTAAACTCTATGGGAAGCCAATGAAGGGAGGCCAGAACCGGAGAGATATGATCTCTCTTTCTAGTACCTGTTAAAACTCTTGCTGCAGCATTTTGGATCAGCTGAAGACTTTTTAAAGATGTTTTAGGACAACCTGATAATAAAGAATTATAATAATCTAATCTCGAGCTAACAAAAGCGTGGATCAGCTTCTCAGCATCACTCTGAGACAAGATGCTCCTAATCTTGGCAATATTACGCAAATGATAGAAGGCAGTCTTAGAAACAAATTTAATATGTGAATTGAAGGACAAATCCTGATCAAAAATAACTCCAAGGTTCCTCACAGAGCTATTAAGAGAAAGAGTAACTGCATCCAAACTGAAAGTTTGATTTGGAAAGGAATTTCTAAGGTTTTTTGGACCAACAAGAATGACTTCAGTCTTATCTGAATTTAATAGCAGGAAATTACAAGTCATCCAAGCTTTGATTTCCTTAAGACAGGCTTCTAACTTGGCTAATTGATTACTATCATCTGGCTTCATTGACAGGTATAATTGTGTGTCATCTGCATAACAATGAAAATGTATACAGTGCTTTCTAATAATGTTGCCTAACGGAAGCATATATAAACTAAAAAGAGTAGGACCTAGCACAGATCCCTGTGGAACTCCATGACTAAGCTTTGAGTTGAAAGGAAACTCATTATTTACATGAACAAACTGGAACCTATCAGATAAATAAGATCTAAACCACTGCAATGAAGTTCCATTAAGTCCAACATAGTGTTCTAATCTATCAAGTAGAATATTATGATCGATAGTATCAAAAGCTGCACTAAGGTCTAAAAGGACAAGTACAGAAACTAGTCCATTATCAGATGCAATGAGGAGGTCGTTAGTGACCTTCGCTAAGGCTGTTTCAGTACTATGATGGATTCTAAACCCAGATTGAAACTCTTCAAGTAAACCATTTCCCTGCAGGTGGTCGAATAATTGCGTAGCAACAACTCTAAGATTTTTGAAATGAAAGGGAGATTAGAGGTTGGTCTATAGTTAGCTAAAGCTCCTGGATCTAGCGTTGGCTTTTTGAGTAAGGGTTTAATTACAGCTGTTTTAAAAGCCTGCGGTACATGGCCTAAAGTTAATGAAGAATTGATTATATGAAGAATAAAGCTACCAATAAGTGGGAAGACTTCTTTAAATAACCTAGTAGGAATAGGGTCTAAAAGACAAGTTGAAGGTTTGGATGAGGAAACTATTTTGTCTAACTCACAAAGGTCGATTGGAGTAAACTCATCAAGACAGACATCAAAAGAAGGAGTTGTAGTAGTTACAGTATTTAAGTTAACTGTGGGAAGAATCTGATTGATTTTATCTCTGATGGATGAAATTTTATTATTGAAAAAGTTCATAAAGTCCTGACTAGTAAGCTCTAAGGGAATGCTAGGATTGACAGAGTCCTGACTCTTTGTCAACCTGGCTACAGTACTGAAAAGAAACCTGGGATTATTCTTGTTCTCTTCTATTAATGCAGAGTAATAACTTGTTCTAGCTTTTCTAAGAGATTTTTTATAAATTAAAAGATGATTTCTCCAAGCTAAATAGATTTCATCTAAATTAGTAGAGCGCCATTTTCTTTCTAATTGACGAGTCTTCTGTTTTAAGCTACGAGTTTCTGTGTTGAACCAAGGAGTTAGAAATCTCCGATTAGACTTTTTCTTTTTTAAGGGGGCCACCAAGTCTAGAGCCTGATGCAGAGAAGCTGAAACACTATCCACCATGTTATCAATTACAGAAGGAGCAAGCTGTCTATAGCTTATTTCCGTTGTGTTGACACATGGCATAGAGGAAACAATCTCCATAAATTTGGAAACAGCATCATCTGAGAGGCATCTACTGTAATAATATTTTTCTTTAGGAGCCAAATAGTCAGAAATGGTAAAATCAAAGGTTAACAGACAATGGTCTGACAGTACAGGGTTATGAGGAGACACTACAAGATTTTCTATTTCTATGCCATATGTCAGAACAAGGTCCAATGTATGGTGGAGAACTGTATGTATGGTGGAGAACTGTAATCAGTTCTTCCTTGTACCATTTCCAACAACGCCTGAAAGTTTCATCGAAATCCGTCCAAAACTTTTTGAGTTATCTTGCTAACCAACAGACAGACAAACAAACAGACAGACAAACCCCAGCAAAAACATAACCTCCTGGCCTGCGGCCTGGCGGAGGTAAATATCCTTCAGCTGTTCAACTCCACCTTCCTTCTTATGTCAGTTAGCCATTAGCTGAGTATATTCTAGTCTCCTTCTAGCTTGGATGAGCAGCGCTGATTCACTGATCCACAGTCGGTTCTGTGTCTCGCATTGTTCTGGCCCATCTCCCTGTAGTCTCGCTGGGATGCCACAACAAATAGCCAGCATCATGCGCTGGGCAGCCCGCCGATCACCGCAATCCGAGTCGAGCTGTTGGATCGCAAGTCCCTGCAAATCGCAAAGCCATCATGAAGCAGCTCCGTTGCCTGTGGGGGTGGAGCAAAGTTGCGTGGGGCCTAGAGGATGGTGGGGGAGCTCTGGGGGTGCAACCTTGGGCCGTAGGCGGTTGCCGCAACTGGTGCGGTAGTGCTGGCTGCAGGGTCACAGCAGGGCTGCTGGGGGGTGGGCCGTAGCGGCGCGGGGTATATTGTGGACTGTGGACCGGTGAACCAGGTGGTAACAGGGATGGTTAATAGGGTGACTAAGATCTGAAGAAAATAACAATATAAGCCACGCTTGGTTCGAGCTTCCTGGTATTAGCTTGGGGGCTAATAGGCTACCTTTAGCACCTCGCCATCTACATGATAGACAGTTAGGCGGGCCAATAATAGAGCAGTGGGCTGGTCTCAAGGACGGCGGTGAGGAGTCAAAAACGTTTTGGGAGGTTTCTCTGAGAGGAAAATGAGATAAAGGTAGTGTGCTTTTTTTCCACATCGTTGACTGTCTGGAAAATTTTGAGCTAAATTACATGAACAGTTGACACATTTGAGACAGTTAAAACCTACAAACACACCATTTTTCAGTCAATGACCCCTTTAAATCACATTAAAACTTCAATGTACTAAGGTGTGGGGAGCGTGAAATGAAGACCCCAGGGGGTCAGGAAGTCTTTTCAGGTCTTCACCGCCGCGCCTCCATCTCCTCGTTGTTCTCCGCAGGCGGTCCAGACCTATTGTCCTCTTCTGAGACGTGAGGTCATTCCACACATGCAATCACAAAACATCCCCCTGTGTCTATACATATGTAGATATGGATATATGAACCACAGCCCCCCCCCCCACCAAACGTCTAAGAAAAGGACAATATATGTAGGTTCACAGAATATGGTGACATCACTGGCATAACTATACAAGTTGATCACGTTAAAAACACAGTGATAACAGTAACGGTATAGTCTATGCCCCATGTCCGCCTTAAAACTGCCCTGATAACCCCGACAGCATATCTTAAAACACATTATCACATTCACATCAGTCTGTGTGTCGTCTGGGTTTCAACCGTCTTCCAAATCTGCTGTACGCCTGCCTCGGCGTCCCAGCGGCGCTGTCTTGTAAGGAATCTGCAGCTTGAGGAAAAGAGTGGTTATTTGATCCCTGCGGGGGGGCTGGAACGTGTCCCTTGGGGGGTCTACCACGTCGAGGTGCTCTCGCCACCCGCACAGGCTCGTCGCTTAACATGAAGGCAGGCTTGAGTCTGTCAATGCTGACTGTCTCTTTTCTGTCCCCCAAATCCAGCACAAAATGCTTATCTTCAGGCTCCAGCACTCTATATGGACCATCATATGATGGGCGGAGGGTTGGCTTTAAAGCCTCATGCCTAACAAAAATGAACTTGGCATTTTTTAAAGCCTGGGGAACAAAAACCCGCGGAAAGGTGTGATGAACTGGGCCCAGGAGCATGTCCACTCCCGTGCTGCTTAGTGGCCTCAGAGCTGGGAGGTGCCCCGGCTCAGGATGTTCTGGTAAGAATTCACCAGGGAGCCTGAGAGGTTGAGCAAAAACTAATTCTGCTGGGGAGGCGTCTTGATCCTCCTTGGGCGCAGAACGCAACCCCAATAAAACCCACGGTAGTTTGTTAACCCAATCTGCATCCGTTAGTGGTGCTCTGAGGGCAGCCTTCAAAGACCTATGAAAACGCTCGCATAAACCATTAGCCTGTGGGTGATACGCGGTAGTGCGATGTATTGTCGCCCCTAAGCTGCTGGCCATCGCAGACCAGAGCTCTGAGACAAACTGAGGCTCCCTATCGGACGTGATGTCCGACGGGACTCCAAAACGCGCTACCCAGGTCGTTAAAAAAACGTGAGCCACCTCTACGGCCGTAGTTGACGTCAGCGGGATCGCTTCTGGCCAACGTGTGGTTCGGTCCACCATTGTTAAAAGATGTGTGAACCCCTGCGACAACGGTAGGGGGCCCACGAGGTCGACATGCACATGGTCAAACCTTCTGGCCGGGATTCGGAACGGTTCTAAAGGAGCTTTCGTGTGCTTGTGTATTTTGGCACGTCGGCAAGACATGCATGTTCTTGCCCACTCCTTTACGTGCTTGCGCAGGCCCGGCCAAACAAACTTTTCCGCCACCATTTTTACCGAAGTGCGCACTTCCGGGTGCGCCAGGGAGTGAACCGAATCAAAAACGCGGCGGCGCCACACAGCGGGGACTACCGGGCGAGGTCGCCCGGTTGACACGTCGCAGATTAAGGGGGGCACACCATCACGCAAACCCCTGCTCTCCAGCCTTAACCCTGTTGGTCCAGACTGGAGTGCGCGCACGTCCGCGTCACTACCCTGTTCTGCTGCCATGGCTGCGTAATCTATCCCTACGTGAACTGGGGCCGCGTATGCTTCCGTGTTGGTCTCGCGCCCTGCGGCTGTGGTAGTATGATCTGCCTCCACGTGCCCTGACGATGTCACGGCGCGGGAGAGGCAATCTGCCACCACGTTTCCGGTTCCGGTTCCGCCGGACCGGTGGCGCCACACGAGTAGGCTGCCCGTTGCAACAGCCTTTTTTTTTAATCTTCCTTCTTCTTTCTACACCTTTCACTCTGTATATATATCACGGGTCGGCGGATGGAGCCACGGTTTGCAGCGGGAGACGTTACAGCGGGGAGGAGCTAGTGCTAGCTAGCACTTGGCTGCCGCCCGGTGCTAATGGGAAACTCGACATACCGGGAGCTGTAGCGAAAACGACGCGGGTGCCGGGCTGGAGTTTAGGCGGCGTGCAAGAAATATAAGACAGAATAATAAAGAGCGATGGCAAGAACCAAGCAGACCGCCCATAAAATCTACTGGAGGAAGAAGCCCCCCAGGAGACAGCTAGCCACCAGGGCTGCTCGGAGAGGCGCTCCGGCCACCGGTAGAGTGAAGAGGCCTCGCCGTCACAGGCCTGTGGCTCTGAGAGAGATCCGTCGCTACCAGAAATCCACGGAGCTGCTCATCTGTAAGCTGCCCGTCCAGCGCCTGGTGAGGGAGATCGCTCAGGACTTTAAGACCGTCCTGCGTTTCCTGAGCTTCGCCGTCATGGCTCTGCAGGAGACCAGCGAGGCCCACCTGGTGGTCTCTTCTTCGCTAAGGGGGTCACCATCATGCCCAAAGACTTCCAGCTGGCCCGCCGCATCCGCGGAGAGAGAGCTTAGACTTTCTGCTGCACATTCACCAACCAACCATAATGCTCTGCACTGTGTGTCTATATATATACATTTATAGTAATATGGACATATGTTTACTAGATGTTGTTTTTTCTTGCCTTCTGATTGTTGCTCTGAGTGTTGCTATCCCTGTGCTGTTGCAATCCTGGAATTTCCCCATTGTGGGACTAATAAAGGCTTATCTTATCTTCATCCATCCATCCATCTTCTACTGCTTTTCCGGAGGTCCGGGTCGCGGAGGCAGCAGTTCAAGCAGAGAAGCCCAGACTTCCCTCTCCCCAGGCACCTGATCCAGCTCTTCAGAGGGGATACCAAGGCGCGTGAGTACCAAGTGAGTTTGCCCACTACGTGCCGAATGTCCGTGGTAAATTCCGAAATTGCAGCCAGCTGCCTTTGTTGCCGGCCTGACCAAGGTTCTGAGATTTTAGACATCGCAAAGAGTGAGCAGTTTATGGTCGACAAAAGCCGTGAAACGCCAACCTTCCAGCCAGAACTGGAAATGGCGGATGGCCAAATGAAGCGCTAACAGCTCTCTGTCAAACGTGCTGTATTTGCGCTCAGTTTCGTTTAAGGATTTGCTAAAAAATGCTAGCAGTTGCCAAACCCCGTTAACCTGCTGCTCCACGACCGCCCCTATGGCCAAATTTGATGCGTCTGTGGTAAGCGCTATGCGGGCCGAGGGGTCGGGGTGGGCCAAAAGCGCGGCGTCAGCCAGGGCTCTTTTTACTTCCGCGAACGCACGTTCCCGCTCCGGTGACCACGCAACCGCGTTGGAGGGCTTTTGCTTTCTAAGCGCGGCATATAATGGCTGCTTGAGCTGAGCTGCGAGGGGGAGGAAACGGTTGTAAAAATTTACCATTCCCAAAAATTCTTGCAGCGATCTGACTGTTTGTGGTCGGGGAAAATTTGTCACTGCGCGCACCTTATCAGGCAATGGGACTGCCCCTTCTGGGGAAATGCGGTGTCCCAAAAAATCAATCTGCGCCACGCCGAATTGGCACTTGGCTGGATTAATTATTAACCCATGTTCTTCCAACCTCTGAAAAACTGTAGTGATGTAGAAGCATGCTCAAATAATGAGGCTGAGTTTCAGTCATAAAACCAGCTTTATTTGACAGAACGCAGCTTCTAGCATTCTCAAAGCAGGAAAGAGAAAGAATCATACTTCAACCCCCTTTTATACATTTCCAGCATCAGAATTCAAGCCACATGGTGTCTTCAGTCAACATACAGTTACAAAGCATCCCTTTGAAGCTTCACCATTGTCTCTCATTTCTTGATGAACCGGAATACCCTCCGGGGCGTCTTCTGTGGGACAAAGAGACAAATCTCACACTTCCTTGTTACCTCCTGTAGATTCGAGTCCTTAGTCCTTGCAGACGTGACACCCCGCAATACACATTCAGTCCTGTCTCTGTGGCAGCGTGAGCCCACAATGTGTGTCGGCCACACTACCCCCCCCCCCACACGTCTAGTAAGGCAAAATCTGCATGGCATAACAAAAAGAAAAACACAAAGCACTCCATACATCGCTAATCAATCCACCAACTGCCTAGGTTTTAATCTTCTGCCGAATCTGCTGCAACCTGGCTTGGCTGCACCTGCAACATCTCTCTGCACCTGTGGATTAAAGCCGTTAGCACCTCTCTGTGAAGACTTTGGAGAATGTCCCCTCGGCGGCCTGCCCCGGCAGGGGGGCCTCGCGAGCTGCACCTCCTCGTCAGCCAGAACAAAAGCGGGTTTGAGTCTGTTAATGCAAATCAGCTCCCGTCTGCCCCCTAAATCTAACAGAAAATGCTTCTGCCCAGTCTCCAGCACTCGAAACGGTCCGTCGTAAAACGGCCGCAAACTTGGACGCTGGGCGTCATGTTTAACAAAAACAAACTCTGCATTTTTTAAAGCTTTGGGCACAAAAACGTGTGGGAAACTGTGATGGATTGGGCCAGGAAGTGTGTTTGCTCCTGAGCCGCTCTGCCACGGCTGAGCGGGGGGGCCATTAGGTGCGGGATTATCAGGAAGAAATTCCCCGGGCAAACGGAGCGGCTGAGCGAAAACTAATTCAGCCGGGGAAGCGTGCAAATCTTCCTTAGGTGCAGAACGCAACCCTAATAACACCCATGGAAGTTTGTCTACCCAATTTGTATCCGTTAGCGACGCTCTGAGGGCTGCTTTCAATGACCTGTGAAAGCGTTCGCATAAACCATTAGCCTGGGGGTTATACGCGGTGGTGCGATGAATCTTCACCCCCAAGCTGCGGGCCGTCGATGACCATAGCTCGGAAATAAATTGGGGACCCCTGTCGGACGTTATGTCCGACGGTACACCAAAACGCGCAACCCATGCTGCTAAAAATGCTCGCGCAACTTCTTCCGCTGTGGTTGATGCCAGAGGAACCGCCTCTGGCCAGCGCGTGGTGCGGTCTACCATCGTCAAAAGGTGTGTGTGGCCGTGTGATAACGGAAGCGGGCCGACCAGGTCAATATGCACATGATCAAAACGCTTAGCGGGGATGTGGAAAGGTTCTAACGGGGCCTTAGTGTGTCTGTGTATTTTAGCTCGCTGACACGCTACGCAGGCTGCTGCCCATTCCTTGACCTGTTTGCGCAACCCGGGCCAAACAAATTTCTCCCCCACCAACTTAATCGATGCGCGCACCCGGGGGTGCGCGAGAGAATGGACCAAGTCAAAAACACGGCGACGCCACGCGGTTGGCACCACAGGGCGGGGCCGTCCCGTGGAGACATCGCAGATTAGCGGGGGCATACCGTTTTGTTGCACCCTGTGCTCCAGCCTTAACCCTGTTGGTCCAGACTGGAGCGCGCGCACGTCCGCGTCGTTAACCTGCTCCGCAGCCATGGCTGCATAATCTAACCCAACACAGACTGGGGCTGCGCGCGCTCCCGCGTCGCTGCCCGGGCCCGCGGCCATGGCTACAGAGTCTGCCCCTATGGGGCTTGGCGGTGCTACTGTACGCGAGAGGCAGTCTGCCACAACATTGTGTTTACCCGCGACATGCTGAATATCAGTAGTAAACTCCGATATTGCAGCTAGTTGCCTTTGTTGCCGGCCTGACCAGGGTTCTGAAATTTTGGCCATCGCAAACGTTAGCGGTTTATGATCCACAAAAGCGGTGAAACGTCGCCCCTCTAACCAGAACTGAAAATGACGGATGGCCAAGTGTAGGGCCAAAAGCTCCCTGTCAAACGCGCTGTATTTCCGTTCACTATCGCGCAAGGTCCTGCTGAAAAACGCGAGGGGTTGCCAGGTACCTGCCACAAACTGTTCAACTACCGCCCCCACCGCTACATCGGAAGCGTCAGTGGTGAGCGCCATGCGGGCCGTTGGAACTGGGTGCGCTAACAAAACTGCGTTTGCCAGGGCTGATTTGACCTGGGCAAAAGCGCGCTCCCGCTCCGGAGACCATTCAACTTTATTTGCGGGCTTTTGTTTTTTTAACGCGGTGTACAATGGCTGCATGAGTCGTGCTGCGCTTGGGAGGAAACGGTTGTAAAAATTAACCATCCCTAGAAACTCCTGAAGCGCCTTGACCGTTTGAGGTTGCGGAAAATCCGTTATGGCACGCACTTTATTTGGAAGGGGAACTGCTCCCTCTGCCGAAACGCGATGTCCCAAAAAATCAATCTGCGCCACCCCAAACTGACACTTCGCTGGGTTAACTATTAACCCGTGCTCTGCCAACCTCTGGAAAACTGCTGTGAGGTGTTTTTCATGTTCGCCTTCGGACGCGCTGGCTACCAAAATATCGTCCAAATAAACGAACACGAAAGGCAGGTCGCGTAAAACTGCATCCATCATGCGTTGGAAAGTCTGCGCGGCCCCCTTGAGGCCAAAAGGCATGCGCAAGAACTCAAAAAGGCCGAAAGGCGTTATGACCGCTGTTTTGGGTACATCCTGCGCGCGCACTGGCACCTGGTGATAGCCGCGCACCAAGTCTATTTTAGAAAAAATGCGCGCCCCCGCCAAATGGACAGAAAAATCCTGAATGTGCGGAATCGGGTAGCGGTCATGAGCTGAAACGTTGTTCAACCTGCGGAAATCACCGCAAGGTCGCCACGAGCCGTCAGCTTTTGGGACCATGTGTAACGGCGAAGCCCAAGAGCTCTTGGAACGTCTAACAATGCCCAGTTTTTCCAGATTAGTGAACTCCTCGCGCGCGATGGCCAGTTTAGCTGGGTCCAAGCGCCGAGCCTTTGCAAACACGGGAGGGCCTGTGGTTGTTATGAAATGTTCTACCCCATGTTTGGCCACCGTTGCTGAAAACGTGGGGACTGTGAGTGCTGGAAACTGAGCAAGCAGAGTGTGAAACTTACCACCCGCAGCTGAGACGCTGGCATGTGCAGTTGGCGGGGCCACCCGAGCTGTGCAGGGAATAGAATGAAAGGACAGTGCATTAATCAGACGTCTATTAGCAAGGTCAACCAATAAACCATGTGAGCACAAAAAATCAGCCCCTAACATGTTGAAACTGACTGCTGCTACAATAAATGTCCACTCAAATGAACGGCCCTGTAAGGACAGAAGCATGGTCCTCTCACCAAACGTTTTAATCGTGGAGCCGTTCGCTGCTGACACTGACACCCAGGGGGCTTTAGAAGGCGACAGCCGTTCCGCGTAGGTGGGTGTGACGAAACTCAGCTGAGAGCCCGTGTCCACGAGGAACTGTTTCCCCGAGCGTGCATCCGTCAGGTAAAGCAGCCTGTTCTCGTTGCCGAGGGTCGCAGCTGCTACCGGCCCTCGGTCTTGGCGTTTCCCTGGCGCTTAAAATTGCACGGTGGGACGCACCTGTGCGCTCTCTCTGCAAAACGGCGGTGGTAGAAGCACGAGCCGTTCTCCGCTCCGCGTCGTCTGGCTCCTGTCGCCGCCGTCGTTGGTGCGTCTGGCGCCGCGGCCGCTGTACCCGCACTGTGTCCGGACGCCGTTCCTGGACTGGCCGCCGCGGCCGAGACCGCGTTCCGCTTGTGGGCGTCGACCAACCTCTGCGCCTCCTTGCTCAACCCATGGTAGTCTCGCTTGGCCAATCGGGGTGACTCTGCCAGGGCCACTCTCACTGCTGGTGGTAGGGTTCGAAGGAAAAGGTGGGCGAAAATGAATTCGCCATCCTCAGAGGCTTTGAGCTGCAGCATCTTCACCATCAGGTCCGCAGGTCTATCGTTTTCGGCCTCCGTCAGCGCCAGGAGCCCCTCTGCTCGTTGTTGGACTGAGGGGGTGAAATGGCTGATCAGCGCGTCCTTCAATGCGCTGTACTTGTCGCTGTCTGGTGGATGATTAACCAGATCTTCCACTCTCTGGACCGTGTTGCTGTCCAGCTTCGCTACCACGTGGTAGAATCTTGTGTCATCGTTGGAGATTCTCCGGAGGTTGAACTGCGCCTCGATTGCGCTAAACCATGAGCGCGGGCTGTGCTGCCAGAAATCGGGCAGCCGGATCGTGGAGGCAGCCATCAGGCTGGCTTCCACAGAGCCCCGCTCGGGAGAATTCTGTCTGCTCATTCTCCGTCGTAGGTCACCAGTGTAGAAGCATGCTCAAATAATGAGGCTGAGTTTCAGTCATAAAACCAGCTTTATTTGACAGAACGCAGCTTCTAGCATTCTCAAAGCAGGAAAGAGAAAGAATCATACTTCAACCCCCTTTTATACATTTCCAGCATCAGAATTCAAGCCACATGGTGTCTTCAGTCAACATACAGTTACAAAGCATCCCTTTGAAGCTTCACCATTGTCTCTCATTTCTTGATGAACCGGAATACCCTCCGGGGCGTCTTCTGTGGGACAAAGAGACAAATCTCACACTTCCTTGTTACCTCCTGTAGATTCGAGTCCTTAGTCCTTGCAGACGTGACACCCCGCAATACACATTCAGTCCTGTCTCTGTGGCAGCGTGAGCCCACAATGTGTGTCGGCCACAGTGAGGTGATTTTCGTGTTCCTCCTCAGACGTGCTGGCGACTAAAATATCGTCAAGGTAGACAAACACGAAAGGAAGATCGCGTAACACAGCGTCCATCATACGCTGAAACGTCTGTGCCGCGCCTTTAAGGCCAAAAGGCATGCGCAGAAACTCAAAAAGACCAAAAGGTGTTATTACGGCCATTTTAGGGACATCCTCAGGTCGGACTGGGACTTGGTGGTAGCCGCGGACCAGGTCTATTTTAGAAAAAATACGTGCACCCGCCAGATGTAGTGAAAAATCCTGGATGTGAGGGATTGGGTAGCGGTCGTGCACTGTAGCATTGTTTAATCTGCGATAATCGCCGCAAGGTCTCCAGGAGCCGTCGGCTTTCGGGACCATATGCAATGGCGAAGCCCATGGGCTTTTCGAGCGCCGAATAATGCCCAGCTTTTCCAGGCTGGCGAACTCGTCGCGTGCTATGGTGAGCTTGGTCGCGTCTAAGCGCCGAGCTTTAGCGAAGACAGGGGGGCCCATTGTGGGGATGAAGTGCTCCACCCCGTGTCTCGCTACTGTTGCCGAAAATTTGGAAACTGTGAGTGCTGGAAATTGGGTGAGGAGTTTGTCAAACTTACCTCCTGCTGTGGCGACGTTGGCCTGCACGGGTGGTGGGGACACTCGAGCTGAACAGGGGATAGAAGAGAATGACAGTGCATTGATTAAGCGTCTGTTTGCAAGATCAACTAACAACCCATGTGAACATAAGAAATCAGCACCTAACATGTTGAAACTCACCGCCGCTATGATAAAAGTCCACTCATAAGTGTGGCCGTGTAAGGACAGAGACAAGGTCCTTTCACCATAAGTGCTGATGTTTGAGCCGTTCGCCGCCATTGCCCCGTTGCCGCGGGGTCCTGCCACTTGGTCAGTGTAGGTCGGGGTGATGAAGCTCACCTGAGCTCCGGTGTCTATGAGGAAATGTCGCCCGGAGCCTTCATCAGTGATGTAGAGCAGCTTGTTGGCCTCGCCGAGAGTCGTAGCTGCTAACGGTTCCCGGCTTTTGGCGTTTCCCGAGCTCTTGAAACTGCCCAGTGGCACACACTTGTATGCCCTCTCCGCGAATTGCCAGTGGTAGTAACAGAGGTCGTCTCGTCTGTTGCGTCGCGGCCGCGTCGCTGCCATGGTGGGCGGGATTTGCCCCGCTGTCTCCGGCTCCTCGATGCCCTGGGCTTCCGCACCGAGGTCCGCCGCTGCTGCTGTGGCCATCTGCTCGCCACAGGAGTTGAGGAGCCGCTGTGCTTCCCGGGCTAGCGCGCGGAAACCCTGCTGGGTCTTACAACGCATGCTGGCCAGAGTCCCTCTCATGTGCGCCGGGAGATTGCTGAGGAAGATGTGCTGGAAGAGGAAGCTGTCGTTGTCTGCCTCCATCAGCTGAAGCATGTCTTCCATCAGGGCCATCGGTCTGCGTCCTCCTTGGCCATACATCGCCAGTAGTCTCTTGGCCCTTTCCTCGGCTGAGGGCACGAAGCTCTCGATAAGAGTAGCCTTCAGCTCCTCGTATTTGTCGCTGGCGGGCGGCTGCTGTATCACGCTCCGCACGCATTGTGCTGTGGCGGCGTCGAGCCTGGCGATGACGTGGTAGAACTTGGTTTCGTCTGCCGTCACCCCTGCGAGCGCGAACTGTGCCTCAGCCTGCTTGAACCACGAGTTCGGGTCGTTCTGCCAGAATTCTGGGAGCTTAATGGTGACGGCGCTTGCTCGGGCCGCCTCCGACGAGTCTGCAACGGGGGAACGCCATTCATCCATTCTCACGTCTGGTCACCAATGTGGGGAGCGTTAAATGAAGACGCTGAGTGGTTTTATAATTCAGCTTTAATGTCGGCTTCACATCCCCAACATGTCTCACCCGAAGCAGAAAGCACAAAGAGGCTGATCACAGTCAGACCCCCATACTTATACCTCACACAACAAAAGCCAACATCACACATCCTTGTCATATCCTTCTAATCATCCAATGTCTTCTTCCGGTGTCCTCCCGTTCCTTCGCCTGACCCCAGGGGGTCAGGAAGTCTTTTCAGGTCTTCACCGCCGCGCCTCCATCTCCTCGTTGTTCTCCGCAGGCGGTCCAGACCTATTGTCCTCTTCTGAGACGTGAGGTCATTCCACACATGCAATCACAAAACATCCCCGTGTCTATACATATGTAGATATGGATATATGAACCACATAAGGGGTTTTATTCTTGCAACAAATAATTATCAGAAAATTAGGTTTAATCCTGAATGCTACAGTTGCTATAGCTCTTCATGCTAATGTTAGCTTATTGTATATAAGGTGTACATTGACACAACTTTTATATCCGAGTCAAAAATGAAAATATATTTGCACATTTTTCAAAAATAATTGTTTTCTTGAAGACAGACAATACCAGTCCCATATTTTGGCATAAAAGAGCAACTAGTAAAATAAAATAAGCTAGTTAGCTTAAAACCACAGTCTTAAATCAGGAAACAGCAGGTAGGACAGCAACCTCTTCTATGGAAAGAAACATTTACAATATTTTTTATCGAAACCTGTTTGCTTTGAGTCATAAAACAAAGGTAAAACAGCTAGTTATAAACATAAACCACTAGTAAAAGAAATGCTTTTTTTCCATTACTCTTTCATAAATTTGAAACTTAATAAAAATGTGGCATTTTTTTCCCTAAATCTGCTTTTAAGTCTCCTAAATTTGTGGCTTTCAAAAAGATTTAAAATCATTCTCAAATGTACAACTTTTTAATTGCAAATAACTTTGCACATTTTTATATTCAAATATTACTTTTTTATTCTTAAATTTGAAGAATTTTCTCTCAAAACTTTCCCATAAATCTGTGACTCTTTCTTTTCCACATAATTACCGGCGTGGTGGGCTAGAGGTAGAGCATCCACCCCACAACCGGGAGGTCAGGGTTCAAGTCCTGGCCGGGTCATGCCAAAGACCATATAAAAATGGTACTTCCTGCCATCCAGCTTGGTGCTCAGCAAAAATGGACCAGAGGAGGGAAATGTGAGCGGCAGTGACTCAGGAGGTAGAGCGGGTCGTCTAATAACTGGAGGGTTGGCGGTTCGAATCCTGCTCTCCCCAGTCTTCCTGCCATTGTGTCCCCGTGCAAGACACTTTACCCACCATGCCTCCAGTGTCCATGACACTGGGGATGAATGTGCATAAATGTTCGGTAGTGGTCAGAGAGGCTGTTGGCATGGATTGGCAGCCACATTTCCGTCAGTCTGCCCCAGGGCAGCTGTGGCTACAGTAGTAGCTTACCACTGCCATTGTCTGGAGTGAATGAATAATGTATCCATTGTAAAAGCACCTGAGTGTCTATGAAAAAGCACTATATAAGTCTGATGCATTAAATTTCTGCATTTGAGCTGAATAAAATAAGTGAAAAAGTCCTGCTGCAGCAGATCACCATCTTTAATTGCAATGTTCTGGAAGCTGAGGACTATCTACAATAGCCAGGATACTTTTGTGTGCAACCCTGTGTGATGAGCATCAGACTCAGTCTTTTGTTAGATTGTTAAACCTTAATTTATAATTGTAACATTTACCAGGTAATGATGTTACATATGAGGATTGTGTATTGGGACTTGCGGTAGTCCAGCCAGGGGGGGTTGGGAGACAATGACGTCAGGTGGGCTGTGGCTGGAGTATATATTGTGTTGAATGTTCAAACAAAGGGAGTTCAGTGTTCAGCAGAGAGGAGCTGTCGTCCCATACTATTCAGTCATAACAAATGGTCCAAACCCCAAATTTTAAACTGCTATGCTTTCAGTCCTGGGTTGGAAGCTACAACCCCAGATCAGAGACCAGATTAACTCTTGGTAAGAAAGTAATCCCTCAAAAATGTGCTTCTCTAAATGTCAAACAATACCTCTGAGAATAACATTCTGGAGATTTACCCCTCATCCATCAAGTATTCAATAAGGTCACTAGTGTGTGAGGACTCAAAACAAAATGCCACAGTGTAATAATTCAACAGTTAATCTTTATTTTATCGAGTTTATACGATTTTGGTTCTGTAGCAACCTACTGAATATTTCTAATGAAGTGCAATTGTACTCAAGTCGGTTACAGTTGAGAGCAATGACAGGCACATGTTTTGTGCAAATTTAACAGCATCGGAACGGCTCCTACACATACACAGCAAAAAATACATGCCAGAGGAAAACAATACTAAATCAGTTTACATTGACAATAGTTAGGAAGACGTCCCATAAAGACAATGTAGATCCAAGCAAACACTTGAAAGATACACATCTCACCCATAGCTGACATATGGGAGAACAACTGAGAAACATTCAGTCTTTAAGCACAGCGAGAAATGTGTTGTGTTATCAGCTCCACGGACCAAAGCCCTCCAATCTGTCATCCCAAAGAATACTTAACTAGAATCCAAACATCGTGCACTGCCACTTCACACTCGGCAGGCAGAAATTATCAAATGAAAGCCTTAAAATCTGTGACAAACGATAAACCTGCTTGTGTGTTACTTTAAGAAGTCCCTACTCCAAATGCTTCATTTCCTGCATGTCTGGCAGTACACTGGCAATGATGGGAATGCAACTTAAAAAGTAGCCACATAAGATGGCACAACAATCTAAAGGGTATCAGTAGTCTTGGTACAGTTGACTGCAGGCGTTTTATCTAGACACCTTCCTAAAGAGGCTTTATAGCATTTTCTGGGATAAGACACACTTAACTCAGTCCTTACTACAAAATAAAAATGTACATTACCTGACTCCTAAAAAGCTTTAGTTTGTCTGATGACCATGATATAATGGTTATCTTCCAAACATGCAGGAACACAAGAATATAGTGCAAGAGCAGAATCTGAATAAACAAGTAGGGAGGATTTAATAGCAGGTCTACGGTGTTTTAACTTAAACATTACAGGCTAAGGTCTGAGAGAGCCCCGTCCATTCCATTGTTCTTCACAGTGAAAATTTAAGAGTTGACAAACTAAATACAAATGCTTGCACTGGCTCCAAAAGTATCAAGTGCGTTGATGTGACATCTTTTCTGAAGACGGCTGCTTAAAATTGTACTCTTGGGATTTTGTTTAATTCAAACTGAAAATCATGTTTCCAGACAACATAACTCATTTAAGTTACCCAAAGCTTACAGGTTTCTTGCCCAATTAATTAATTTATATTTATAATCATGTGCCAAAATCATTGACTGATGAATTCTCAAACTGGTGCATGTGGTATAATTTTACCTTCCAAATCCATTGTTTCTTGGCAAGGTCTGACAATGCCTCTTGTGAAGGAAAACAGATGCACCACTACATTCTACAGCTTTCTTTTATTATACAATCAAGGGCCACATTGAAATTTTTAATAACCTAGAATTTAACTGCATCAACAAAAACTACTTCAGTTGCATTCAAATGGCAACTAGTGAAAAAGTAAACTTACTGCAACATACATATTAAATAGTGTGTAGTCCATGCAACTGCGCACGGCCGCTTTTGCATTGTTATGGTATGTCGTTATTAGTGTATGGGAGACATCAGCCACCAGTGCATTTCCGATTTAGGTTCAGGGAGAAATACTCCTCAATACCCATCAGAAACATCTCAGCCAGACTTGAACAGGAGGATGGCTACTTGGCCCAAATAAAAGTAAATGAAGTGCTTCGTCTCGTGGGTGACATAGCTGCCAAAGTTCCTTCCGACGATGCAGTGCCAGGTGGGGTTATACTTCTTGTCAAACTCCTGAAATCCAAAAGGAAGAGAGCAATAATCATCATCAGTAGCAAAAATCTACAAAACCAAAGAGTTAAGCGCATATACTGCATCACAGACAACAATGTATCCTCCACTGGAGACACTGAAGTAAAGGATACTGAATGTTTCACATCGCTTAAAATGATCACTAATCTGAAATCATTGCCCTTTTGCAAGACCCTAAGAAGTTCTAGGATTTATTATGTTGTGACATGCAAACAAATCAGCATCTTATTAGCAAGACAATTTTCAAAAGGAATGATTGTTAATTTTCAGTTGACCAGCTAATTATTATTATTAATGATATTGATTTGTCAGCGCTGCATGTAGAGGTTTAATAGTCTGTGAGGGGGATTATTTGTGCATTTCACTGTCTGATTAAAGCAAACTTGCACCAACTGTGCCATTTAACACTTTGCAAACCAATTAAATGCTGAGGATTGAAAAAAAAAAGAAATAAACATGTCTAACAAGGCAGAAGGACACCAGTTTTAACCAGGACAGCATTACCAAAAAAAAAAAAAAAAAAAAAAAAAATTCAGTCCATTTTGTCTCCTTTTGACAAGAACTCAGAATCTGCAATCCTACAGATTTAGAATCAAATGTGTAGTTTTTTTTTTTTTTTTTTGAAATGTAATGTTAGAAAATGACAAACCATTAGAAAAACGGTAGGGCTGTCCTGAGAGCCAGTTTTGGAGGTCTGAATATTTGTTGGTGATCCAAAGCAAAACTCTACTACTCTGTAGTCTTTGCCCTTGTGGACTGAACCAGCATGAAGGTTTGTCAGAAATGAGACATTTTTATGTAAATTGCATTCTCCCCCATAAATTTTGCAGTTTCTTGTAAATTTGAGACTCTTTGTAAATGTACATTTTTCACATAAATGTGAATTTTACCTTTATTTTCTCTTTAATTAGTAATCCTTGTGTAAATTTCAGTGATTTTTCTTATACATTTGTAAACGCATACAAAATACACCACTTTTTTTTTTTTTGCAAGTTTTGTGATCATCATTGATACTTTTTCCCCCCTGTGAACTGTGATTTTGCTGCAAAATTTGCCTTTTTGTAAATGTAGTAAAGGTAAATTTGTAAGAGCCAAACACCAAGTACAAAACAAATGAATACCGACGTACAGTCGTAGAAACTAGATGCAACCATTTGCAATTACATTTAATTAAGCCCACATGCGCCACATTGGTGAGACTAATGTGGATGTTGGGGGAAATCCTGTCAACTTGGTATGCTTTGCAGAGCAATTCAGAGCTTGAGGTTTGCTGCTTTTTCAATGGCAATAGCTTCGCTCACACCGCTCAGCCTCACCAGGTTCTACATAAACAATGTGCGGATGCATCCTGCTCCCAATGTGCAGACGAGCCCCCACGGCAGAGACGCGTCCACGCAGCCGTCCTGTCTCACCTTCTTGATGTAGGCTGCGATGTCCTTCTCTATGTTGTACTTCTCCATGGCCTGGGTGGCACAGTCCACCGCGTCCTGCTGCATGTCCTCGGACATGTCTGCGTTCTTGATCACAGCTTTCCTGTCAGTCATGTTTGACGATGACGATGGTAGCGATGCCTGGCGATTAAGAAAAGAGCACGTTCACGGGAAATGAACACCGCACGTGGCGATGGTGTAGGCCAGCCGGATAATGAAACATCACACGCACACAAAAAAAACAAAAAACTGGCCACTGAGCGAGCCGTTTTAAAGGTTTCTGGCACGGATCTGAACGGACATTGCTATGCTGCCTTTCTGCCAATGTTTCTGACTAGACTGAGTTAAATGTTGCATAGATTAGCTGTGAAACTTGATACAGGTGGAGTTAAATTACTTGGCAAAATCACTTTCAGAACAGCTTCTGCACCGTGAGAGCAAGAATTTTTGGGAAAAAAAAAGTATTATCTATGCTCCTCTTAGCCTCGATAGTATCATGTACTAATCTAACCAGTCACCAAAAGCATTTAAGGCTTTAGCGTAAACGACCCTCATGTGAGAAACATTAAAATATTTCAAGCCATGCAAGTCTTTTTATAACGTTGACAAATCTGCAACTCACCCTTTTTTTCCAGACGGCCTGAAAACGCTCCTTTCCAAAGAATAAATATTAAATTTGTCTCGCCCAACTAGTGCGGGAGGTTCGGATGGTGCTGCGGCTAATTGCTTGTTAAAGATTCGCCCAGAAAGGCGTGTAGGTAGGGTGGCTGTGTGCTCCAGCTGCGCCCCGCCCCTCTGCTGCAGGCTGCGCCCTGCCATTGGCTGGGCTGCAGCCTCCCCGTGTGAGCAAGCGTTTTTCTCCAGCTCCTGTCTGGCTGCATCTTATTTCATCCCACAATGCATCATTCATCTACACCGTACACTACCATCCTCGCTTGGCTGTGGGCTGAGGAAACGAGACCAGTGTCTGTGGGCATCGCTTGGCTCTTTATCTGTTCCATTTATAGCAACTCTGAAGATGTAATTAGTGCTATATCCTTGTATTTGATCTGTTTTCATTTTACAAGTGTTATGAAATGTGGCAAATTTAGGAATTGCTTGGAAATTGGTGCACATTTTTCTTATGCTGTAAATAAAAACAAACTAAGCATCCTTGGTTGAAAGCGTTTTATTGAAAATGCTAAGAGAAAAAAAGCAAGATTAGGCAAAATAACACACATACACTACACCCAAATGAAAAACCCCTTCCCAACCTCCCCAATTTTAATTCCTTCATACCGGGCATCTACGACTCCATCCTTTGATCCAACTTCCTGGTCCTCAGATTCGTTTTCTTCTAATAAAGCCATTATCATTGAAAATCTTAAAACAAAAAAAGATAGGCAGGGTGGGGGTCTAATAGAAAAAGGGGGTTGTTCCGTTTTTTGTTTAAGTTCTGTAATCAACTCATTTGAATCCTGGGAAACTGCTCCCGTTCCGAACATCCATCCTTGCCTATCCCTTCCCTAATCGATCCACTCATCCAGCTCCAAGGATTGGGATCCACTGAGCCACTCCTCCAATCAAAACCTTGAAATACCAGGAAGAAAATCAGAGGCAGACTGTTAGAATAAAATGTCAATATTTTTGGGCCTATTTTTTTTCCATGTTCTGTCAGATTACGAGGAAAAAAAAAAGCCACTGAGCACAAAAAAAAACATTACGCCCTTAAGTATAACATCTGATGACATTAAAGTTTGCATCAAAGTAACGAATTCTTTTTTTAAAAAATATTTTTACTTTTGACAGCAAAGATGTTACACTTGCATCACAATACTTGATTTGGGACTGCTTATTCTGTCACAGGCCAGAGTAGCATGTTAAAAACTATATATAACAAAGTACAGCACATATGGCTTTGTTAAAATGACATGCATGATATGGCAATCGGTCAAAAAGTTCAATTTTAATTCATGGAATATGAAGCGTACCATTGCCTCGACCTGATTGCTCCTAGATGTCCTATCCTGACCATACAAATGAATTGTGCTCCACAATGGTTTTATTCCAAATCACTTTAATCCTTCTCTTCAGATGTCTAAAGGAAGACACAAGGGTAAAATACAGTTAAGCATTGGGGGCTCCCCATCCCAACAGCCCACCCCACATATCAATGAAAAAAGCTATTTTAGAAGGGGGGGGGAGAGAAACAAAAAAAATTCAATACTTACAAAAACATTGAGTGCAACTTATGACAACTCAACATTTTTGAAGTTCATCAGCACAACTTCAAATGTTGCAAAATAGCAGACAGAAAGGAAGGAAGGGAGAGGAGGGGTAAAAAAAAAAAAAAAGGACAAAGAAGCTGGAGACAGAGGGAAGGGTTTAAAGACAGGATGGGAGTGGGAGTCAGCTACATACCAAGATCATCCACAAGGACATCGGGACAAGAAATGCAAAAAAAAATTAAAATCAATCTGACATCTGGAGGAACTTATAGGATGTAAAACAGGAGGGTATACATCAAAAGGGCAAAACATCAGTGTCAGAAAGGTTTAGGAACGGGATCGAGAACGGCTGTGACGAGGCGAGTAGCGGGGTGATCCTCTGCCACGACCACGGGAAATGCTGCGACTGCGGCTGGCGCTGCGACTGCGGCTTCGGCTTCGGCTTCTGCTCCGGCTGCCACGGCTGCGGGAGCGTGATCTTCCATAACTTGGGCTGCGGGGACCATCTAATTTCACACGAATGTAAGCGGTCTCTCCCTAGCGAACACAAGAAAACTTGACATTGAAAAGGCAAAATTCCTGCCTGTGGTGGCAATACCATAGATGGAAAAAAAAAAAGGGGGAGAGCTGCATGTGGAGTTAAAAACATTAAGTATTTCCTGATGTACTCACCTCAATACATCAAAGAAACAGTAGCCATGACAGTTAACCAAATCAGTACACATACCTCATGTGAGCGGAATTTGGTGTTGTCCAGCTTTCGAACAGCATAGGTCATATCCTCTTTGCGGACAAATTCAACAACTCCGGTTCCATCCCTGTATACATCGGCATAGCACACGTCGCCTGCCTCACGCATGTGATCTTTCAGGTCCTGCCAGCTGCCACTCTGGGGGAGCCCTGAAAAAAAAGTTTAACATAAAGTCAACTTAGACCTGTTTATGTGCACTCAGCCCCATAGATACATTTCCTTATAACCCATACAAAAAGAAAACACTAAGCGCTTCAATGTCTTTTGCATGCTATGCAACAAAGTACCATCTACTAGAGGTGGGACAAACGATTGATTCAGTGATGATCAGGATACTTGACACTAATGATGATGCACAAATCCATAAACATAGGCATCGATCTTTTATTAATTATATATATTCATGTAAACGTTGCATACTCTCCTGGGTATTCAACCAATTGTGTTTTCAGTCCACTAGATGGCACAAAAGCACCCACTTCGGTGGAAGTCATGTCTCACGAGATTTGCAGCCCACAAGAAGCCTATTCTGACTGCTCTGAGTGCATTGTTCCTCATTGTAGTTTAAAAAAAGAAGACTTTCTACTGCAGGTCTGAATGTATAAGTTTGTATGTCACAAACAAAATGTATAAATCTGATCATTATTTAGGTAACCAAAATAAACCTGAAAACTGGTGAGGTTAAAAGGGTACTGTAAATAAAGAAAAATGACAGTTGTGGAAGAGTCTCCATTGGAGACTCTCCAATGAATGCACAAAAAATATGATCATGCAAAACTAAAATAAAAAGGTGCATATTTTTTGTTTCAGTAGCAAACAGATTGGTCTTCACTGGGGCACACGTGGGCAAGCACACGTCTCGAAGGAGCGTTGGCAACGGCTAAGCTAAAAACACACCAACATGAAGCTTGCAAGCAGCGCTCGGAGAAAAAGTAATGTTTATTGATGAAGCACTTTTCAGAGACATGTCACAAAGCACTGTACAATAAAATACAATAAAAGGAATTTGATACATAAAAATAATTTAAAAAATACAAGAACTTAAAACACAAGATTAAAATAATTTAAAAATATCAGACTTACCATTAAAAAGCAGTTGAATTGAAACTCACTGGAAAGCTTCCTTAAACAAAAAGTTTTCAGCTGCTTTTTAAGCGAGTCCACAGTCAGATAAACACAGAGTAGGAATCTATTCCAAACAACACCGTCCACTGCCCTCCACGTGTGCAGAACCCCCGAGAATACTTTATTATATGAAAGAGATGTCAACAGTTTCACTTTGGGACATGATCTGAGGTTGAATAAGGTGGGGAAAAAAAACTGAAATATATGGGATCGCGATACTCAACATCGTGATTAGCGGTGAATCGTGATGGGATCATATCGTGACCCAAACTGAATCACGAGGTTCCTCACGATTCCCACCCCTACCATCTACTGTGTATAAATTTTGCTTAAAGACATTACTGATCTATTGTATCTTACGCATTACTTTGCAAAGTAATGAACTTCTTCATAAAAAAAAAAATAAAAAATGAAAAAACCCTTCATATATTTCATATAATGTTTCATATAATGTTCGCAAGTGGCCAGAGAAGCCGTTGGCACGGACTGGCAGCCATGTTTCCGTCAGTCTGCCCCAGGGCAGCTGTGGCTACAGCAGTAGCTTACCACTACCATTGTCTGTCTGGAGAGAATGAATAATGTATCCATTTGTAAAAGCTTCTTTGCATGTCTATGATAAAGCGCTATATAAATCTGATGCATTATTATTATTTACTATGATTATGATTATTTTATTAAATAGAATCAATGCAAACCATTTCATTATTGTTCTGAACAAAATATAAATTAGTTCTCACAAATGATGAGATCTGGGCCATGGACACCTAAAGCTGAGCATGTAGCAATGTCTGCCACACAAATAAGGGATGTTAACATTGTTGCAGTCGTTTTTTATTGTACATTTAACTTTACGTTGGCTACACACAAGGTGAAATGTTGATTTCATTTGTTCTCATAAAATATAAAACCAAAAATACAATCATGCTTGTCTGCTTACCTGACACAATGACCCTGTATTCGGAGCGTCTGGATGGTGGCCCATATCTGCCTCTGGCTCCTCCACTCATCCCAAATCCAGTCCTGGACCCCCTGCCACTCCGCGGAAACTCCACTCGCAGCCGGTAGCCATCGTAGTCGTACCCATCACGTCCATAGACTGCATCATCAGCATCCCTGCAAAAATAAAGTTGCAGTATAAGCCTGGCTTTATCTTGCATTTAACACATTTAGAATACTTGGTTTCCACAATTCTATGCAATAAAAACAAACACTTTTTATTTGGAGCTCATGTACTTTGTTAGTTGGACCAAAACGCAATTCTTAGTATAAAAAAACATGTATAACCACAATACATTTAGGTGTTGGCAAATTATCAAACACCTGTTCTTTACAGACTAATTTGAACTAAAATGACATGAAATACATGCACCAAATAAATAAGTAAAACGTAAATGCGTGGACAAACCCTTATTCCCCACAGAGCCAGGAAAGAGCTTGGCACAAACAAACACATTAACTGCAGCTAGGCTATACATACAAGCAGAAACAGCAGTCACTAATGGCGCCAGCCACATAGCGACCAGCTACTTAATCCACCTTGCAAGCGCCACCACTGATTGGGTTGTAATGTATTCTGGATAAATATCGCCATGATATAAATGCATAATTACATATAACGCTGTGCATTTGTCGATCTGAGTCAGGCGTAACTAAAGTTTTAACAATACTAACATGCTCCCACACAGTGCTGTAGAAACAGTGGCTCAAGTGTTTCTTATGCATATACACTAGGGAAAACAGAATCGAGCAACGCTAAGTCTGAAATTAAAAGATGAACCTATATCCGTTGCAGATACAATGGAAATGGAGTCCGGGGAGCCGCATTTTTATGCAGATTTCACTCCTCAGTGTTAGCACAAAGGGGCTGCCTCGGGCCTAGCGCACTGTTAGCTTGCAGGCTAACAGACACCTCCTCACCTGGGGTCTTCGAACTCGATGAAGGCGAAAGGCGGACCCCCTCTCCGGTTCTTCAAGTCGATGTCTCGGATTGTTCCGTATTTGTAAAACACATCTTCAACGTCCTTCGTACGGATATCTGGAGGGAGATTTCCAACGTAAATTCGGCAGTCATTGTTACCAGCGGGGCCTCGAACAACACCAGACATCGCGGCTAATTGGAGCTAACAATCCGCTGTTTGTGAGATGGTGAACGGATATTGCAGGTTCGGCTCCCCGCTCCTCCACACTGTCGAACAGTGAAAGTCGATTTAATAGGCGCAGGCGCTGTTTTACAGTATAGCCTGAAGGATATTTACAAAGTACACGTTACTCCCAAACGAAGCCCACGTTGCAGCTGCTTTTCTCCCTGAACAACGCTGCTTGCCACGAAGGGAGGAGCACTGTCGTTAATACCGGAAACACTACTGCCACACTTGATACATCCGCTTCACAAAATAGTTCACCAAAATGATCGGCAGACAGTTCTATCCATCCATCCATCCATCCATCCATCCATCCATCTTCTTCCGCTTAATCCTTTTCGGGTCGCGGGGGGCTGGAGCCTATCCTAGCATCTTTGGGCGAGAGGCACTTAAAAATTCACTTTGAATTTTTTTGTACCAACCATGTTATAGCGTGTGTAACACTGATAAATGATAATGATCATCGGTATAATCATTTTATAGTTATAGATGTAGTATATGTGAATGCAGGTATTATTAAGTATTTCAAATAAATTATTTAAAATCCTGAGTTACAATAAATCCATGTCTGTCTGCATCCCCACCCCCCAGTCTGTGACCCCAGCCTCTCCTCTCCTTCGAACTGTTCATAACTTAATAGTAGGAGCTATGTTGAAGATATGGGCACAGATACGCCAAAATTTCGAGTGGTCTTCCCTTCCACTCGCCACTACAATCTGTGAGAAGCATCTCTTTCTTCCAGGAAAAACTGACCCGAGATTTAGATGCCTGGCTGGAGAAGGCTTCCACTGCCTGGGAGACCTGTACATCAATGGGATATTCACTTCATTCAATCAGCTAAGCGTGAACTATGGGCTTACAAATCCGGACTTCTTCAGATACTTACTGTTGTGTGGGGATTTGACATTTGGGGCTTGCCATAGCCTGTGGTGGGGGGTTGAGGGTGATGACTGATTGAGGGTGATGACTTCAGGCTTCTGTATATATCTACTGTTGTGGAGAATGTGCTCAAGGATGAGACTGAGTTTATTCCTCAGGTTCAGCTTTATTCACAGATCACATACTCCAACAATCTCAAAGCAAGAAAAAGAGGATGAATTTTCTCACATCTGTCCCTTTTATACCCGGGACATCAGACCTACAGTCACATGGTGTTTAATCAAACATACAGTCACATATGTGGTCTATATTAATCATATATTCCATAACCAACATATGTTCAAGCATGTGAGAGTGTTTGGTGATTACATATGTAAGGCGACTTCACACCTCAGAACAGGACAAAGAGTCTCAACCGCCAGTGAAGATTAAAGAGCATCCAAGGCACTGCGGTGGAGACCGGATGGGTTGCCCTGACCCCCCCAGGGCCAGGAGGAGGAGTACGAAGACAATGGGGGGATTAAGATAATGAGGGATGTCAGCTTTTGATATGCATGTCTTTTGTTATGTGCGAGTATAAGTTCGTAGAGCCGAAGGTGTTCGCTCTCTTACTTCTTCTGCTGCTGCACCTAGATGAGACTTGTTAGAGGAGCTGATAATAAACTTTGGTTTATGAATCACATCGCCTCGTTATTTCAAGCTCCTCTACACTGGTGACCCTGACGCGAGAATGGACCAGAGGCGTTCCCCCGCGATCGACTCATCTGTGGCGACCCAGGCAGACGCCGGCACCCATGCAGACAGGGGAACAGATGGACGACGTTCCCCCACGGCAGAAGTGATAGAGAGGGCTCAACCGAGCACCAGCGCCTCGGAGAGAGCCGAAGCAAGGCACTCTCACCCTGCGGACACATCAGTGACGGTCCACACAAACGCCGTCACCGTCAACCTGCCGGACTTCTGGCAGGAAGACCCCGCCTCGTGGTTTCAGCAAGCTGAAGCCCAGTTTGCACTTGCGGGCATCACGGCTGACGATACAAAGTTCTATCACATCGTCGCCAAACTCAACGCCGCCACTTCGAGATGTGCGTGGAGCATAATCCAACGGCCGCCGGCCCAGGACAAATATAAAGAACTGAAAGCGACCATTGTGGCAAATTACGTCCCCTCAGCCGAGGAGAGAGCCGAGAGGATCCTGGCGGTCTACGGCCACAGAGGAGGCAGACCCAAGGCCCTCATGGAGGACTTGCTGCAACTTAAAGAAAAGGACAATGACAACTTCCTCTTCCATTTCATATTCCTCAGTACGCTGCCACCACACATGAGAGGGACGCTGGCCAACATGCGATGCAGCACCCAGCAAGACTTCCGCACGCTGGCTCACGAAGCTCAATGGCTCGTCAACGCCTGCAAGGAGCAGACACCCACAGCAGCATCCGCAGACCTCAACGCTGATGTCCGGAGCCACGAGGAGCCACAAATCACCGAGCAGAATCAGCCCGCGGTGACAGCGACACGGCCAGGACGCAACAGACGGAGCGACGTTTGTTATTACCACCACCACTTTGCCGAGAAGGCTTACAAATGCGTTCCCCCCTGCAAATTCACAATTTCGGGAAAACACCGAAGCCGAGAGCCGTTAACAGCGGCGGTTCTCGGCGAAAAAAGCAAGCTTTTATATGTGATGGACGGACACACCGGCAAGCGGTTCCTTATCGACACGGGAGCTCAACTAAGTTTTGTCATGCCCTCCCAAGCAGACCGGGCCATGGGCCCCCGGGGCAATGGAGCGGTGGCAGCCAACGGCTCCATCATCAACACTTTTGGCGAAAAGAGCCTGCCCCTTTGCATCCACGGCCGCAACTACAGATGGACATTTGTTGTAGCGGCGGTGAGTTTTAACTTGTTGGGCGCAGATTTTTTGTGTGCACATGGATTATTAGTTGATCTAGCGAACAGGCGCTTGGTTAATGCACTGTCCTTTGCTTCTATTCCCTGCTCAGCTCGACTTTCTCCACCACCCGTGCAGGCTAGCGTCACCACAGCAGGAGGTAAGTTTGATCAACTCCTCACCCAATTTCCAGCACTCACAATTCCCAAATTCTCAGCCACAGCGGCTAGACACGGGGTCGAACACTTTATTCCCACAACGGGCCCACCCGTATTCGCCAAAGCTCGGCGCTTAGACGCGACCAAGCTCGCCATAGCTCGGGACGAGTTCACCACCCCCAAGAGAAAAGACTCAGCCCCCCTGCAGGGAACAAATAATCACTCTCCTTCCCAAGCTGCAGATTCCTTACAGGAAGGTCCCAGCAGGACGCCCAAGCGGACCCACAGCAGATTCGGGAGAAGATTGAAACCCAGACGGCACAGGGACTGATGCAAACTACTCAACAGTTGTTCACTAATTGTGCTGTAACAGTTTAGGACTGACTTGTGATTTTACTATGCTGTTATGATTACCACTGAACTCTCTTAGGAGCATGGCTGCTGGAAAGTTTCTTCTGTGGCAAGTGGTGTAGCAGTTAGTATGTCTTAATAATTATCTTAAACTGTGAATTTTTCTATTGTCCTTTTCTTAGTCGTTTGGGGGGGGGGCTGTGGTCTATATTAATCATATATTCCATAACCAACATATGTTCAAGCATGTTTGTGTTTGGTGATTACATATGTAAGGCGACTTCACACCTCAGAACAGGACAAAGAGTCTCAACCGCCAGTGAAGATTAAAGAGCATCCAAGGCACTGCGGTGGAGACCGGATGGGTTGCCCTGACCCCCCAGGGCCAGGAAGAGGAGTACGAAGACAATGGGGGGATTAAGATAATGAGGGATGTCAGCTTTTGATATGCATGTCTTTTGTTATGTGCGAGTATAAGTTCGTATAGCCGAAGGTGTTCGCTCTCTTACTTCTTCTGCTGCTGCACCTAGATGAGACTTGTTAGAGGAGCTGATAATAAACTTTGGTTTATGAATCACATCGCCTCATTATTTCAAGCTCCTCTACAACATGGTACTTAATCCCAGTCACAATGTGACTTCCTCCGATCTTCACACCATCCACCTCCTACTCTCCTGTGGTCAGGAAATCTCTCAAGGTCATCTCCTTGGAACAAAAGGCCCAATCTCACACTCTGCTTTTACCTCTCGGAGGCTCAGTCCCTTTGTTCCATGAGACGTGAAGCACACAATAAACATACAGTGAAATATCTGTGGAGCGTATGAAACCAACATATGTGCCCCACATGACCCCCCCCCAAACGTCTAAAATGGAACAATCATAACTAAAGATGCATGTCATAATAAAATCACTACATACCAGTCCACCTGCCGCTTAGGCCGTAGTCTTCTGCCGTATTTGCTGTAAGCCGGCTTTACTGCCTGTGGATTAGGACTGTTAGTCAATCTCTGTGGGTGTTCTGGGGAATGCTCCCTAGGGGGTCTGCCGCGACGGGGGGCCGTCGCCAACTGCACATGTTCATCAGCCATTACAAAAGCAGGTTTGAGTCTGTTAATGCCAATTGTCTCCTTTCTGCCTCCCAAATCTAGCAAAAAATGCTTATCTCCTGTTTCCAGCACTCTGAACGGTCCATCATAAGGCGGCCGCAAGTTTGGGCGATTGGCATCATGTCTGACAAAAACAAACTCTGCATTTTTTAAAGCTTTAGGCACAAAAACGCGTGGGAAACTGTGATGAACTGGGCCAGGAAGCGTGCTCGCTTCCGTGTCGCTCTGCGACTGCTGAGCGGGGGGGCACTCTGGCGCAGGATTATCCAGGAGAAACTCCCCGGGCAGCCGGAGTGGCTGCGCGAAGACTAACTCAGCTGGGGAGGCTTTTAAATCCTCTTTAGGTGCAGAACGCAACCCCAATAAAACCCATGGCAGCTTGTCCACCCAATTTGTATCCGTGAGCGACGCTCTGAGGGCCGCTTTCAATGACCTGTGGAAACGTTCGCATAAACCATTAGCCTGTGGGTTGTACGCGGTAGTGCGGTGGATGGTTACCCCTAGGCTGCGGGCCATCGATGACCAGAGTTCGGAAACAAATTGAGGGCCTCTATCGGACGTTATGTCCGACGGAACTCCAAAGCGCGCTACCCAAGCTGTTAAAAACGCGCGTGCCACCTCCTCGGCTGTGGTTGATGCCAGAGGGACCGCTTCCGGCCAACGCGTGGTGCGGTCCACCATAGTCAAAAGATGTGTTTACCCCTGTGACGACGGAAGGGGGCCTACCAAGTCGACATGCACATGATCAAAGCGCTTAGCTGGGATGTGAAAAGGCTCCAAAGGAGCTCTAGTGTGTCTGTGTATTTTGGCTCGCTGACACGCTACGCAGGCTGTCGCCCATTCCTTGACCTGTTTGCGCAACCCCGGCCATACAAATTTCTCCCCTACCATTTTAACCGATGCGCGCACCCCCGGGTGCGCTAGAGAATGGATCGAGTCAAAAACATGGCGGCGCCACGCAGCTGGTACCACCGGACGCGGCCGCCCAGTGGAGATATTGCAGATTAGCGGGGGCATACCATCCTGCAGCACCCTGTCCTCCAGCCTTAACCCTGTTGGTCCAGACTGGAGCACGCGCACATCCGCGTCGCTACCCTGCTCCGCGGCCATGGCTGCATAATCTAACCCTACGCGGACCGGGACTGCGCGCGCTTCCGCGTCGCTACCCTGGCCCGCAGCCATGGCTGCAGAGTCTGCCCCCACAGGGCCTGGAGCTGTCACAGCACGTGAGAGGCAGTCTGCCACCACATTATGTTTACCTGCGACATGCTGGATATCGGTGGTAAACTCCGATATCGCGGCCAGCTGTCTCTGCTGCCGGCCCGACCAAGGTTCCGAAATCTTGGCCATCGCAAAAGTCAGCGGCTTGTGGTCCACGAACGCGGTGAAACGGCGTCCTTCCAGCCAGAACTGGAAATGGCGGATGGCCAAGTGTAGTGCCAACAACTCCCTGTCGAACGCGCTGTACTTTCGCTCGCTATCGCGCAAGGTTTTGCTGAAAAATGCGAGCGGTTGCCAGTTCCCAGCTACATACTGTTCAACGACCGCCCCCACTGCTAAATCGGACGCGTCAGTGGTGAGCGCCATGCGTGCCATTGGAACTGGGTGTGCCAACAAGGTAGCGTTTGCCAAAGCTGATTTGACTTGAGAGAATGCACGCTCCCGCTCAGGAGACCATTTGATTTTATTCGTGGGTTTTTGTTTTTTTAGTGCAGCGTACAATGGTTGCATGAGCCGCGCTGCGCTGGGGAGGAAACGGTTATAAAAATTAACCATTCCCAAAAACTCCTGTAACGCTTTAACCGTTTGAGGGTGGGGAAAATTTGTTATTGCGCGCACTTTATCGGGCAGAGGGACCGCTCCTTCTGGTGAAACGCGATGCCCCAAAAAATCAATCTGAGCCACCCCAAACTGACACTTCGCTGGGTTAATTATTAACCCGTGCTCTGCTAACCTCCGGAAAACTGCTGTGAGATGGCTTTCGTGTTCGTCTTCGGACGTGCTGGCTACCAAAATGTCGTCCAAATAGACGAACACGAAAGGGAGGTCGCGTAGGACCGCGTCCATCATGCGCTGGAACGTCTGCGCCGTGCCCTTGAGTCCAAAAGGCATGCGCAAAAACTCAAAAAGCCCGAAAGGAGTTATTACCGCTGTTTTGGGTATGTCCTGAGCGCGCACTGGAACCTGATGGTAACCGCGCACCAAATCTATTTTAGAAAAAATGCGCGCCCCCGCCAAATGAACCGAAAAAACTTGGATGTGCGGGATCGGGTAGCGGTCGTGTGTGTGCAGTGGCATTATTCAACCTGCGGAAATCACCGCAAGGTCGCCACGAGCCATCAGCCTTTGGGACCATGTGCAATGGTGAAGCCCAGGGGCTTTTCTAACGCCTGATGATGCCCAGTTTTTCCAGGTTGGCAAACTCCTCGCGCGCTAAGGTCAGTTTAGCTGAGTCCAGGCGCCGAGCTTTTGCAAAAACGGGCGGGCCGGTGGTAGTGATATAGTGTTCCACCCCATGTTTAGCCACTGTCGCCGAAAACGTTGGGACTGTGAGTGCTGGGAACTGAGTGAGGAGTGCGTGGAACTTACCACCCGCAGCTGTGACGTTGGCTTGTGCAGTTGGCGGCGCCACTCGAGCGAAGGTCTTAATCGCTGAGCCGTTCGCTGCTGACACCAGGGGGCCCTTAGACGGGGTCAGCCGGTCCGCGTAGGAAGGCGTGATGAAGCTCAGCTGGGAGCCTGTGTCCACGAGGAAATGCCTCCTCGAGCATGCATCCGTCAGGTAGAGCAGCTTGTTCTCCTCTCCCAGGGCCGCAGCCGCTACCGACCCCCGGTCTTGGCGTTTCCCAAGCGCTTGAAGTGGCACGGTGGGAGGCACTTGTGTGCCCTCTCTGCAAAGCGACGATGATAGAAGGCACAGGACGTCATCTGCTCCGTGTCGCCTGGTCCTCGCTGCTGCCGTCGTCGGTGCGTCTGGTACTGTAACCACTGGCCCCATGCCGTCTCCGGACGTTGCTCCTAGCTCTGCTGCTGCGGCCGAAACCGCGCTCTGTTTGTGGGTGTCGACAAGTCGCTGCGCCTCCTTGCTCAGCCCATGGTAGTCTCGCCGGGCCAACCGAGGTGAGTCTGCCAGGGTAACTCTCACCGCTGGTGGCAGGGTCCGGAGGAAAAGGTGGGCGAAGATAAATTCGCAATCCTCGGAGTCTTTCAGCCTCAGCATTTTCACCATCAGGTCTACGGGTCTGTCGTTCTCCGACTCCGTCAACGTTAGGAGCCCTTCTGCTCGCTGTTGCACCGAGGGTGTGAAGTGGCTTATAAGCGCAGCCTTCAATGTGCTGTATTTGTCGCTGTCCAGTGGGTGATTGACCAGATCTTCCACCCTCTGGACTGTGTGGCTGTCCAGCTTCGCCACCACATGGTAGAATTTCGTGTCGTCCTTCGAGATTCTCCGGAGGTTGAACTGCACCTCGACCACGCTAAACGAGGAGCGCGGATTATGCTGCCAGAAGTCGGGCAGCCGGAGTGTGGTGGCAGCCATCAGGCTGGCTTCTGCCGAGCCCCACTCGGGAGATTTATCTCTGCTCATTCTTCGTCGTAAGGTCACCAGTGTGGAGAATGTGCACAAGGATGAGACTGAGTTTATTCCTCAGGTTCAGCTTTATTCACAGATCACATACTCCAACAATCTCAAAGCAAGAAAAAGAGGATGAATTTTCTCACATCTGTCCCTTTTATACCCGGGACATCAAACCTACAGTCACATGGTGTTTAATCAAACATACAGTCACATGGTACTTAATCCCAGTCACAATGTGACTTCCTCCAATCTTCACACCATCCACCTCCTACTCTCCTGTGGTCAGGAAATCTCTCAAGGTCATCTCCTTGGAACAAAAGGCCCAATCTCACACTCTGCTGTTACCTCTCAGAGGCTCAGTCCCTTTGTTCCATGAGACGTGAAGCACACAATAAACATACAGTGAAATATCTGTGGAGCGTATGAAACAAACATATGTGCCCCACACTGTGTTCTATAATAAAGTTAGATTGGTGTTCATTTCAACACAGCTCCGGTCTCATGTTATTCAGACATTGTGGCAACCTGGGGAGTGCATAATGGTTTACCACTTTAGACAGGAACAAAGGATGCAAAGTTAACCTTGTAGAGGATCATATAAGGGTCACCAGATGTGGAGGCACGGAATAAGGGTTACCAGTGTGGTGGATCAGATAAGTGCAGGCGGACACGGCGAACTGAAGTTTAAAAGGGTGTTTTATTCATCCTCCATCACGAGAGTTCACCCCAGCGCTGTGGGAGCACGCTGGAGCGAGCCCTCTGTCTCTAGTCAGCAAACAGGCAATGCAAGTGGTCAAAAAGAGAGAGCAAGAGAGAGAGCAAGCGATATACAGTTGACTTATATACCCAGCTAGACAATGCATGCATGGCACATTAGCATCACAGTAAACAGCAGGAAGGCATGGACATTTGCATTAGAGTCACACATATCAATAGCAGGATTACTGGCGCCAGGATTAGACAAAGAGAGGCTGCCTATTGATATCAGTCCATACATCTCACTGTTCTGCTAATTGCTTCAGCTGAGCGCTCTGCTTGACCGGTAGGCTGTGGGGGTCACCCACACCACTCCCCCCCAAAGGGCTCAGCAGGGGGCTGAGGCGTCGATCGTCCGGCTTTGGAAGCGAGCTGCGGGAAAAGCTCTGTGCCGGAGGAGGGGGAGGGAGGGGGGTGGGGGTAGCAAGTGCCGGCCCGGGACGGCGAAGTTGTCTGGGCCGCGCAAAAATTGCATGTGGATCCACGATGTTGAGGGGCTGTCCCGTTAAACATGGCGGAGGTCCACAGCGGCTGTGAGCAGAAAAATTTGTCTCTGACTCCTCTTGCGGTTCAGTCCTGCGAGGATGCGTAGCGGCCATGAAGAAAAACAGGAGCTGAAGCTGTGTGAGGGACTTGGCGTGTTGGCTTTAGGTGTGGGCGCAGCCCTAAAGCCCTCGGGGACAGCTGACGGCTGGATTCCCATTGTGCGTCGTGGCTGAGACCCATACAAAATCCTGTGTGCGGGCTGCGTGTGTGCTTCAGGTGTGTGAGCAGCCCTGAAGGTTCAGAAGATGGCGGTCGGCCGTGTTTCTCGGGCGTGTGCAGCGGCGGAGGACGATGGCGGTCTGTGGAGCCGGTATTGTCCCGTGCGTGGTGCGCTGTCCTCATAACCCCCCAATGTGCGTGCGGGGGTTCGGTGCATGGCAGGTCCGCTGTCGCGAGGCGAGTCAGGGTCAGGGAGCTTGATGGAGATCAGCGTCGTCGGCGCCGATGGTCCTCCCTGTTCGGGCTGTTGCTGTCGTTCGCTTGTGCCAGGTCATGGTGCGTTCTGGTACACGCGCTGCGTTCTCTGTCCGGCCCTGGAGGTCGCCGTCGTGGAGAGAGGACGAGGTGCGTGCGCGCTCGTGTGGATGCGGAGGAGCGGTGAGAGGGAGTAGACATTCTGTGTCCCTCGGCCGGTCCCAGCGTGGATGTCCATGATCTCAGGTGAGGGTCGCACCATGACGCTTTCTGCAGCTTTCCCGGTCGTGGATGATCTCCGAGAGAGTTCACCTGGTGTTGGTTCTGCGTCGAGGTCTCCCGTGTGGCAGAAGGGAGGGCAGTCCATTTGCGTCAGGCAGCTGCGTTCGTTTGTCGTCGGAGTCACCGTCGGGGGCTGCGTTCGTTCGTCGTCAGCGTGTTCTTTCCTTCGGGGTCCCAGTGTAGAGGATCATATAAGGGTCACCAGATGTGGAGGCATGGAATAAGGGTTACCAGTGTGGTGGATCAGATAAGTGCAGGCGGACACGGCAAACTGAAGTTTAAAAGGGTGTTTTATTCATCCTCCATCATGAGAGTTCACCCCAGCGCTGTGGGAGCGCGCTGGAGCGAGCCCTCTGTCTCTAGTCAGCAAACAGGCAATGCAAGTGGTCAAAAAGAGAGAGCAAGAGAGAGAGAGCGATATACAGTTGACTTATATACCCAGCTAGACAATGCATGCATGGCACATTAGCATCACAGTAAACAGCAGGAAGGCATGGACATTTGCATTAGAGTCACACATATCAATAGCAGGATTACTGGCGCCGGGATTAGACAAAGAGAGGCTGCCTATTGATATCAGTCCATACATCTCACTGTTCTGCTAATTGCTCCAGCTGAGCACTCTGCTTGACCCGTAGGCTGTGGGGGTCACCCACAACCTTTTGTGTGTGAGAAGTTTCTAGATGCCCTAGTAAGATAACAGGGACGTGTCAAGGATGAATGGACTGACTGCAGTTGGACGGGGGATTATCTTTTGTGTGTGAGAAGAGTCTAGACGGGGATTATCTTTTGTGTGTGAGAAGAGTCTAGAAGGATGTCATGTTATTTAAGGGAAGAGTTCCTACTTGTATGCCATTCTGTCTATGCTCCTTGTGTGAGTCGTGTAATAAACCGCCTGAACCAAATCAGCCTCATTATTTACACGCTCCACACTGGTGACCCAAGACGAGTCATAGAATACGGCGGAAGATCCCCGGAGCCAACCTCGACTGGAACCCCCAGCTTTGCGTGCGCTGTAGCGATCAAACTACCTGATTTTTGGCAGCACAACCCGCGCTCCTGGTTCCACCTAACCGAGGCGCAGTTCACCCTCCGAGGGATATCGGCAGATGATACGAAATTCTACTATGTGGTCGCAGCGCTCGATGCCAGCACGGCTCAGCACATCGAGAGCCTGCTCAATCAGCCACCAGCCAACGGCAAATATGACGCGCTGAAGGCTGCCCTCATCCAGCACTACACGCTCTCGGATGGTGAGAGAACAGAGAGGCTTCTGACGCGGACCGAGTTGGGAGACGGTTCGGCCGTGGACATGATGGAGAAGATGCTGAGGTTAAAGGGCCCGGACAATGACCACTTCATCTTCACCCACATTTTCCTCAGGAAACTTCCGACAAGCGGCGAGAGCGGCCCTGGCCAATTCGGCGTTGCTGGCCAAATGGGACTATCGTGCGCTAGCCCGAGAGGCAGACCGGATCATCGTCGCCACCAAGGCTTTCGTGACCATTGCGGCAGCGACGGAGCCCGGCACGTCGACACGAGGAGGCGAGGAGCCGCCGACGGCAGCAGCAGAACAACCGACGGCAGCAGCAGCGGGGGCCAAGGAACGTGGATGTGACACGCTTTGCTTCTACCACCGTCGCTTTGCAGAGAGGGCACACAAATGTATACCACCGTGCCAGTTCAAGCGCTCGGGAAACGCCAAGCCCGGGGGTCGGTAGCAGCCGCGACCCTCGGGGAGGAGAACAAGCTGCTCTATTTGATGGACACACGCTCGGGGAGGCATTTCCTCGTGGACACCAGCGCACAGAGGAGTTTCATCCGGCCAACCTACGCTGACCAGCTGGCAGGAACCAGCGGCCCCGAGATGGCAGCAGCAAATGGCTCAGACATTAAGACCTTTGGTGAGAGGACTCTGCTCTTGTCTCTACACGGTCGTACATATGAATGGACTTTTGTTGTAGCAGCATTGGATTACCATATACTGGGGACTGATTTTCTATGTGCACATGGGTTGTTGGTAGATATCGCTAACAGGCGCCTGGTTAATGCACTGTCTTTTGACTCTCTCCCCTGTATAGCTTGAGTGACCCGGCCAACAGCACAAGCCAACGTCACAGCAGCATGCGGTAAGTTCCACACACTGCTCGCTCAGTTCCCAGCACTCACAGTCCCGACGTTTTCAGCAGCTATCGCTAAACATGGGGTGGAGCATTTTATCACCACCACCGGGGTGCCCGTTTTTGCAAGACCTCGGCGCTTGGACGCAGCTAAACTGGCCATAGCGCGCGAGGAGTTCGCTAACCTAGAGAGGTTAGGCATCATCAGGCGCTCAAACAGCCCATGGGCTTCCCTGCTACACATGGTCCCTAAAGCTGAAGGTTTGTGGCGACCTTGTGGCGATTTCCGCAGGTTAAACAACGCTACAGCGCATGACCGCTACCCAATTCCCCACATTCAGGATTTTTCCGCTCACCTCGCAGGAGCGCGCATTTTTTCTAAGATAGATTTGGTCCGTGGTTACCACAAAGTCCCAGTGCGCACTGAGGACATACCCAAAACAGAAGTAATAACTCCGTTTGGTTTATTTGAGTTCTTGCGCATGCCGTTTGGGCTTAAAGGGGCAGCACAGACGTTCCAACGCATGATGGATGCAGTGCTGCACGATCTCCCTTTCATGTTCGTCTACCTGGACGATATCTTGGTAGCCAGCGCGTCCGAAGACGAACACGAAACCCACCTCACGACGGTTTTCCGTAGGTTGGAAGAGCACGGTTTAATAATCAACCCAGCGAAATGTCAGTTTGGGGTGACGGGGATTGATTTTTTAGGGCACCGCGTCTCTCCCGAAGAAGCGGTTCTGCTGCCTGACAAAGTGCACGCAGTGACAGATTTTCCCCGACCACAAAGGGTCAAGGCGCTACAAGAATTTTTGGGAATGGTGAACTTTTATAACCGTTTCCTTCCCCGTGCAGCGCAGCTCATGCAGCCATTGTACGCTGCGCTCAAAAAACAGAAACCCGCGAATAGGGTCGAATGGACCCCGGAACGAGAGCAGGCGTTCTCGGAAGTTAAAGCAGCCCTGGCAAACGCCGCAGTGTTGGCACATCCAGACCCAACGGCCCGCATAGCCCTCACCACTGACGCCTCAGATGTGGCCATAGGGGCTGTCGTGGAGCAGCGCGTCGCCGGGGCTTGGCAGCCGCTTGCCTTTTTCAGCAGAACCTTGCGCGACAATGAGCGTAAATACAGCGCGTTCGACAGAGAGTTGCTGGCTCTCCACCTGGCCATTCGCTATTTCCAGTTCTGGCTGGAAGGGCGCAATTTTACTGCGCTCGTTGACCATAAGCCACTAACATTCGCGGTGGCCAAAGTTTCAGAACCTTGGTCGGGCCAGCAGCAGAGGCAGCTGGCCGCGATCTCAGAGTTTACTACCGATATTCAGCATGTGTCGGGCAAACTGAATGTAGTGGCAGACTGCCTCTCGCGCGCTGTTGTGGCCCCAGTCTGTGTAGGGTTGGATTACGCAGCCATGGCCGCGGAGCAGGCTAGTGACGTGGACGTGGGCACGCTCCAGTCTGGACCAACAGGGTTAAGGCTGGAGAAGAGGACGCTGCTTAACGGCATTCCCCCCTTAATCTGCGACGTCTCCATGGGTCGCCCACGGCCTGTGGTTCTGGCCGCGTGGCGCCACCGCGTGTTTGAGTCGGTTCACTCTTTGGCACACCCAGGGGTGCGCGCGTCGGTCAAAATGGTAGGAGAGAAATATGTGTGGCCGGGCCTTCGCAAACAAGTGAAAGAGTGGGCGGCAGCCTGCGTGGCGTGCCAACAAGCCAAGGTTCACAGACACACGAAGGCTCCTTTGGAGCCGTTTCACATCCCAGCTAAGAGGTTCGACCATGTCCACATGGACCTCGTAGGCCCCCTTCCGCCATCACAGGGGTACACGCATCTCCTGACAATGGTGGACTGCACCACGCGCTGGCCAGAAGCGGTTCCGCTGGCGGCAACCACGGCCGAGGAGGTGGCGCACGCGTTTTTAACAGCATGGGTGGCGCGTTTTGGCGTTCCGTCGGACATTACGTCCGACAGAGGCTCTCAATTTGTTTCTGAACTCTGGTCAACCATGGCCCACAGCCTAGGTGTCTCAATTCACCGCACAACCGCGTACAACCCACAGGCTAATGGGTTATGCGAACGTTTTCATAGGTCGTTAAAAGCGGCTCTGAGGTCTTCACTGACGGATGCAAATTGGGTAGACAGGCTACCATGGGTTTTATTGGGGTTACGTTCTGCGCCTAAAGAGGATCTGGAAGCTTCCCTGGCAGAACTCGTTTTTGCACAACCGCTCCGGCTGCCTGGGGAGTTTCTGCCAGATAATCCTGCGCCGGCAGCTCCCCGTCTCAGCTGCTGCAGCGTTGCATAGACTCAAGCACGCTGCCGGGTCCTGCCCACCACAGTTTTCCGCGTGTTTTTGTGCCTAAAGCTTTGAAAAACGCAGAGTTCGTGTTTGTCAGAAACGACGCCCACCGCCCCCCGCTGCGCCCACCTTATGATGGACCGTTTAGAGTGCTGGAAACAGGGGATAAGCATTTTTTGCTAGATTTGGGGAGTAGGAGGGAGAAAATTGGCATACACAGACTCAAACCTGCTTTCGTTGTGGCTGACGAGCAAGTGCTGTTGGCGAGGGCCCCTTGGCATGGAAGACCCCTACGGGGTGCTTCCCAGAGAAAAGATTCTCCAGAGCACCCACACGGACAGTCAAAAAGTTTTCACCCCCAGATATCAGCCCCCCAGCATGGCAGCGCCACGGAGGCAGCGAATCCTGGCTACAGCAGATACGGCAGAAGACTGAAGCCCAAGCAACATGCGGACTGATGTTGATTGTTCTACAGCATGTGGACTGATGTTAATGGTTTTATCACAGCATGTGGACTGTTACTGTCTTGTCCTATCTAAGTTGCTGGGGGGGGGGGGGCAACCTGGGGAGTACATAATGGTTTACCACCTTAGACAGGAACAAAGGATGCAAAGTTAACCTTTTGTGTGTGAGAAGTTTCTAGATGCCCTAGTAAGATAACAGGGAGGTGTCAAGGATGAATGGACTGACTGCAGTCGGACGGGGGATTATCTTTTGTGTGTGAGAAGAGTCTAGACAGGGATTATCTTTTGTGTGTGAGAAGAGTCTAGACAGGGATTATCTTTTGTGTGTGAGAAGAGTCTAGAAGGATGTCATGTTATTTAAGGGAAGAGTTCCTACTTGTATGCCCTTCTGTCTATGCTCCTTGTGTGAGTCGTGTAATAAACCGCCTGAACCAAATCAGCCTCATTATTTACACGCTCCACAACATAACATTTTGGCGATGAGAATAAACCATGGGAGTGTGCATTAAACTGCCACCTCCATTTTCACATTCTCCGGGTATGCCAACTATACCATGGTGCCGCTGGCAGGAGACGTTCCAGGTATATGTTGCTGCGACCGGTCTGAGCGGCGTGACGAAGAGAGATGGAGGAGCCTACTCGTTCACTGTCTTGGTGAGGAAGGCCAATGGATATTTTTTGCGCTGGATAGCAAGGGCTCACTGAAGGAATGTTTGGACTTAATGGACTATTTCTTTAGGGACCATTCCAACATCACGGCACAAAGATATAAATTCTTCGACCGCCGACAACGAGCTGGTGAGTCCACCCGATGCTTTATTATGGAACTCCGTAGCCTAGCAAGAGAGTGCGCCTTAGGTCTGATTGAGGAGGAACTAGTCTGGGACAAGCTGGCACACGGTACAAGCAACGAGTGGTTAAAAGACAAGCTAACGCTGACTACAGACATTCTCGCGCTGGAGAAAGTAGTTGAACTGACTAGGCAGATAGAGTTCACTGCCCAGCTAGGCCTGCTAGTGCTAGCTAAAAAGAGCCTAGCCACCCAAGTTTTCCCTCCAAGTCTGGCCGCTACCAACGTAGCTAACACTTCAGGGTGGACACCCAAAAGGCGGCGGGGACTCGTCCACCTGCCCCGCCAGAGGGAAGAAGTGCTATAACTGCGCCCATTCTAATCACTGAGCCAGGGCCTGCACCACCGCTACTAAACTATCGGCGGCGGAGCCCGAAAGCATGACACGGGTGTGTGTGGCGGGCGCCAAGAAGGGACCGTTAAAGTGGTACATCCTGCAGCTGGACAGAGTTGATGTGCCGCTTATGGTGGACTCAGGAGCCAGTAAGTTCATATTAAGTATAGCTACTTTGAAAAGACTTTTCCCGGGCAAAACCATCTATGCAGGGGCAGTGAAAATGTTTGGATATGGTGACGCTGAAATTGAAATGGCGGGCACAGCTTTGTTCCTGCTGCTGTTAAAGAATTGAACAAGATGTAACAATATATTGCACATAATTTAGTTACCTATTTATTAATTTTATTTTATATTTACTTATTTTTGTAGGTTTTTTATTTGGGTTCTAAATCTTTTATTGGGTTTTAGACTTTTGAGTTTTAACCTCTTTGACTAGTCTTTAACTTTTTAATATGACCCTTCTCTCTTATCTCTTTGTTTTTTCTCTTATCTCTTTGTCCTATGTCCTGATTTGTGGAGCCTTGAGCACTTTTATCATGTTTATAGTCAGCTACATATGTGCCTGTCTTTGTGTTCATGTTGAATGTGATTGTGGTTTGTAAATATGGATGTTACCTGACTGCAAAACAAATCTACCTATGGGTACAAATAAAGTAACCTGAACCTGAACCTGAACCTGAACAGTCAGCTTCTCGGTGAAATGTGGGTTAAAGATCGTTCCCGCATTCACCTTCCAGGTTTCGTGCCAGGGGGCCAATTTGCTGGGAATCGACCTGCTGGGTGAACTGGGATTCTCTATCATGGACCCAGAGGGCTCAACGGTGCTGATGGTGTTCCCCGAATGGCATGTCCTCTGGCCGGCGTTGTTTGTGGGCCTTGGGTGTATTACCACCGCCCGCTCATCAACCCAAGCATGACACCAAAAATCCAACCATTACGGCGCCTTCCCCTCACTCTGCGGGATGATGTCACGGCGGAACTGAACAGACTGCTCAAAGCTGGCATCATCGAGAGGGTGGACGCTTCACCCTGGATATCGAACATCGTGGTGGCCAGGAAGAAGACAGGCGGCATCTGGCCATTCATTGACCTTAGGATAGTGAATAAGGCAATTGTGCCGGACAAATACCTGCTCCCTACGATGGAAGAACTTACCGCAACATTCAGAGGCTCAAGGGTATTCACAAAGCTGGATCTCTGCCAGGGTTACCTGCAGGTGCCTCTTTACCCAGCCAGCAGGAACCTGACAGCGTTTGTGACCCACATGGGCATTTTCAGGTACACCCGTTTGCCTTTTGGTCTGAGCGCAGCTCCTAGCTGCTTTCAGAAGATCATGTCCACGATTCTGGACGACCTCAAGGGTGTAGTGGTGTACCTGGATGACATCGTGGTCCACGGCGCATCGCGGAAGGAGTGCGATGGTTGTTTGGGACGAGTGATGGAGGTGCTACAGGAGCCCGGAGTCACATTGAACAGGGAAAAGTGCATTTTCGTGGCAGACTCCATCAAGTTTGTGGGATTCCGGCTGGCAGCCAAAGGTCTGAGGCCCCTGTACTCGAACGTGCAGGCGGTCTTGCGACTCCCAAATCCCATGACACTCGCACAGATTTCCCCGTCTTTTGGCATGGTGAACTTTTACAGACATTTTAGTCCCCATTATTCAGAGACAATCGAACCACTCCGGGCTCTTCTGGAACAGGATGCACCATGGCAGTGGACCCCAGCCTGCTCAGTGGCAGTTGCTAGGCTGAAGTCCCAACTCACCTCCCTGTCACGACTCACTGCTCATCATCCGCCTCAGCTGCGCGCACACCTGTGCCTCATCAGCCACGGGCTATTTAGCCCACGCAGCCCTGTGCAGCGGTCTGGAGCCGTCTGTTCGCATCGGCACTTTCTTGCAGCTGGATCATCTCTCCACGTCTGCTGAACTACGCTTTCACGTAAGCATCATTCTCCTACCTGTCTGCAAGTCTTCTCCCCTGTGCACAGGTGGATTCCTTGGCGGCGGATTACCCCGTCATCGCCATCCCTTCCCTCATCGTCATCACTGACTCAGCAGGATGCTGTCTCCCGGGCTTCACCCTTGGCCAACGCCAGCCACCCGTCACCTATAAGTAAGCAGCACATCGCTCATTGTACCTGTCTTGGTGTGGTGCCCTTTACCCTTGTCCTCTGCTTTCTCCATAGGGTTGCCTGGCTGTACGGCGTACTGCTCTGTTCCTGTGCATCGGCGTTCACCCGCATCACATACCCATACCTCATACATCCATCCATACATACCTGCTTGTTGAATAAAGCTATTGAATCTTCCCTGAGCCTGCGTGCGTGTTTCCTGAGCCAGACATTATGTCACTCCCCTCCAGTGTTGGCTCACTTTGATCCAAAATGGCCAACTTCTGTGACCTGTGATGCATCTGGTTCGGTGGGGGGGGGGGGGTTATGTCTCAGGTGCAAGACGGCACCGAGCGCCCAGTGGCATTCGCATCGAGGTTTCTTTCAGCTGCTGAACAGAAATATGCCGTGGGTGAGAGGGAGGCACTCGCCTGTGTCTGGGCATGTGAACGGTGGCACATCTATCTCTACAGGCGCCACTTCACCCTGTGGACGAACCACCGGGCGCTGACGACACTACTAGAGACAACAGGCTTGGGACACAGACCCAAAGGATCCACAAGTGGAAGGAGCGGCTGACAGCCTACAACTTTACTACCCAGTTCACCCTTGGAAAAGAGAACGTAGTGGCGGACCTCCTGTCCCATGCCACAACCAACACCGTCAACCAGACGACGACAGTGATGATCCCAGAGGCGGATCTGGTCAACACGCTGCACGGACCCCTCCAGGACATGGTATCCCTCCAGGAGCTCCGGACAGAATCGGACCGGGACCCCATGTTGTCACAACTGTGCTTGGTCATCAAGGAGGGTTGGCCCGCGAAAGTACAGGGCAAGCTGGCACCTTTTCACCTATTTAGGGACAAACTGAGCTGTTGGAACGGTGTGTGTGTGGCGAGGGGATACAGCACATTGAGCCCGGTGTCTCTGAGATCACGAGTCCTGGCGATGCTCCATGAGGGTCACCTGGGCGTGGTCAGGGTGAAGCAGCGTTGCAGGGATTCAGTTTGGTGGCCGGGTATTGATAAGGATATTGAAACCATTGTAAAAAAAAAAAACTGTGTCCCGTGCTAGGAGAGCGGAAAGATCGGCGGACCACCACCCCTGCGACCATTACCATACCCAGAGGGCCCTTGGAAGCACATCCAATTAGACATCTGCGGCGAACTGCATACAACACCCCTGAACAGCCGGTTTTTGCTTGTGGTCTACGATCTGTTCTCTAAATGGCCGGAGGTGTTGCCCGCTAATTCAGTAACGACGGATGTGGTTACGGGTTTCCTCTCATCACTGTTCACCAGATGGGGGGTCCCAGATGCCATCACTACAGACAATGGCCCACAGTTCACCTCTGGGGTGTTTGAGAAGCTTTTGGGTGTTAGGGGTGTGGAACACATCAAAACTGCGTTCTATCACCCCCAAGCCAATGGGGGCGTAGAGTGTTTCAACAAGACTCTGAAAAATGGGCTGAGAGCTCATTTGGCGGACGGCTTCATGTTTCCAGATGCCCTCCAGAGCACACTCCTTCACTACAGGGCAACGGCCCATGCCATGACAGGGTGCTCCCCGGCAAAACTCATGCTGGGGCATGAACTCCACCTGCCCCTGGACCGACTTCAGCCACCCACGGCCCCTTCTCCGGGGAACATGGATCCTCCCCGAGACCAGGTCATTGCCCAGCAGCGGAAGATGAAACAATGGTTCGACAGGAAGCACAGGGTGAAGGCCCATGGACTTGAGGTGTCGGACTGGGACTGGATTAAACATCCCAACCGCACACATAAACTACAGCCTTTCTGGACGGAGCCCCTACAGATCGTGAGGCAGCAGGGCCGGGAAATGTTCAAACTCTCGGACGGGTCACGGTGGCACTCCAACCAACTCAGGAAGTCCTTGCCTACACAGAGTCCAGGAGCTATGGCAGAACGGACTGGTGTGGGTTGGGACTCATCTGATGTGGGTGTTAGGGACTCGCAGGTGCGGCAGACGGTGCTTGGAGCAGGTTCCCCATCTGTGGGGCACTCGGCTAAGATGCATCAGAGGCCCAAATACCTGGATGACTATGTCCTGAAAGCAGCGCTAGCTAATGCATGTTGGGAATGGGTGGCAGAATAATCTGCCCCAACACGGGTGGGTGCCCTGGTAGTCTACCCAGGCACCCATTTAGTTGATTAGTTGTACTGTTCAGTGTCCAAAAAACAGTCTATGTTACATAAGTTTTAAGGGGTCTTCATGTTTTGAAAGTTGGGGGGGGGGGGGTGTTGTGTGGGGATTTGACATTTGGGGCTTGCCGTAGCCTGTGCCGGGGGGTTGAGGGTGATGACGTCAGGCAGGCTACAGCCAGTGTATATATCATGCTGTGTTCTATAATAAAGTTAGTTTGGTGTTCAGTTCAACATGGCTCCAGTCTCATGCTATTCAGACATAAGACTTACAACTTAGAAATTTCACAAGAGCTCATTCTTCACAATTTCCCCAGATCCCATCTGAGTCAGGCATTGACTTGATTCTAAAAGCTGGTTCTTTAAAGCTCACATATCATTTTTATATAATCTTCTCTTGTTACCTGAGGACTCAGGTCTGGAGAAAATTAAAGCACGTTGGGAGAGTGAGACTCAGGTCACTTTTTCAGATCATTTCTGGTCCTCTGCTCTGAAAGCGATGAACTCCTCTTCCTCATGCGCTCGTCTCAGCCTTATTCAATTTAAGGTCCTACACAGGATTCATTACAGCAAATCTAAGCTAGCTAACATCTATCCAGGCAGAGTTGAGGACAAGTGTGACAGATGCTCTCTCTCTTTCTCTGCGACTTTAAACACATGTTTTGGATCTGTCCTGCTTTAAAGTCCTTACTGGGAGTTTTACTTTAAAACAGTTTCAGCAATTCTTGGAATGTCCATTCTTCCATCCCCACATGTACAGCCATGGACAAAATTGTTGGTACCCCTCTGTTAATGAAAGAAAAACCCACAATGGTCACAGAAATAACTTGTATCTGACAAAAGTGGTAATAAATAAAAATTCTATGAAAATTAACCAATGAAAATCAGACAATGCTTTTGAATTGTGGTTCAACAGAATTATTTTGAAAAACAAACTCATGAAACAGGCCTGGACAAAAATGATGGTACCCCTAGAAAAGATTGAAAATAATGTGACCATAGGGACATGTTCAACCAAGATGTGTCCTCTAATTAACATCACAGGTGTCTACAAACTTGTAATCAGTCAGTCGGCCTATTTAAAGGGTGACAAGTAGTCACTGCTGTTTGATGACATGGTGTGTACCACACTAAACATGGACCAGAGGAAGCAAAGGAGAGAGTTGTCTCAGGAGATTAGAAAGAAAATTATAGACAAGTGTAGTAGTCTTAAGAATAAATATGTTCCTGCAGTAATGAACTTCCCAAAATGTCCGTGTTGTAAATATGTCAAGTGTTTCTGATGGGGCGATAATTAGTGTGACACATCTGGGAACTTCCTCACACTTTGGAAGCCTGGGAAGGGGTAAGTTGTGTGTAATTCCTCAGGGGACGAAATTGATTAATGTGATTGATTTACTGTAGTTTTCTTTAAGTTATTGTACTAATTTTGATTGTAAGATTTTCTGTTACATTTTTGTTTGCAATACCGATGTAAAATATTCAAAGTAGCGTCATAAATACCGATGATTGATGGCTAGTTAAGTAGGCGCTAACAAGTCCATTGTTCTGTAGGAATGCCAGCACTTGTCCCCATTCCCGTGTCATGTGTAAATTGTCTGCCCCAATCTGTTTCAGAAATAAACAGACTACTGACTGATCGAGACCCTGCCTGACGTCTACTTCTCTGCATCGAACAAGATTTATTTTATTTTGTTATTTTAATGTAGCTGACTAGTTCGAGTCCGTTACACAAGCATGCTAAAGGTAAAGGCTATAAGACCATCTCCAAGCAGCTTGATGTTCCTGTGACTACAGTTGCACATATTATTCATAAATTTAAGATCCACGGGACTGTAGCCAACCTCCCTGGACGTGGCCACAGGAGGAGATGGATAAATACGAATGGTAACAAAAGAACCCAGAACAATCTCTAAACACATTCATGGTGAACTCCAAGGTCAAGGTACATCGGTGTCAGATCGCACCATCTGTCGTTGTTTGAGCCAAAGTGGACTTCATGGGAGATGACCAAAGAGGACACCACTCTTGAAAACAAATCATAAAAAAGGCAGACTGGAATTTGCCAAACTGCATGTTGGCAAGCCACAAAGCTTCTGGGAGAATGTCCTATAGACAGACGAGACAAAACTGCAACTTTTTGGCAAGGCACATCAGCTCTATGTTCACAGATGCAAAAATGAAGCATACCAAGAAAAGAACACTGTCCCTACTGTGAAACATGGAGGAGGTTCTGTTATGTTCTGGGGCTGCTTTGCTGCATCTGGCACAGGGTGTCTTGAATCTGTGCAGGGTACAATGAAATCTCAAGACTATCAAGGTATTCTCGAGAGAAATGTGCTGCCCAGTGTCAGACAGCTTGGTCTCAGTCGCAGGTCATGGGTCTTGCAACAGGATAATGACCCAAAACACACAGCTAAAAACACCCAAGAATGGCTAAGAGCAAAACAGTGGACCATTCTAAAGTGGCCTTCTATGAGCCCTGATCTAAATCTTATTGAACATCTGTGGAAGGAGCTGAAACATGCTGTCTGGAGAAAGCACCCTTCAAACCTGAGACAACTGGAGCAGTTTGCTCATGAGGAGTGGGCCAGAATACCTGCTGAGAGGTGCAGAAGTCTCATTGACAGTTACAGAAATCGTTTGATTGCAGTGATTGCCTCAAAAGGTTGTGCAACAAAATATTAAGTTAAGGGTACCATCATTTTTGTCCAGGCCTGTTTCATGAGTTAGGCCTGTTTCATGAGTTTGCTTTTTAAAATAATTCTGTTGTACCACAATTCAAAAGCATTGTCTGATTTTCATTGGTTAATTTTCATAGAATTTTTATTTATTACCACTTTTGTCAGATTCAAGTTATTTCTGTGACCATTGTGGGTTTTTCTTTCATTAACAGAGGGGTACCAACAATTTTGTCCACGTGTGTAGCTATCTTTGGTGTCCAAGCAGATCATAATACAACTACTCTTCAATCTCATGTCATTGCCTTCACCTCTTTGATTGCACGTAGAAGAATTCTTTTGGTATGGAAATCTGACCGGCCCCCGTCCTAAACTATGGCTACGAGACCTGATGTCTTTTTTAAAATTAGAGAAAATAAAAGTTTACCCTGAAGGGCTCTCCTGCAAAGTTCTATTCACACTGGCAGCCTCTGATTAAATATTTTGATAGTTTGCCAACAAAAGATATTGCCCTATTCAGTGGTGGTTGGGCTGCCCTGCTCCCCCACACTTCACCTTTCATTTTAATGCACCCTTAAAAATGCCAGCTCCTGTTATGCCATCAAAGTGCTTGTATGCTGCTGCCATTATCTTTGATTGTATTGTTGCATTTATTCATTTTTTATTATTTTTTTAATTTTCCATCCATCTTCTTCCACTTAATCCTTTTTGGGTTGCGGGGGCCTGGAGCCTATCCCAGCATCTTTGGGCAAGAGGCAGGGTACACCCTGGACAGATCACCAGTCCATCGCAGGGCCAACAGAGAGAGACAGACTGTGGTACACACATATGTAGTTTCATAGACTCCATTTGTATATTAATGTTACTTCACGTCTGAGAATGAACAATAGGTCTGAGTCTCCTTGGGATTAACAGGAGGATGCGAAATGTGTTCTGTGTTATGCAAAGAGATGGCCTTGAGGGATTTCCTGACCACCAGTGGTGTGGGGGTGAAGGGGACAAGACCGGGGAGAAGATGTATTGTGTCTTTGCATTAAAATGACAATGTAACTGTGGCCTTGATGTCCTGGTATAAATAGGACAGATGTGGGGTGATGCTCTCTCTTTTCTGTTTGAGAGGATGTTGGAGATACGTGAATGTTAATAAACCTGAATTGAGAAATAAACTCAGCCTCATCTTTTCACTTTGGTTCCAAGGTTGTCATAGCCAGGAGCGGCACTGGGGTTAAGCTCCCAGTGCTCATAAAATGCTCCTTATGGCATGCGTCTCGAAAAGCCTCTGACAACTAAGTCCAACTCCTAGCCTGCCCGTGTGGTTTAGTCTCTAAGCCCGGCGGAACTGCTTTTACTAATAGGAGAAGGGGCGAGGGCGGATCTCTGGCGCCTTAAAACCAGATGCTTCGAGTAGATGGTGGCTCATCAACATGGGAAGGTAGCCCATCTAGGGGAAGGTAAACCCTGATTTCAAACCTCCGCTGCCTTGCGGCACACCCGGTCACGGGAAAGGCTTCGGGAGTCAACCCTGAGGAAAAATCCGGAGTCGGAGCTCCTAAGGCAGTTCTCTGTTGTGCTCAACATCGTTCTGGCAGCTCCTGTGACGGTGCTGGTACCAAACTATAGCAGCCCTGCTGTTCCTTTGGATTCATCAGTGACGTGGAGACGGGGGACATGCTACATGGGTAACATCTTGTCCTCCATATCTTCCTGCCCAGGCTTGAATCCTACCAACGCCCAACGCTGGAAGGTAGAACACTGGTGCGCATCGGCCTGTTCCAGCAGAGTAGACGTTTAGGATTCTCTTCCATGGTCATCATAGACCAACGGAGGCCACCGCCGCCATCTTTTCACGCTCTCCACACTGGTGACCTTAAGACGTATCATGAGCAGAAGCAATTCCCCCGAACTGGACTCGCCAGGAACCAGCCGGGCAAACGCAGTCTCAGTCAAACTACCAGAATTCTGGCAGGACAACCCGGACTCCTGGTTCCTCTTGGCCGAAGCTCAGGTCGCTCTTTGGGGGAATAACGGCAGATGACACGAAATTCTACCACGTTATCGCCAAGCTCGACAACCGCACAGCTCGACATGTGCAGAGCCTGGTGCAGCGCCCACCCACTGGCAACAAATACGGCGGGTTGAAGGCTGCGCCCATTCAGTGTTTCACTCCCTCAGCCCAGGAGAGAGCAGAGAGACTCCTGGCTCTGAACGACTTGGGAGAAAGCACGCCTGTCGACCTGATGGAAGACATGCTGAGGCTGAGAGGCTCAGACGACGACGATTTCCTCTTCACCCACATTTTCCTGAGAACCCTACCGTCGGAGACGAGGGCGACCCTGGCAGGTTCACGGTGTGTGGCCCAGCGGGACTTCCGCGCGCTGGCCCAGGAGGCACAGCGGATTCTCAACACCAGCAGACGGCACACGGCCACCGCAGCAGCGACAGACCTCGGCGCGACGGCCGGGAATGGCAGGGGGCCAGAGGCGGCGGAGGCAGACCCACCGACAACGGCGGCGGTGAAGACCAAACATCGCGGAGGAGACGACCTCTGTTTTTACCATCGCCGCTTCGCAGAGAGGGCACGCAAGTGTATACCACCGTGTCAGTTCATGGGAAACGCCAGAGCCGGGAGTCGGTAGCAGCCGCGGCCCTGGGTGAACAGAACAAGCTGCTCTACTTGACGGATGCGCGTTCTGGGAGGCAATTCCTCGTGGACACAGGCTCCCAAGTGAGTTTCATCACGCCAACCTATGCTGACCGGCTGGCAGGCCCCGGGAGTCACGGAGCATCAGCGGCGAACGGCTCGAGCATTAAGACCTTCGGTGAAAGGACTCTGCTTCTGTCCCTGCACGGCCGTACATATGAGTGGACATTTATTATAGCTGCGGTGAGTTTCAACATGTTAGGTGCTGATTTCCTGTGCTCACATGGGCTGTTGGTTGATCTTCCTAATAGACGCTTGGTTAATGCACTCTCGTTTTACTCTATCCCCTGTGCAGCTCGAGTGACCCCGCCCACAGCACAAGCCAACGTCGCTACGGCAGGCGGTAAGTTCCACACTCTCCTCACTCGGTTTCCAGCACTCACGGTTCCCACATTTTCAGCAGCCGTCGCTAAACACGGAGTGGAGCATTTTATTACTACTGCCGGTCCTCCCGTTTTTGCAAAAGCTCGGCGCTTGGATGCAGCTAAACTGACCATAGCGCGCGAGGAGTTCGCCAACCTTGAAAAGTTGGGCATCATCCAGCGTTCGAATAGCCCATGGGCTTCCCCGCTCCACATGGTCCCTAAAGCTGACGGCTCGTGGCGACCTTGCGGTTGAACAATGCAACAGCGCACAACCGCTACCCAATCCCCCATATTCAAAATTTTTCCATTCATCTGGCGGGGGCGCACATTTTTTCTAAATTAGACTTGGTCCGCGGGTACCATCAAGTCCCAGTACGCGCTGAGGACATTCCCAAAACAGCGGTAATAACTCCATTTGGCCTTTTTGAGTTTTTGCGCATGCCGTTTGGGCTTAAAGGCGCCGCGCAGACGTTCCAACGCATGATGGACGCGGTGTTGCGCGATCTCCCTTTTGTGTTCATCTACCTGGACGACATTTTGGTAGCCAGCGCGTCCGAAGAGGAACACGAAAAACACCTCACGGCAGTTTTCCGGAGGTTGGGAGAGCACGGGTTAATAATCAACCCAGCGAAGTGTCAGTTCAGGGTGACGCAGATTGATTTTTTGGGGCACCGTGTCTCTCCAGAAGGAGCAGTTCCGCTGCCGGACAAAGTGCGCGCAGTAACAAATTTTCCCCAACCACAAACGGTCAAAGCATTACAGGAGTTTTTGGGAATGGTGAATTTTTATAACCGTTTCCTCCCCCGCGCAGCGCAGCTCATGCAACCATTGTATGCCACGCTAAAAAAACAAAAACCCACAAATGCAATCGAATGGTCCCCGGAGCGGGAGCGCGCATTCTCGGAGGTCAAAACAGCCCTGGCAGATGCTGCGTTGTTGGCACATCCAGACCCAACGGCCCGCATAGCGCTCACTACTGATGCGTCAGACGTGGCCATAGGGGCGGTAGTAGAGCAGCATGTTGCCGGGGCTTGGCAGCCACTTGCCTTTTTCAGCAGGACTTTGCGCGATGCCGAGCGAAAATACAGCGCTTTCGACAGAGAGTTGTTAGCGCTCCACTTAGCCATTGGCCACTTCCAGTTCTGGCTGGAAGGTCGTCGTTTCACCGCGATCGTCGACCACAAGCCACTGACTTTTGCGATGGCCAAGGTTTCGGAGCCGTGGTCGGGCCGGCAGCAGAGGCAGCTGGCTGCAATTTCAGAGTTTACTACCGATATTCAACACGTAGTGGGTAAACTTAATGTAGTGGCAGACTGTCTCTCACGCCCTAATCTACCCCTGCTCCAGTCCGCGCAGGGGTAGATTATACTGCCATGGCCGCGGAGCAAAATAGCGGCGCGGAAGTACACGCAGCCCCAGTCCGCGTGGGGATAGATTATGCAGCCATGGCCGCGGATCAGGTTAGCGATGCGGACGTGTGCGCGCTCCAGTCTGGACCAACAGGGTTAAGGCTGGAGAGCAGGGTGCTGCAAGATGGTATGCCCCCCCTAATCTGCGATGTCTCCACCGGACGACTGCGTCCGGTGGTGCCTACCGCGTGACGCCGCCGCGTTTTTGACTCGATTCATTCTCTGGTGCACCCGGGGGTGCGCGCGTTGGTCAAAATGGTAGGAGAGAAGTTTGTGTGGCCGAGCCTGCGCAAGCACGTTAAAGAGTGGGCAAGAGCCTGCATGGCTTGCCAGCGAGCCAAAATACACAAACACACTAAAGCCCCCTTGGAGCCATTTCACATCCCGGCTAAGAGGTTCGATCATGTGCATGTCGCCCTCGTAGGCCCCCTCCCGCCGTCACAGGGGTACACACATCTTTTGACAATGGTGGACCGCACCACGCGTTGGCCTGAAGTGGTCCCACTGGCATCAACCACAGCCGAGGAGGTGGCGTGCACGTTTTTAACGGCTTGGGTAGCACGTTTTGGAGTTCCGTCGGATATTATGTCCGACAGAGGTCCTCAATTTGTTTCCGAGCTTTGGTCAGCAATGGCCCGCAGCCTGGGGGTAACGATCCACCGCACTACCGCGTATCACCCCCAGGCTAATGGTTTATGTGAACGTTTCCACAGGTCGTTGAAAGCAGCCCTCAGAGCGTCGCTTACGGATGCAAATTGGGTAAACAGGCTACCATGGGTTTTATTGGGGTTGCATTCTGCACCTAAAGAGGACTTAAAAGCCTCCCCAGCCGAATTGGTGTTTGCGCAGCCACTCCGGCTGCCAGGGGAGTTTCTCCCAGATAATCTTTCGCCAGAGTGCCCCCCTGCTCAGCGGTTACTGAGCGACACGGGAGCGAGCACGCTTCCTGGCCCCGTTCATCACAGTTTTCCGCACGTTTTTGTACCTAAGGCTTTAAAAAATGCGGAGTTTGTTTTTGTCAGACACGATGCTCATCGCCCAACCCTGCGACCGCCTTATGATGGCCCATTTAGAGTGCTGGAAACAGGTGATAAGCACTTTTTGCTAGATTTAGGAGGCAGAAGGGAAACAATTGGCATAGACAGACTCAAACCCGCTTTTGTGATGGCTGACGAAGCTGTGCTGTTGCCGAGGGCTCCTCGACGTGGCAGACCCCCTAGGGAGTTTTCCCCAGAGCTCCCACAGGGATTGACTAACAGTTCTAATCCACAGACAGCAGCTCCCCAGCAGGATGGCGCCGCAGGAGGGTTAAAGCCCGCTTACAGCAAGTACGGAAGACGGTTGAAGCCCAAGCAGCATGTAGACTGATGTTTGTGATTTTATCAGGATATGCAGACTGTGTTGTATTGTTTCATCTTAGACGTTTGGGGGAGGGGAGGGTCATGTGGTACACACATATGTAGTTTCATAGACTCCATTTGTATATTAATGTTGCTTCACATCTGAGAATGAACAATAGGTCTGAGTCTCCTTGGGATTAACAGGAGGATGCGAAATGTGTTCTGTGTTATGCAAAGAGATGGCCTTGAGGGATTTCCTGACCACCAGTGGTGTGGGGGTGAAGGGGACAAGACCGGGGAGAAGATGTATTGTGTCTTTGCATTAAAATGACAATGTAACTGTGGCCTTGATGTCCTGGTATAAATAGGACAGATGTGGGGTGATGCTCTCTCTTTTCTGTTTGAGAGGATGTTGGAGATACGTGAATGTTAATAAACCTGAATTGAGAAATAAACTCAGCCTCATCTTTTCACGCTCTCCACAAGACAACCATTCACTCTCACAGTCATACCTACGGACAATTTAGAATCCCCAGTTTGTTGCCAATTGACCTAACTTGCATGTTTTTGGCATGTGGGAGGAAACCAGAGAAATCCCGGAGTAAACCCCCGTAGACACAGGGAGAGCATGCAAACTCCACACATATCACTGTTGGTCGGAGGCTGGGATCGAACCCAGGATTCTTGTTATCCCTCCCTCCCTTTTTTATAATTCTTATCATCTACCCACTTATCCCCCTTCCCTTTTTTTATATATGTATGTTTATATGTTAATTTGCCCAATACTTACACATATTTATTCATTTATCACCTGGCTGAAGGATGACTTTTCTGGACTATTTACACTCTAGCCATCACTTGTTTCTCCTTTTTTTTTGTGTGTGGGTGTATGTGGCGACTATCATTTAAGTATTGACAGGAAGGACTATTGTACCTCCAGGTAGCTTTCAGGTGGCTTTCATATACCACAGATGTAGAGTCAATATGGGATCTGGGTTCGGGTAGGGGTCTTATAAGGTTCTATATGCAAAACGGAGAATTGTTCATTTCTTGATCTGTATTGTATGGTTTATTGCTTATATGACTCTCCTCAATAAATTATTGAAACAAAAAAAAAATCCTGAGCTACCAGATACTTTGATTTGTAATTTATAGCTGCTATTTGTAGCTGTTAGCTGCTAAATATTTTTAATGTAGATACCCCAACCCATATTTACCAAATACCCAATATGATTTGACAATCAAACACACAAGCCTGCCATTGACACACAAGCTTTCCCTAAGGCGTACTTTTACATTAGATGCACTGCACACAATTTGATGGTGATATGCTTATAATCGCAATCAGAGGTTGCGTTAGACTTTTTTTATTATCTGTCATTCTGGCAGCCAACCCAAATGATGACTTAAAGAGGTAGAGCATCTGCCCCACAACCAGGAGGTCATGGGTTCGAGGCTGGGTCATACCAAACACCATATAAAAATGGTGCTTTCCACTTTCTAGCTTGGTGCTCATGCATAATAGAATGGGAAAAGGAAAGTTAACACACAGAGCTACCAGAGGACTGACCTCCCGCTGTAGCTTTCACTGCTTACAGTAGCTGTGTGGCCTAGGGTCAGAGAAATGGAGATCAGTGCCACCACCGCCCCTATACACTACATGGTGTCCCACATGCTGTGGAAGGCAAGGCAAGTTTATTTGTGTAGCACATTTTGTGTACAAGACAATTCAAAGTGCTTTATATAAAAGCATTGCAGCAAAAGGAATACATAAGAATTTAAAAGCAAAATAAAAAGTAAATTAAAGAGAAACAAAAATAAGCTAAAATAGAATACGACAGAAATAAGATTTACAGTGCATTGTAGGAGATTAACAGTTGTTCTACTGAAAGGCCATGGCAAATAGGAGAGTTTTTAACCTGGATTTAAAGCAGCTGAGAGTTTCAGCAGCCCTGATGCTTTCTGGGAGTTTGTTCCATATGTGAGGGGCATAAAAAGTAAACGCTGCCTCACCATGTTTGGTTCTTACTCTGGGCACAGATACAGTAGTAGGTCTGACCCTGATGACCTGAGAGCTCTAGGTAGTTCATAATGGACTAGCAGATCTGAAATGTATTTTGGCCCCAAACGATTCAGAGCTTTATAAACCAACAGTAGTATTTTGAAATCTATTCTTTGACAGACAGAAAGCCAGTGTAAAGATCTAAGAACTGGCGTTATATGATCTCCTTTCTTGGTCTTAGTGAGGACTCGAGCTGCAGTGTTCTGAACCAAATGCAGCTGTCTGATGGACTTTTTAGGGAGACCTGTGAAGACAGCATTACAGTAGTCCAGTTTACTGAAGATAAATACATGGACAAGTTTTTCTAGATCCTGCTGAGACATCAGACCTTTAATCCTTGCTATGTTCTTTAAGTTATAATAGGCTAATTTCACTACTGTGTTAATGTGGCTGTTAAAATTCAGGTCTGAGTCCAAAACCACACCCAGATTTCTGGCTTGGCTTTTGGTTTTTAGCATCATTCATTGAAGCCAAGTATTAACTTTGAGTCTTTCTTCTTTGGCTCCAAAAACTATTATTTCGGTTTTGTCTTCATTTAACTGAAGACAATTCTGGCACATCCACTCTTTAATTTGACCAATGCATTTGATCAGGGTTTTAATTGGACCATAGTTTCCTGGTGAGACAGTTATGTAGATTTGTGTATCATCTGCATAATTATGGTAATATATTTTGTTGCTTTTTATGATTTGAGCTAGTGGGAGCATATAGATGTTGAAAAGCAAAGGTCCCAAAATGGAACCTTGGGGAACTCCACAGGTTATTTTGTTTGCTCAGTTTTGTAGTTACCTATAGACACAAAGTAATCCCTGCCTTTTAAATAGGACTCAAACCAGCTAAGTACTGTACCAGAAAGTCCCACCCAGTTTTTCAGCCGGTCTAGTAAGAGGTTATGGTTGACCATGTTGAATGCAGCACTGAGGTCCAGTAGAACCAAGACTTAAATGTTGCCATTATCTGTACTGGAGTGGATGTCATTAAGGACCTTAACTAGAGCTGTCTCAGTGCTGTGGTGTGGCCGAAAACCTGACTGGAAGACATCAAAACAGTTATTTAATGTCGAGAAGTTGTACAATTGTTGAAAAACAGCTTTTTCTATTATTTTACTAAGAAAGGGGAGATTTGATATGGGCCTATTGCTGTTCATGAGTGAGGTGTCTAGGTTGCTTTTCTTTTTTAGAAGAGGCTTGATAACAGCTGTTTTTAAGCACTGAGGGAAGACACCTGAATGCAGAGACATATTTATGATCTGTAGTAGATCTAAGGCCATACAATATGAAACGTTTAAAAAAATCCCTGTTGGAAGGGTATCAAGGCAGCAGGTAGTGGAGTTCAGGTGGTGTATGATGTCATCCAAGATTTTATGATTGACTGGAAAAAATTTCACCATTGTGTTTACGTTTTCTCTACATGGACACAGAGGAAGCACATGTCCAGCACCTGGCATAGGAGCACTGACTGTCTAATTTTCTGAATTTTGTCAGTAAAGAAAAAGGCAAAGTCATTGCAGGCACGGTTGGATAGAAGTTCAGGAGCTACTGACACAGGGGGATTTGTTAGCCTGTCAACAGTAGTGAACAAGGTTTGTGCATTATTGTTGTTTTTAGCAATGATGTCAGAAAAATATGCTTGCCTTGCATGTCTCAGCTCCAAACTATAAATGCTCAATCTCTCATAGATTTCATAATGAACCTGTAATTTAGAAAAATGATAGCTGTGGAAGAGTCTACGATGAACAAAAAATGTGATCATGCAAAACTAAAATAAAAATGTGGGGGTTTTTTTGTTTCAGTAACAAACAATCTTCTCACAAATCTTCTCCTCATCTCAGGCGATTTCAACCACGTTTCACTGTCTCCCATTCTGCCCACTTTCACCCAGTATGTCACATGCCACACTAGAGACAATAAAACACTGGATTTGTTCTACGCAAACACTAAGGAGGCGTACACCTCATCACAACTCCCCCCACTTGGGAGATCGGATCACAACTTGGTTCATCTCCGACCGGTGTACAAACCCCTAGTGCACAGACAACCTCCGGCCATGCACACTGTGGAGTTATGGTCTGAGGAGACAATGGACACTCTAAAGGACTGTTTTGAAGCCACTGCCTGGAAGCAGCTCTGCGATCCACATGGTGAGGACATCGATGGCCTCATTCACACCTTCACGGGCTACCTCAGCTTCTGTGTGGACAAATCCGTTCCCACCAAGACCATACGGCGTCACTCAAACAACAAACCCTGGATCAACCCTGAGATAAAAACACTTCTGAGAGAGAAGAAGAGGATCTTCAGGTCGGGGAACAGGGAGATGCTGAAGTCCGTACAGAGGGAGCTGAGGAGAAAGATCAGAGAAGGCAAGGACAGCTTCAGGAAGAAGATGGAGGACAAGCTGCAACAGAGCGACATCAGCGGGGTCTGGAGAAACCTCAAAACCATCTCGGGGCTCCAGAATACCTCCCCCCAGGCCACGGGGGGCAGGGAGTGGGCGAACAACCTGAATCTGTTTTTCAATAGATTTGACCAACCGCCCTCCCCCCTGTCTGCACAACAACCACTGCTGCCTCTAAGAAATCAAGTCCTGCTACCCACTCCCCACTCCACCGACACCCCCCCCACTCCCAACACACAGCCCCCCATCCTGACCCTGACCAAGACCCAGGTGAGGACGGAGCTGAGGAAGATCAAGGCGAGGAAGGCGTCGGGACCGGACGGCATCAGCGCAAAGCTCCTCAAGTCCTGTGCAGACCAGCTGTGTGGGATTGTGACGTATATCTTCAACATGAGCCTGAAACTGGGGAGGGTACCACAGCTGTGGAAAACATCTTGTGTGGTACCTGTACCAAAAACTTCCCACCCCAAAGACCTGAACAGCTTCAGACCGGTGGCCTTGACGTCCCACTTGATGAAGACCCTGGAGAGACTGCTCCTTGCTCATCTCCGCCCCCTGGTGGAACCAGCGATGGATCCACTCCAGTTCGCCTACCAGCATGGCATTGGGGTGGAGGATGCGGTGATCTTCCTCCTTCACCGTTCTCTGTCCCACCTGGAGAAGCCCGGGAATATGGTGAGGATCATGTTCTTTGACTTCTCCAGTGCTTTCAACACCATCCAACCGATGATCCTGAAGGACAAGCTGCTGCGCGCAGGGGTGGACCAGCACCTGTCATCATGGATCCTGGACTACCTCACGAACCGGCCTCAGTTTGTGAGAACCCGGGACTGTGTTTCCGACACGATCATCAGTAGCACGGGGGCCCCCCAGGGAACGGTGCTGGCTCCCTTCCTGTTCACTCTTTATACTGCGGACTTCTCACACAACACAACACATTGCCATCTACAGAAGTTCTCTGATGACTCTGCGATCGTTGGTCTCATCTCCAGCGGAGATGAAGCTGAGTACAGAGGGCTTATCCAGGACTTTGTGGACTGGTGCCATCGGAACTGCCTCCAGATCAACGCGAGGAAAACTAAGGAGCTGGTGGTGGACTGCCGCAGGCATGGGCAGCCCCTCACAGCACCAGTAAATATACAGGGAACAGACATCGAGATGGTGACATCCTACAAGTACCTGGGTATTCATCTGAACAATAAACTAGACTGGTCACACAATACTGACGCACTCTACAAGAAGGGACAGCGCAGGCTGTTCCTGCTGAGGAGACTCAGGTCTTTTGGTGTACAAGGGGCGCTGCTGAAGTCATTCTATGACACGGTGGTGGCATCAGCCATCACTTTTGGAGTGGTCTGCTGGGGCAGTGGCATTACTGCAGCCGATAGGAAGAGACTGAACAAACTGATTAAGAAAGCTAGCTCTGTCCTGGGGCAACGCCTTGATCCGATGGAGGAGATAGGAGAGAGAAGGATGGTGGCTAAACTGTCATCTCTGCTGGAGTCCGAGTTCCACCCTATGCAGGACATACTGGATGCACTGAGGAGCTCATTTAGCAGCAGACTACATCATCCCAGGTGCACAACCGAGAGGTTTCGTAGGTCCTTCCTACCAACGGCTGTCAGACTGTACAACCTAAGCAGGGCTGCTCGCAGAGATAGCAAAAAGACGTAACAAACTAATAGTTTTTTGTTTTTTGTTTTTTTTGAATGCAAAAGATGCAATAGACTTACACAATGGTCCTCTCCGGCATACAACTAGGAACATACCGGTCGCTATGGAGGGTGAGAATATGTATGGGCACATAATCATACCATGTAGGATAACTAAATAGACGGTTATGCTGTTTCATCCCACCTAGCAACAATGCTCTGCACTGTGTGTGTTTATATATTTACATATTTATTCCATCTAGCTACAATGCTCAGCACTGGGTGTGTTTATATTTATATATCTATATATTTATTCCATCTAGCTACAATGCTCCGCACTGTGTTTTTATATATCTACATATTATTCCATCTAGCTACATTGCTCCGCACTGTGTGTGTTTATATACTTGCATATTTATTCCACCTAGCTGCAATGCTCCGTACTGTGGGTGTTTATATATTTACATATTTATTCCATCTAGCTACAATGCTCTGCACTGTGTGTTCATATATTCATATATTTATTCCATCCAGCTACAATGCTCTGCACTGTGTGTCTGTGTGTGTGTATATATATATTTTATAGTAATATGTACATATGTATATTAGCTGCTCTTGCTTGTTTTTTTTTGTTTTTTTTGTTTTTTTTCTTGCCTTCTGATTGTTGCTCTGAGTGTTGCTATCCCTGTGCTGTTGCAATCCTGGAATTTCCCCGTTGTGGGACTAATAAAGGCTTATCTTATCTTATCTTAAACACACTTTGGTCTTCATTGTGATACTGAATAGGGCATCATATGCTTTCAGTGTTGTGTTTACTGTAATGTATTTTCTAGATTTCTTAAATCCTTCTCCTGGCAAACACAGTCACTAACAAATCCAGATTAAACTAATGAGCAAAGATGCTGTCAAAATGAACTGACACTGAATTGAAAACAAAAACTTCCTTAAAAGAAACAAAACCCAGTGAAAATTATACCAGATGCAGTTTTATTGCTTACATTTGTACCTTTTTATATAGACTGTAAACAGATTAAATTACACTGCCTGACACTAAATTACACTGACTCACTGTTGGAAGACTGCAGGGGCAAATTAGCTAAATGGTAATTCTAGTGCTATATACTGTGTCTGTGCATTTCCCTTTCTGAATAAATAGTAAAACTCCATTCACTTACAGACACACGGAAGCTTCTCACAAGTTGAATGCTTTTCATATGCAACACAAAGACAGCTGTATCCCTTAAATTTAGGAACTTCCATTATGCAATTAACTGTGCTTTGATACAAGCTCTCATTGCTCTGTATGACAAATCATTATGACCTATAGGATTTTAAAGATTAATCACACTACTTTCACTAAAAAAAAACATAAAGCAAACATCTTTCATTCAACACACCCTAGAACACCTAAGGCCATGTTCTGATTGTTCTCATAGGTCAAGGCAAGAAAATATGCAGTCAGATGATTTAGAAACCTAAACACCTACAGACCAAATAATCTGTGATGTATATAGCATTATAGCGTTGAAGACAGTTCTTTAACTTCTTCAGTAAGCATGACAGGAACCATAGATGCGTTGACCAGCCTCACTGTTATTGCCACCAGTGTACTTCCCCTGACATGCCAGACTGTTCACCTGAGAATAGTAAAACAGAGATGACTCATTTCAATAGATTGAGTTAATTTTTTTAAAAATCTGAAATATATTAGAGGTTATCATACCTCTGCTCTCTTGATGAACTGCTCAGTTGCAGCTTTCTCATTCTCTTTATGTCCTCTCCAGGCTCTGAGAGCGGACGCCTGCAGGGCTCGACCGAAGGAGAAAGTCAAGATCCATGGTTTGGGCAAAGGGCAGTTGTTGATGGCATTAAGGTGAAGAGAGGCCTCTTCTTCACTTTGACCTCCCGAGAGAAAAGCCACTCCTGCAGGGAGCCAAAAATATACGAGAACTTAATTCTGGCATTTCTTCGGATTTCCTTTATTTTAGAGTCACCTAATCAGGTTTTGAGTTCACCTGTGACGGCTGGCGGAACCGTGCGGCGCAGTGCAGTGATGGTTGCCATGGCAACCTCCTCTGGGCTGTACTTGGTGGGGCAGCTGTGTCCAGGAGTGACCATGTTGGGTTTGAGGAGAGTGCCTTCCAGATACACATGGTGGTCTGACATGGCCTTGTAAACTGCAGTCAGGACCTGTAACACAACAACAATATCATTCTCCTCTTCCTAATTCTGCATCTCACTTTAGTAACCTCCACAGAAAAAAAAAGAAACTTGCCTTCTCCGTGACATACTGGCAGCGTTTCAGGTCGTGATCACCATCAGGTAAAATCTCCGGCTCTATGATGGGCACAATTCCATGCTTGGAAGGGAAGGAAAGATGATCAATCAATGCACATGCAATATATCATATACAACCATTTAATCATAAAAAAGATTATAATAATACCTGCTGGCAGATACTAGAGTAGCGTGCAAGAACATTTGCATTTTCTGTGATTGCCAGTTTAGATGGATTGACGTCACTGATTTTGAGCACACAGCGCCACTTTGCAAAAGTAGCTCCATCCTTTTTATACTGTGCACAGCGGTCTGATAGTCCATCCAGACCTGGGGAGAAGGGAGGGGGGGTCCACTTTAGTGAGAATTTCTATTGGTCAGCTGCTTATTACCAATAGCTGCCCAAAGTGAGTCTGTCTAACCCTGTGTGGTGGTTTCTCCACAAGTTCCAGGCAGGGGGACAACACCTTTGTCAACCTGAGGAAAAAGGAACAAAAATTTCACTCCTCAAAATCTGAATTAAAAAAAAAAAAAATGCAATAGCCTTGTACTATGGTGCACCAGACCTTAATGCCAACCAGGACGCCCCTGTCTCGGATCATTTTGACAAAAGGCACACCATTATCAGAGTGCTGGTACAGTGTCTCGTGGAAGAAGATGACCCCTCCGATGCAGCTGTTAATGCGGTCATCTGCACTGAAAAGGATCTGGCGATACTGTCTGCGGTTCTCCTCCGTGTTCTCCACTCCAACTTGGGCCAACCGCTTAGCCATACTCCCTGCAGTAAGCATTGAATGTTTTGTATAATATGGAATTTGAACATCTGAACATTTGAATTTGGGTTGGATGACCTTAGAGAAGTCCCATGTTTTGCTTCATGCACAATGAGTACAAGAGAAGAACGAGCACTACAGACCCACAGACTCATCTGCAGCCAGGATGCCCTTCCCAGGAGAAACTATGCGTAGAGCAGTCTCATGCAGCTCCCTCTTCTGAGCCTCAGAGAGCGTTGGGAACTGGTGTGTCATCCCGACTGACTGTCTGAGCAGCCTTTGGTGGAAAGCGGCTAAAAACTTAAAACAGCATATGGAGAAGGCTGTTCAAAGAAGATATTTCCAATATGATTCTCTCTCCCCTGTTTTAAAGAAACAGTAGAACTAATCTGGGTTGGGGTGATAATGGCACACTAATTGAGGTATTCGCTTTTAAAGATGCAGCTCTAAAGTGGACGACTGTCTCCATCAACTATGAACATATTTAAGTGTAGATGCGTAATTGGGTGTCATCCATTAGTATTTTTATGATTTCTGATGCCACTGTAAAGAAAAGCCTGAAAAGGAAAGAACAGCTTAACTTTTAAATTAAATAAATACAATAAAGGAATATAAATAGTTTAAAAGCAAAATGTATCAACAGTAAATTAACAATTTTACCTACTCTAAAGAGATTTATTGAAAGCAGACCATGTAGTAAAGCCAACCAAAATGTTAAGGAAAGAACCCCTTACCTGACAATGAATTCAAAAGTGTTTCTTCCAGGGATGTGATGGACACTGGCGAAGATTCTCTCTCAGCTGTAGTTGTATCCATCTCAAGTGTGTCACACCTCATTAGCCAACACCTCTGGGCGGAGCTTAAACGCCCAGCCCACCTTTGTTCCATATGCATGAATAAATCTTGATGATTCACTGTTCTATTTAAATATGGTGATACTATTTGGTCACTCATCTCTTTTCATTTCATTAATTTTAACTTTCAGTAACTCAGACTCAGTCTAGTGTTTATAAGCACACAGTGTGGTAAGTCACCTGTTTTCTGATCCCATTCTGTATTTGGGTTGCTTTATGAATCACTAATTCATGCATTTGGTGTCCCTATAGCAACCTAATTTAAGGATTTAACCACACCCCGATGATGATCTATTTTTATTCGTATTATTAAAATGTGCCTCAAGGAAGGTTTCAAGTCTCTTGATGATTTAACCTTCAAATTCTCAGGGGTGTTTCAGTCTCAGAGCAATTCATGCACTCAATGGCTTTCCATGTCAGCTTTAAACTGTAAAGAGTATGACAGAACACTTCAGAAATAGAAGTCTTTTCCAGGTTCCAGTCAGTCTACATGAACATGAGATTAAATTAGGTCAGCTAGACTAATTCAGTTTTTAAGAAAGATTTACAGCTTTTTACATTTTTTCCATATACATGACCAGTTTACAAATGCAAAAACGTCTTTTAATTTCATATGGAGCATATAATACTAGATGAAAAGATGGAATTTTTAAAAACGCAAAAATAGGATCATTTGTTTCAAATATAGTCATTGCTGTATAAGTGAGAAAAATGCATGTTTTCTGTTGCATCTTTGATTTAGTAATGTTGCTATTTGCTGGGACTTGTGTGTGATGGCTCACCAGCATTTCAAGGGACTTCTCTCCTCACTATTGTGGGTCAGTGTGCCTGTAAAACCAAATATAGGTCAATGGACTGTCTGCCACTATAGAGCCACAACACAGACATGGTGGACCTGTCTAAGACAAGGGCCTGAGAGGGAATTCAATGTCAGGAGGCAGCAATGGGCGGAGTTGGTGCACTCCCATTCAGGAGATCCAGTTTTAAATAGGCACACCACTTTAAGAAGCACAGCAATTATATGTGGATATCCCCAGTGGGACCATCATCTTTTTCTCCATTACCTAATTAAAAACATTTAATGATGATACTTTATCTGGTCCTCAATTTTAAGTCCCATAATGGTTGTCCTCAATGGGTTTGTGAGGTCCTCTCTAAATAGGTCGACTAAACCCTGAACGTTAGCCATGATCTATAAGAGCAACAACAAATACAGTACAACCAGACTAATTCTCTTACCGTATACAGAAATGAATGGTTCCCTTCCAGCCTGAAATGATGATGGGCACAATTTTTGTTTAATCCAGCTATATTTTGTTAGGGAACTCAGATGAGCTACACACACACACACCTCATCAGCCTTAACTTCTGGTAAGGCTGAAGTGAACTGTAATCGCTCTTGTTTTGTTTTTCTTTTGAATTCTTGGATGGAATATGGGTGGACAATATAAGCTGCGGCTTTAGCCATCACCCATTTCGGATAACTTATGTTGAACTGTATAATCAGAGGAGTTATTGTCTAATTTGACCTTGTTGGATTTTCTTTCCCCCTTTGTTATATCATTGTTTCTTTTTTAATCTTTACTTTTAATCTATCCGAAATAAATAAAGATTCATTCATTCATTCATTCATACCGTCTCCTTTGATTACCTACAGCTGCTCCCAATTACCCACCTGCTGCTGATTATACCCACACCACTATTGACTGTAAGCAGTGCTATTGATGTTAATCCTTTGAGTGTGAGAATTTGCTTGCCCCTAGTGGCAGAGCGCGGCACTGTGCCTGTCATCTCACTCTGACATCGCCGGCTCCATTGAGGATTTGTACTGATTTGTACTGATCTGCCAGTTTCAGAAGGTGGCAGACATGCATTGGAGGACTTAATGGATGACACGTAATACACCAAAGAAGAAGAACTCCTCATTTCCTTTTCCTGTTTTCATGCTTTTAGCCCAGAAAGCTAATATGGGGCTGAGGAAAGTTGAACGGACTAGACGGAGTGGAAAAACGAGTTGACAGAAGGCGGTATTGGCATAATCTGGTTTGTGACTGATTCGGAATGGCAAGTAGTAGTAGTGGGGGTTTGACTGACGATGATGATACAGAGATTGGATGGAATTCAATAGGGAGTAGGAAGAATAAAGTTGGAAAGGGCAAAAGTGAAGGAGACGTGAAGCAGACTGGCAAGCGGCAGCTGTCAGGTGACGAGGAAAGACGTGAGGTGAGGAGAAAAATCGTGGCAGAAGAATTCAAAATTATCTTGAGGTTTAAACCAGGGCAAGAAGTTAGATCTTTGAGCCCACTAGCTGTAACTAATGGATTAAGAAGTGCAATTGGAGACATAGAAATGGCCAAAGTGTTAAGAGATGGAAGTCTCCTTGTGAAATGTAAGAATGCAGAGCAAAGGAACAAAGCACTCCAGCTGCAGAGAGTGTGCAAGAAAGAAATTGCAGAGAGGAAAGAAGTCACTGGGTTTGATGGTGTTAGGGGGCTGATATCTGGAATTCCACTGGGGGAAAACTTGGAAGAACTGAAAAAAATGGTTAAAGGAGGAACAGTTGTGGGGATTAGACACCTACAAGCAGTCAGGAATGGGGAAAAGGTGGATAGCCCATCTGTGATGCTGGAATTTAAAGACAAGGCCCTGCCAGAAAAAGTGCTTGTTGGATACTTAAGTTTTCCTGTTAGGGCTTATATCCCCCCTCCTCTCAGGTGTTTTAAATGCCAGAGATATGGGCATATTGCTAGTGTGTGCAAAGGAAAACAGAGGTGTGGAAGATGTGGTGGTGAGCATAGTTATGGAGAATGTGGAAATGACAGCATAATTAAATGTTGTAATTGTGGAGGGAATCACACAGCAGCATATGGAGGCTGTGTAGTGAGAAAACAGGCAGTAGAAATTCAGCAAGCAAGAGTAGAGAGGAAGTTGACATATGCAGAAGCAGCAAAGGTCGTGAATCGACAGGAGAAAGAAGAACGCATTGCCAATAACAAGGAAGTAAAACCACAAAATTGTCAGACTAATATCACAACGGATAAGCTTGTTCTTTTTCTAGCCTATGTCATCAACTGCTCAGAGCAGGCTAAGGCTAGAACTGAGAAGATAAAGATCATTGTGAAAGCGGCAGCAAAATTCTTTAATACCAAGGATCTATCCTGGGAAAAAATTCATGCAGAACTGAGTCAAGGAGAGGGAGCTGTAGAGGGGAGCCAACAGGTTAATTCATGACAACCATCCTCCAGTGGAACGCAAGGAGTCTGATTGCAAACGGGCAGGAATTTAAAGGATTTATTCAGAAACTGACAACAAAACTGGATATTATTTGTGTACAGGAGACATGGCTTAAGCCATCACTAGATTTCACTATTAAGGGATATTCTGGAATGCGTAAGGATAGAAAGGATGGGGGTGGTGGGGGTTGTGCAGTTTTTGTTAGACAAGGGGTGAAGTATAGGCAACTGATCACAGTACAAGAGCTGGAAATAATTGTCGTCGAGATATGGACTAAAGAAGGCAGTATGAAAATAATCAATTTCTACAATCCATGTAAGCAGTTAGTCAAAAGTGAGTTGGAGTCAATTCTCCAGGACTGGAGGGGGAGAGTGATCTGGTGTGGGGATTTCAATGCGCATAGTACATTATGGGGGAAGCACGATGACACTAGCAGAGAAGTCATAGAAGAGATAATGGAGGACAAGGAGTTGGTGTGTTTGAATGACAGTTCGGGCACTAGGGTGAATTTGGTGAGGGGGACAGAATCAGCTATTGATCTCCCTTTGATTTCACAAAACTTGGCTGGCAGGTGCAGGTGGAGGGTAATAAGGGAAAGCACTATAGGAAGTGATCACTACCCAGTAGTGGTTGAAATTGGAGTAGGAAATTATATTGATCAAGAAGGAAGAGACAAGAGGTGGGCATTTGATAAGGCAGATTGGGGAAAATTTACAGTTTTAAGTGAGAGAAAACTGAAGGAAGTAAATCTAAATCAGACAGTGGAAGAGATGAATGCAGGAATCACAACAGCTATCATTAAAGCAGCAAAGGAAACCATCCCAAGAAGAGGTAGGGGAAAAAGGAAAAAGCTACAGTAGTTCCTTGGTGGACTCCAGAGTGTTCTGAAGCAGTTAAGAATCGGAACAAAGCTTTAAAAGTATTAAAAAATGTATTGAATGGGACTTCTGGTCTGGATACCATGGTGATAGCAGCTTAACGCTGAAGCTCCCAGACCCAATCCGTGAAAATCAGATGTAACGGATTTTTGGAAGAGTGAAAATCAAAAGACAAAGTCATTATGCCTAAAGGAAAACAGAAGAGATCGACATTTCCCAGGCCAAGATACGCATCGGCCGGAGAATCTGACCTGGAGGACATCCACTCAGAAGCAGAGGAACTGAATGAAGCTAGCAACACGGTTAGCTTAAAAATGGTACTTCAAGAATTAAGACAATTTCGTCGAGAGTGTTGGGCCAAATTTCGTGAAATTAAAGACGAAATAAAAAGGACAAACAGCAGAGTGGACCAGGCTGAGGACCAATTCATGGAAGCAGAGGAAAGAATAAAAGGGCTGGAAGAAACGGTGCTGGAGCTACTCAAACGACAGTCAAGACTGGAGGCTAAGCTAACCGACCAAGAAGGAAGACTAAGAAGAGACAACATAAGAATTCATGGTCTGAAAGAAGGAGTCGAGGACGATTTCACCACAATGGCTGCATGCAGGGAATCCATACTGAGAGAGAAGTTGGAAATTCCCCAATCCACCGACTTGAAGATAGAAAGGGCGCACCGTACATTACCCCCAATGCCGTCGGCGGAAGCGCCACCAAGATCGGTGGTGGTGAAGTTCTCCAACTCCAGAATAAGAGAAGAGGTTGTGAGACTGGCTTGGCAGAAAAAAGAATTTATGCACCAAGAGAGAAAAGATTTTGTGGAGCATGACTATGCCCCGGAGGTCCTTAAAAAGCGTCGGGAATACAACGACGCTAAAAAGGTACTACGAGAGAAGAAACTGCGCTTTCAAACTCCATTTCCAGCGAAGCTGCAGGTTTTTTGCGGGGATGAGACGTTTCTCTACAACTCGGCGGAAGAAGCAACCACGGATATGGCGAGAAGAGGGCTCCCGGTAACGGGGTATAAACCCGCAGCAGACCCGATTGAAAGAATCAAGGCTCAAACGTGGTCCACACAGAGACCCTCAAAATCCACGAGCCAACAGCGGGAAACCCAGCTCCAGGGCTATAAGGAAAAACTGAGCGTTTTCAGGAGGGGATAACGATATTTTTAGTCAATCTGCACATCCAACCCTCCTCCTACAAGGTAACAAACATTAAAGGAGATGCAGAATCAGCAAGTATCAAGTGGTAAAACATTTCATGGAACAGACATAATATTAGAAACAAATAAGTCTTTAAAAAAAACAAAAAACAAAAACTTGTTAAAATAGAAATGTGACAATGAACTACATGATCTCTCCACACTAACAAATACTGTATTAACGTGATTGTTTGCTGTGATGGTGGTGGGAGGTTGCGCACAATTTCATAGGGTATAGGCATAAAAAAAAAAAAAAAAAATCATTACAAGTTCGGATTGGGATCTGAAATTCACATTAAAAACATGGGACAACTTACAGGGGTAAGAGAGGGCCCTCAACACGTAACAGAGTTTGAGGAATTTCCCTCAGAGCCAACGCACCAGCAAGGCTCTTCTAAGGTCACTAAAAAGACCTCAGTTCAGGAAGATCTTTTGTCAGTTTTTTGTTTTAAAGTTTTATATACTATGTTCTTAATGTTTTTTATGTTCTTAATGTTCTTTCAGTTTCTGAGTAGCATAAAAGAGGGCCACCACACTGTTATACTAAATAAGACAATACAATGGAGAAACAGGGTGTAACCAAAATAATCTCATATAATGTAAAAGGGATGCTGAATCCAGTTAAGAGCCAAGATTCTAGGCAAAATGAAAAAAGGCAAAGCAGGAATAATATTTTTTACAGGAAACCCACCTAACAGACGTGGAGCACACTAAACTTAATAGACAAGGGTTTAAAATGATCTCTTCATCTTCATATAAGTCAGGGAGGAGGAGGGGGGTAGCGACATTGATCTCAACCAAAATTATATTTGAAAAAAAAATCAGAACACAAAGATAAAGAAGGGAGATTCAGCATGGTACTTGGTTGGCTAGAGGGAGAAGATATCACCCTGCTGAATGTATATGCACCTCCGGGGGCTAACTTGAAATTTTATAAAAATGTATTTGACCTAATGATAACTAAAGCCCAAGGTTTAGTGATATGTGGTGGAGACATCAATCTAAGACTGAATCCATACTGGGATGCATCAGGTAATTCTTACTGGGATGCATCAGGTAATTCTCCACATCAAAATAACACTCAAAGTAGAAAAACTCGGATGCTATTAAAGGAAATGGGAATCTGTGACGTGTGGAGGGAATTCAACCCCAGTATAAAAGATTATGCATTTTACTCAGGACCGCATTCATCTTACTCAAGGATTGACTATTTTTTTATGTTTAATAGAGACACTGGAAGAGTAAAAACATGTAAAATAGGACTGATGGATCTCTCTGACCACAGTCCGATCTATATGGAATTAAGTATCCAAAAATACACAAATAATAAATTTTCTTGGAGGTTAAATTCAAATGTGCTGAAAGGACCACTGAAAGATGAATTGGAATCAGATATTCTCAGATATTTGGAAGAAAATGATAATGGAGAAGTATCCCCTTTAATACTGTGGGACGCATGCAAAGCTGTAATAAAGGGAAAGATTATCGTAAAACTGGCAATCCAAAAGAAACTGAGACAAGAAAAACTAATCACATTGGAGTCAGAACTTAAGAAACTAGAAAAAGAGCACAAAGACAACACTCATTCTAATGACTCGCTCAAAATTAAGGAAATAAAAAAACAAATAAATGAGATCTACACAATAGAAATCCAGAAGAAACTTACATTTCTGAAACAAAAATATTATGAAACAGGTAGCAAATCGGCAAAATTACTAGCCTATAAATTGAGGAAACAACAAACGGAGAGAGCAATCTACAAAATCAGAGACCCAGTATCAAAGGAAATAAAATTTAGAATTCAGGAAATTCTTAAAAGCTTTGAGAACTGCTACAAGAACTTGTACTCCCTCAAAAAAAACATAAAAACGCATCCGAAGCCTTCCTAAATACATTAAACCTTCCCCAACTTACTGAATCACAAAATAAAACACTGTTGTCAGAAATACAACCTAAAGAATTAGAAAAAGCAATTATGAAACTTAAATCTAACAAATCCCCAGGAGCAGATGGCTATACAGCAGAATGGTAAAAAACCTTTAAACAGCAACTATCTCCTCTCCTCCTGCAAACATTCAACTATGTCCTCCACACAGGGGAAATCCCCCCCCCCTCCTGGAGAGAAGGGGTCATTGCAGTCATACCTAAACCTGAAAAGGATAAACTAGACTGCTCCAACTACAGACCAATCAGTGTGTTAAATCAGGACTATAAGCTTTTTACCACTATCCTTACCAAAAGGTTAGAAAATATACTGACAGACTTAATTCGTTTAGACCAAACAGGTTTTATAAGACAAAGACAGACACAAGATAACATTAGACGCACTTTACACATAATTCATCATATAAAAAAATATAATTTAAATGCAGCCATATTGGGATTAGATGCTGAAAAAGCATTTGATTCGGTTGACTGGTCTTTCCTATACAGAATCTTATCCAGTTTCAGTTTTCATAACAACTTCATTAGAACTATCCAGGCATTATATAAAAAACCAACAGCTAAAATAAGGATTAACGGTAAATTATCATCATCTTTTGAACTGGAAAGAGGATGTCGTCAGGGCTGCCCCTTGTCTCCACTACTCTTTGCAATCTTCATAGAACCTCTGAGCCAATGGATAAGACAGAATCAAAAAATTCAAGGTATTACACTTGGTCAGAAGGAACATAAAATAGCACTCTTTGCTGATGACATTTTAATATACCTGGGGCAGCTGGACACCTCTTTTCCAGAACTAATCTCAGTTTTTTCAGAGTATGAAGATTTATCGGGGTACGAATTAAACATGCATAAAACCCAAATTTTAACATTCAACTATGACCCAAATCAATATTTACTAAGCAAACTCAAAACTAACTGGGAGATGGAATCTATGAAATATCTGGGGGTCAATATCCCGAAACAACTCAACAAAATTATAACACTAAACTATGATCCACTGATGGCAAAAATAAAATCTGATCTAGCAAGATGGAATATGATACCATTCTTTTGTACTGCACAAAGAACTGAAGCAGTCAAAATGAATATACTTCCACGTCTTCTATACCTTTTCCAAACAATACCGGTAGAACCTCCCAAAAAAACATGGCAAGAACTGGACAGAAGGATCTCAAGATTCATATGGCAGGGCAAGAGACCTAGAATCAGATATAGAACCCTACAGCTAAACAAAGACAAAGGTGGGCTTGCGCTGCCAAATATCAGGGACTATTTTAAAGCCGCACAAATTAAAACTTTAGTAGAGATACGTAACCCAGTCTACACTGATTAGATTAGATTAGATTCAACTTTATTGTCATTACACATGTATGAATACAAGGTAACGAAACACAGTTTAGCATCCAATCAGAAGTGCAAAGGACAGCAGTGCAGTATATACGGTAATTAACAGTATGTGCAATTTAAGCAAATATATGCAGCAGTGCAGAAAGTTAAGAGTACTGTTATGTGCAAATAATGTACAATAAGTTAGATGGGCAGTTATGTACAGGTGAGGATGGTAAGAGATGATGGTAAGAGAGTCAGCGGGGAACTAGGTTCAATAACGTGACAGCACAATACACTACACAATACACTGCACATTGAAAGGAGATGGAATGCCAAATATGGGCTGCACAGTGGCGCAGTGGTTTAGCACTGTGGCAGCACAGTTTTACCCTCGGCCGGGGGATTGCGGGGATCGTGGGTTCGATCCCAGCCCCCGACCAACAGTGAGCTGTGTGGAGTTTGCATGTTCTCCCCGTGTTGCGTGGGTTTACTCCGGGATTTCTCCAGTTTCCTCCCGCATACCAAAAAAACATGTAGGTTTAGGGCGCTCGCACACGCAGCGACCGACAGCCAGTGGCTTGTCACCAGACTGCAAACCAAATCTACCTACGGGTACAAATAGGTAACAAAAAAAAAAAAAAATAACAAGTGACATTCCCCTACAGGTGATAATAGGGAACAATGCCCTACCTAAACTTTTGAATAACACTAACCCGTGGATAGAGACCCCGCTAAAAATTTGGTTTAAGATAGGGTTCTTTAGTTTGATTCTCTCTATCGATTACTGCAATGGATTGCCTATGATCAAGACTTTACTCCTAATAAAATAGACACTAGATTTAAAAAGTGGAAAGAGAACGGACTGATAAAATATTACGATTTTTTTTAAAGGGCAAACTTTAAGAAGTTTTGTAGATTTGAAAAAACAAGGTCTAATAAATCAAGACCTTTACAGGTTCTTTCAGCTTAGACACCACATAAACAAAATACTTAAAAAGGAGGATTTGGAAAGGGCCCAGTCAGGTGTTCTGAAGGTCTTCTTAATGGCATATAAAGGGATCCCAGGGATCAGATACATTTCTAAAATATACCAAGGTCTTCAAGACTTAAAAGTAGACAACACATCATATATAAAAGAGAGATGGGAAAATGAGGGGAATTTCACTTTACAACTGGAAATATGGGAAAAGCTAAATAAACAACAATGGAAAAGTACCTCATCCCTGCAGTGGAGAGAAATTGGAAGGAAAAATTTGGCAAGATTTTTCAGAACACCTGCACAAAACAAATTTACTCATAAGGGGTTGAATTGTTGGCGCTAGTGTGGTGAAGAGACTGCAAATCATTTTCATGTGTTTTGGTCATGCCCAGTTATCCACCAATATTGGACCAATGTACAGACAATATTGGGGAAAATTTTCAAAATAACAGTTCCCTTTTCTTTTGTAACTTTGTATTTGGGTTTACTACCGGAATCACTGGAAAGACGAGGAGAAAAATACTTATTCACTGTTTTAATATTGGCAAGTAAAAAAGCTCTTGAAGAGGATGATAAAATAAAGGCAGCGTTGGATTTTTAAATAGCTTTATTATCACCCGCCTTCATCAGAACTCGGCTCCAGCCCATAGTGTGAGCAGGCTGAAGCCTCGTTCCTCCAGCTCTCAAAGAGGAGACAATGTGTGTGTCTCGCAGCAGATGCAAAATCAGAATGAGTGAATGAGAGGCAGATTTACAGCACAGTGCAGCTTATATACTCAACTCAAACAATACATCAAAGACATTCACAGCAGTCAATCTGGGCATTTGCATATCAGAGGTACAGACAGGATGCATGAACACAATGCATGGATGACACTTTAACCTCACAGCTGTAAACGCAGCATGCAGCGGAAAAAACCCAGGAGTGCGAGCTGACTGTCTCTGTGTGTTGTGGGGGGGTTGAATTCAACCCGCTACACTGCTCCCCCCCCAGAGGGCACGGTAGGGGACCGTGACCTCGATGTTGCAGTTTGGGCAGCGAGCAGGGAAAAGCTCTGTGCAGGAGGAGGGGGAGGGGGTAGCAAATGCTGACCGGGCGCGGGAAAATCGTTCGAGTCGCGCCAAAAGTGTTTGCTGCTCCGCGATGTCCCGTCTGAACATGCGGAGATAAGAAGAAGAAAAAAAAATTAGTCTCTGACTCCTCTCGTGGCCATGAAGAAAAGCAGGAGCGGCGGCAAGAAAAAAAAAATAAAAGCAGAGGGACTGGCGTGTTGACTTTAGGGCAGACGTAACCCTACAGCCTCGGGAACCGCAGACAGCTGAATTCCCCTTGTGTGCCGTGGCTAAGACCATAAAATCCCGTGAGCAAGCTGCGGGCCTTAGGTGTACCAGCAAGCCTGAAGGGCCAGTGTGCAGCAGAAGGAAGGCGGTCGGAAAAGCCGTATTTGTCCCGTGCGTGGTGCGCCGTCCTCGTCACCCCCAGTGCGCGTGCCGGGGCTCCGTGCGTGGGTGGGCCCGCTGGAGAGGAAATCGGGGTCGGAAACTTGGAGATCGGCGCAGTGTGCGCCGAAAAACATCTCTGACGAGCCGTGGCTGCAGATTAGTCATGGTGCGTTCAGGTCCACGTGTGCTCCGTCGGCCATGGGAGTTGCCCACCTGTGCTCTGATGTGGAGGAGCTGCGCGGCCGGTCTGCGTGGATGTGCCGATCTCGGCGAGGGCGCGCCATGACGTTCTCTGCCGCTTACCCGGTCTTGGTTGATGTCCTGAGAGCGGCTCGCCCGCTGTGGGCTCTGCGTCGAGGTCTCCCTGAGGCCGCAGGGAGGGAAAACCAGTCAGGCCGCTGTGACGGAGCATTCATGCCCGGGTGCTGCGTTCACTGGCCGCTCGTTTTCTTCAGTCTCGGGTCGCCAGCGTGGCTGTTCAGATCAGAAGGTTGCGTTTGCACAAAACGTGTGCATTCTGGGGTCACCAGTGAAGAGGATGATAAAATAAAGGCAGCGTTGGATTTTTAAATAGCTTTATTATCACCCGCCTTCGTCAGAACTCGGCTCCAGCCCATAGTGTGAGCAGGCTGAAGCCTCGTTCCTCCAGCTCTCAAAGAGGAGACAATGTGTGTGTCTCGCAGCAGATGCAAAATCAGAATGAGTGAATGAGAGGCAGATTTACAGCACAGTGCAACTTATATACTCAACTCAAACAATACATCAAAGACATTCACAGCAGTCGATCTGGGCATTTACATATCAGAGGTACAGACAGGATGCATGAACACAATGCATGGATGACACTTTAACCTCACAGCTGTAAACGCAGCATGCAGCGGAAAAAGCCCAGGAGTGCGAGCTGACTGTCTCTGTGTGTTGTGGGGGGGTTGAATTCAAACCGCTACACTCTAACAAAAAAATGGATGTTGAAGGACTGTCCTGCACCTGAAGATTGGATTAACGAATATATATATATATATATATATATATATATATATATATATATATATATATATATATATTATTATTATTATTATTATATATTATTATTATTATATATATATATATATATATATATAATATATATTACACAGCTTTTTTGTCAGGTTGTTCCCAGGCGTTTTTGAACTGTGCCAAATGGCAGAGTTTGGAAAAACGTCTTTAACTTTTGAATGATTCAATATAGAAGCTTCATCTTGGGCTCTAATGAAAAGTGACACTCAGGGCTGTGTGTGTGTGTGTGGGGGGGGGGGTTGTTTATTCATTCATGAATGAATGAATGAACAAATAAGCCCCCACACACAAAGAAGCATGCCACGTAAAAAATGTGTGGCTTTTTTTACAAGAAAAAATAACCTACAGTGCACTAAAAATTATACTAAAATATCTGTAATGTAGAAGATAACAACTCCCACCCCCACCCCGCTACAGAGGATGGACATCGCCCATCGCTATATGGCATCTTTTTTATCCAAATTTCCAAAACCATGACAACTCAGAGTTGGGACCAGGAAGCAGAGTCGCAGTCTTTCACGCCTCTCTGCAGCTCCTCTTCATCCGCCACCCCTCAGCTTAGCCCCTGTCTTTCCCATCAGAGAATCGTTGTCTGCTCCCTCCAAAGTAAATAAAAATACAATGTATAAGCATCCCAAAGTGGTTAAGCAAAATATTGGTAAAACTCAAATTAAACATAAAGCCTCTAAATTGAATGAGTTGGCCTCTGTTCCTCCTCATAATTTAAAAATTAAATGTGGTTTATTAAATATTAGGTCTCTAACTCCCAAGTCTCTGTTAGTCCATGATCTGTTAATTGATCATCAGATTGATTTAATTTCCCTTACAGAGACTTGGTTAGGGCAAGAGGATTATGTTGGTTTAAATGAATCAACTCCCTCTGGTTATTTAAAACTGTCAAAATCCCAGAAGTTCTGGTCGTGGAGGAGGAGTAGCAACAATTTACCATTCCAAATTACTAGTTAATGTAAAGCAAAAAACATGTTATAATTCCTTTGAGGGCCTGGTCCTCAGTATTGGGCACTTTAGCAATTTTAGGTTAAACCCAATTTTATTTGCCATAGTTTATCGTCCCCCATCAACCTACTCAGAATTTTTATCTGAATTTGCTGATTTCTTAGCTAATTTAGTGCTGAAATCTGACAGAATAATTATAGTAGGGGACTTTAATATACATGTGGATGTAGATAGTGACTGCCTTAATGTGGCATTTAATTACCTCCGCCAGGCCGAAAAGGCCAGGAGGAGGTTATGTTTTTGCCGGGGTTTGTCTGTGTGTTTGTTTGTCTGTCTGTTTGTCTGTTGGTTAGCAAGATAACTCAAAAAGTCTTGGACGGATTTCCATGAAACTTTCAGGCGTTGTTGGAAATGGTACAAGGAAGAACTGATTAAATTTTGGGGATGATCCGGATCACCGTCTGGATACAGGAATTTTTTAAAGCATTCTTTAACACTGTGACATACGGCCATTTTCAACATGTGCGCAGGCGCAATGGAGGGCGCTGGTCATCATGTCTGACCAACATAAACTCCGCCTTCTTCAATGTTTTAGGCACAAAAGCACGCGGAAAACACCGTGCCTGTGTTTGCGCGATGCTGCAAAAGCTGAGACAGGCAGCTCTCCGCCGCCGGATTATTTGGCAGAAATTCCCCGGGCAGCCATAGGCGCTGCGCAAAAACAAGCTGCTCGGCAGCGTGCTGTGTGCCTGTGTTTGCGCAACGCTGCAAAAGCTCAGACGGCCAGCTGTCCGCCGCTGAATTATTTGGCAGAAATTCCCCGGTCAGCCATAGTAGCTCCGCAAAAACAAGCTCTCTGCCAGGGAAGTTTCCAAATCATCTTTGGCCGCGGAGCGCAACCCCAATAAAGATAAAATGTACCACGAAGGTCGAGTGCAAGCAAGATGTTTGTGTCTGTGAACATTCCATCTTTTGGCGAGTTGATACGTAACGATGTTTACAGTTTGATGAGAAGGTTGCTGCCATGTAACAATCATCTTATATCACCAATTGTCAACTCGTCACTCACACTTCACTCCAGCATTTGGAAGTGGTGGCGTTCCATTTTATACTGAGTCCAATATTGTATGTTATTGTTGTTACAAGACCGCCGACTGTCTGCTGATCTGGATATACTGTAGCAAACTCAATATGAGCACCCTACTTGGCTTGCCAAGTGGGTTGACCCTATTGGCGACACAGGTAGAGTGCAGGTCTCTGGAGCGGGAGGCATGAGTTCGAACCTCCCGGTGGCACGTTGTCAGTTGGCGCGCACGTTACAATACTTTTATTTATTTTCTACTCCTTTTAGTTCTGCATTTAATATGAACCCTGAGTTTCAAATAAACGTTTGAATTTTGAATAAAACCCACGCCAACCCATCTACCTAATTGGCATCCGTCAGTGAAGCCCTCAGTGCTGCTTTCAGTGATCTAAAACGCTCACATAACCCATTGGCCTGTGGCTTGTACGCAGTTGTGTCATGACTTCTTTTGTTTTTTCTTTTGAATTCTTGGATGGAACATGGGTGGGCAATATAAGCTGCGGATTCAGCCATCACATATTTCGGATAACTTATGTTGAACTGTATAATCAGAGGAGCTATGGTCTAATTTGACCTTGTTGGATTTTATTACCCCCTTTGTTATATTATTCACTTTCTTTTAACCTGTACTCTTAATCTATTCGAAATAAAGATTAATTCATTCATTCGTTCAATTGCAACGCCCCCAGCCTGGGGGTTTGCAGATGCAGGACATGGACACAACACCAACACTTCAGTTTATTACCTCCGCCAAGGAGGTAATACTTTTACTACTGAACCACTAATCCTATCATTGTGAATCCAATTGCTACTCAGATGTTTTCATGGTCAAGGAATCTGACAACGTACACACAAACACTGTATGGGGGGAACTGTGGCGCTTGGCGGAGGTCTGCGCTCTCCGAGTGCTTTTCTAGTTCAATATTAGACTCGATTGGGTTTTCTCAGAAAGTAGGAAATTCTACTCATTACCTCCACCATACATTGGACCTTGTTCTGACATATGGCATAGAAATAGAAAATCTTGTAGTGTCTCCTCATAACCCTGTACTGTCAGACCATTGTCTGTTAACCTTTGATTTTACTATTTCTGACTATTTGGCTCCTAAAGAAAAATATTATTACAGTAGATGCCTCTCAGATGATGCTGTTACCAAATTTATGCAGATTGTTTCCTCTATGCCATGTGTCAACACAACGGAAATAAGCTATAGACAGCTTGCTTCTTCTCTAATTGATAACATGGTGGACAGTGTTACAGCTTCTCTGCATCAGACTCTAGACTTGGTGGCCCCCTTAAAAAAGAAAGTCTAATCAGAGATTTCTAACTCCTTGGTTCAACACAGAAACTCGTAGCTTAAAACAGAAGACTCGTCAATTAGAAAGAAAATGGCGCTCCACTAATTTAGATGAAATCTATTTAGCTTGGAGAAATCATCTTTTAATTTATAAAAAATCTCTTAGAAAAGCTAGAACGAGTTATTACTCTGCATTAATAGAAGAGAACAAGAATAATCCCAGGTTTCTTTTCAGTACTGTAGCCAGGTTGACAAAGAGTCAGGACTCTGTCAATCCTAGCATCCCCTTAGAGCTTACTAGTCAGGACTTTATGAACTTTTTCAATAATAAAATTTCATCCATCAGAGATAAAATCAATCAGATTCTTCCCACGGTTAACTTAAATACTGTAACTACTACAACTCCTTCTATTGATGTCTGTCTTGATGAGTTTACTCCAATCGGCCTTTGTGAGTTAGACAAAATAGTTTCCTCATCCAAACCTTCAACTTGTCTTTTAGACCCTTTTCCTACCAGGTTATTTAAAGAAGTCTTCCCACTTACTGGTAGCTTTATTCTTCATATAATCAATTCTTCATTAACTTTAGGCCATGTACCGCAGGCTTTTAAAATGGCTGTAATTAAACCCTTACTCAAAAAGCCAACGCTAGATCCAGGAGCTTTAGCTAACTAGAGACCAATCTCTAATCTCCCTTTCATTTCAAAAATCTTAGAAAGAGTTGTTGCTACGCAATTATTTGACCACCTACAGGGAAATGGTTTACTTGAAGAGTTTCAATCTGGGTTTAGAATCCATCATAGTACTGAAACAGCCTTAGCGAAGGTCACTAACGACCTCCTCATCGCATCTGATAATGGACTGGTTTCTGTACTTGTCCTTTTAGACCTTAGTGCAGCTTTTAATACTATCGATCATAATATTCTACTTGATAGATTAGAACACTATGTTGGACTTAATGGAACTTCATTGCAGTGGTTTAGATCTTATTTATCTGATAGGTTCCAGTTTGTTCATGTAAATAATGAGTTTTCTTTCAACTCAAAGCTTAGTCATGGAGTTCCACAGGGATCTGTGCTAGGTCCTACTCTTTTTAGTTTATATATGCTTCTGTTAGGCAACATTATTAGAAAGCACTGTATACACTTTCATTGTTATGCAGATGACACACAATTATACCTGTCAATGAAGCCAGATGATACTAATCAATTAGCCAAGTTAGAAGCCTGTCTTAAGGAAATCAAAGCTTGGATGACTTGTAATTTCCTGCTATTAAATTCAGATAAGACTGAAGTCATTCTTGTTGGTCCAGAAAACCTTAGAAATTCCTTTCCAAATCAAACTTTCAGTTTGGATGCGGTTACTCTTTCTCTTAATAGCTCTGTGAGGAACCTTGGAATTATTTTTGATCAGGATCTGTCCTTCAATTCACATATTAAATTTGTTTCGAAGACTGCCTTCTATCATTTGCATAATATTGCCAAGATTAGGAGCATCTTGTCTCAGAGTGATGCTGAGAAACTGATCCACGCTTTTGTTAGCTCGAGATTAGATTATTGTAATTCTTTATTATCAGGCTGTCCTAAAACATCTTTAAAAAGTCTTCAGCTGATCCAAAATGCTGCAGCAAGAGTTTTAACAGGTACTAGAAAGAGAGATCATATCTCTCCGGTTCTGGCCTCCCTTCATTGGCTTCCCATAGAGTTTAGAATTAAGTTTAAAATCCTTCTTCTTACTTACAAAGCTCTAAACAATCAGGCTCCTTTTCTTTAAAAGATCTGATACTACCGTATTATCCTAACAGAGCACTACGCTCCCAAAATGCAGGATTACTTGTAATACCTAGAATCTCCAAAAGTACAATGGGAGGCAGAGCCTTCAGTTATCAAGCTCCTCTCCTGTGGAACCAGCTGCCAGTCTGGATTCGGGAGTCAGACTCGATCTCTGTTTTTAAGAATAGGGCTAAAACCTACCTTTTTGATATAGCCTACAATTAGGGAGGGATCATGTGTTTCTGAATCCTCCCTTAGTTATGCTGCTAATAGGTTTAGTCAGCCGGGGGACCTCCAGTAATGCGCTGGGCCTCACTCCTTTCCTCACTCTCAATGAAATATTTTTTTTGCTGGTCATTAACATTTGTTTGTTCTCTCCCATAGATTGAGTCCCCATCGTGCTGTTTGCTCTCTACATGTCTGTTCTTTTCTTCTTCTCTATCCCCTCACCCCCCAGCCAGTCGCAGCAGATGACTGCCCCTCCCTGAGCCTGGTTCTGCTGGAGGTTTCTTCCTGTTAAAAGGGAGTTTTTCCTCTCCACCGTCACCAAGTGCTTGCTCACAGGGGATCGCCTGATTGCTGGGGTCTTTCTGCAACTGTGGGGGTTCCCTCTACAGTTGATAGTGCTATGAGATGACTGTTGTTGTGAAATGGCGCTATATAAATAAAGTTGAATTGAATTATATGACGGACCGCGGTGACGGTGCGCCGCGGTCTACTACGCGCAGTTGTACTAAAATATCTGTAATATATCTGCAATCTGCTACAGAAGAGTAGTGGTGGGGGGGGGGCGTTCACGGTCCGGACGCGGCGCACGGACCGGTCCGTAATGTGACGATGACGCACAGTTGTAATTTACCGATCGGTCAAAAGTCATTTTGATTACAATTTTCATGGATAAAGAATAATTTAGCTTATAACACTTACCTGTCCACAACAGCAGTGTCGCTGGCGAACTTCTCTTCCTCACTGTCAGACGAACATGACGCTGGTCCGCTTGTTACGACTCGTGGTTCTGGTCACGCGACCCGGTGAAACCATGATTCCATTATTGTGGTTTTGCACTTCCATGATTGCGGTTTTGGCGAACGATTTTTCAAAACAAATAAGAACAGTAGTAAGAAAAAAAAGACTGGCGAACGCGTGTGTGTCACCCAGTGGCTTACACAAAACAGATTTTACGCACGGGACGTACGCTTTCAATTGTCGAACTTCTCTGCTTCAATTGGCTCGCTGTATTCGCAGCCATTGGTAGGCGGGTCCTTCTTGCTAGGTTTTCAGTCATTGGTTCTTCAAGGTTTCAGAAACCCAATTCAAAGCTCTTATTAGTCGAATGAGAGGTCAGTCAAATCTAAACCAATCAAAGCACTCCTTTGGCTTTCTGTTCGCGGCTGTGTCTGTAGTGGAAGAACGGAAATGCAGCTTTTTTTTTTTTTTTCAGTGCGCTCTGAGGCGCACAGTGTGCATCCTAGTATGCACTAGGACGCAGAGACGTGACCGCCCGCAGTATCCCGGAGTGCAAGAGGTTAAGGAAAGTCTAAGACAACTCCAGGAAAAGACCAAGTGACGTATAAAATGATTAAAAACCTGAGTGACGCTGGTAAAAAGATATTATTAAAGTTGTACAACAAGGTTTGGGAAGAAGGGATATTGCCTACTTCATGGAAAGAAGCGATTGTTGTTCCAATATACTGTACAAGCCAGGTCAAAATCCAGGTTTAGGTGAGAGTTACAGACCAATCGCTTTAACATCCCATGTTCGTAAAACTATGGAAAAAATGATTAATGAGAGGTTAATGTAGAAGAGCTCGGAATGACGAGGCGATGTGACTTATAAACCAAAGTTTATTATCAGCTTTGCTCCTCTAACAAGTCTCATCTGGTGCAGCAGCAGAAGAAGTAAGAGAGCAAACACATTCAGCTCTGTGTACTTATACTCACACACAACAAAAGACATGCATACAAAGCTGACATCCCCCATTAACTTAATTATCCTCCTTTGTCTCCGTACCCCTCCACCTGGCCCTGGGAGGTCAGGGCGACCTATCTGGTCTCCACCGCAGTGCCTCGGATGCTCTTTGATCTTCACTGGCGGTTGAGACCCTTTGTCCTGTTCTGAGGTGTGAAGTCGCTTTACATATGTAATCACCAAACATTCTCACATGCTTATACATATGTAGGTTATGGGATATATGATTAATATAGACCACAGCCCCCCCCAAACGACTAAGAAAAGGACAATAGGAAAATTCACAGTTTAAGATAATTCTTATGACATACTAACTGCTACACCTCTTGACAAAGAAGAAACTTTCCAGCAGCCATGCTCCTGTAGAGAATTCAGTGGTAATCATAACAGCATAGTAATATCACAAGTCAGTCCTAAACTGTTACAGCACAATTAGTGAACAACTTTTGAGTAGTTTGTATCAGTCCTTGTGCCGTCTGGGCTTTAATCTTCTTCCGAATCTGCTGTGGGTCCGTTCGGGCGTCCTGGTGGGACCTTCCTGTAAGGAATCTGCAGCTTGGGAAGGAGAGTGATTATTTGTTCCCTGCAGGGGGGCTGAGTCTTTTCTCTTGGGGGGTCTACCCCGCCGAGGTGCTCTCGCCAACCGTGCAGGCTCGTCTCTCAACAAGAAGGCAGGTTTAAGTCTGTCAATGCTGACTGTTTCTTTTCTGTCCCCAAAATCAAGCACAAAATGCTTATCACCAGGTTCCAGCACTCTGAATGGTCCATCGTATGGTGGGCAGAAGGTTGGTTTTAAAGCTTCATGCCTAACAAAAACGAATTCAGCGTCTTTTAAAGCTTGTGGGACAAAAACCCGTGGAAAAGAATGATGTGCCAGCCTGGGGAGAGAGTCCGGTCCGTTGCTGCCTAAAAACCTCGGGGCTGGAAGATGCCCTGGCTCTGGGTTCTCTGGTAAAAATTCACCTGGGAGCCTGAGAGGTTGTGCAAAAACTAATTCTGCTGGGGAGGCGTCTAGATCCTCTTTAGGTGCAGCACGCAACCCCAATAAAACCCAAGGAAGTTTATTTACCCAATTTGTATCCGTTAGTGAGGCTCTGAGGGCGGCCTTTAAAGACCTGTGAAAACGCTCGCATAACCCATTAGCCTGAGGGTGATAAGCAGTGGTGCGGTGAATTGTCGCTCCTAAGCTGCTGGCCATGGCTGACCAAAGCTCCAAGACAAATTGAGGCCCCCTATCGGACGTGATGTCCGATGGGACGCCGAAACGTGCCACCCAGTTTGTCAAAAAAGCGCGAGCGACTTCCTCCGCTGTGGTTGACGCCAGAGGGACCGCCTCCGGCCAGCGCGTAGTATGGTCTATCATTGTTAACAGATGTGTGAAACCTTGGGAGGAAGGTAGTGGTCCCACGAGGTCGACATGAACGTGGTCGAACCTTCTAGCAGGGATTCGAAAAGGCTCGAGAGGGGCTTTTGTGTGTTTGTGTATTTTGGCGCGCTGACAAGCAATGCAAGTCTTTGCCCATTCTTTTACGTTTTTGCGCAGGCCAGGCCACACAAACTTTTCGGCGACCATTTTAACCGAAGCGCGCACACCTGGGTGCGCGAGGGAGTGAATTGAGTCGAAAATACGGCGGCGCCATGCAGCTGGAACTACCGGGCGAGGTCGGCCGGTTGAGATGTCGCATATTAGGGGGGGGACACCGTCGCGTAAACCCCTTTCCTCCAGCCTTAACCCTGTTGGTCCAGACAGGAGTGCGCGCACGTCCACGTCACTACTTTGCTCCTCCGCCATGGCTGCATAATCTATCCCTACGTGGATTGGGGCTGCGTATGTGTCCGTGTTGGCAAAGAGTTCTGCGGCTGAGGTAGTATAATGTGTCTCCTCGCGCTCTGGCGATGTCACAGCGCGAGAGAGGCAGTCTGCTACCACGTTAAGTTTGCCTGCCACATGTCGAATGTCTGTGGTGAACTCTGAAATCGCAGCTGGCTGTCTTTGTTGCCTGCCTGACCACGGTTCAGAAATTTTAGCCATCGCAAAGGTGAGCGGTTTGTGGTCTACAAAAGCCGTGAAACGCCGCCCCTCCAACCAGAACTGGAAGTGGCGGATGGATAAATGAAGCGCTAGCAGCTCCCTGTCAAAGGTGCTGTATTTACGCTCAGTTTGGTTCAGCGATTTGCTGAAAAATGCCAAAGGTTGCCAGGTTCCGCCGACGTGTTGTTCTACAACCGCCCCTATGGCCAGGTCTGAAGCGTCTGTGGTTAGCGCAATGCGGGCCGAGGGATCAGGGTGAACCAACAATGTGGCATTAGCTAGGGCACTTTTTACTTCCGCGAAGGCGCGTTCGCGCTCCGGGGTCCATTCGACCGCGTTGGAAGGTTTTTGTTTTCTGAGCGCGTCATATAGGGGCTGCATGAGCTGAGCTGCGCGGGGGAGGAAACGGTTGTAAAAATTAACCATTCCCAAAAATTCTTGCAGCGATTTGAATGTTTGTGGCCGTGGGAAACTTTTTACTGCGTTAACTTTGTCTGGCAGTGGGACTGCCCCCTTCGGTGAAACTCTGTGTCCCAAAAAATCAATTTGTGACACGCCGAATTTGCATTTGGCTGGATTGATTATTAACCCGTGCTCTTCTAGTCTCTGAAAAACCATAGTGAGATGCTGATCGTGTTCTTCCTCAGACGAGCTGGCTACCAGCATATCGTCGAGGTAGACGAACACGAAAGGGAGGTCGCGTAATACTGCGTCCATCATCCGCTGAAAGGTTTGAGCAGCGCCTTTGAGGCCGAAAGGCATCCGCAAGAATTCAAAAAGGCCGAAGGGGGTTATTACAGCTGTTTTAGGAATGTCTTCCGCTCTAACGGGGACTTGATGATAGCCGCGGACCAGGTCTATTTTTGAAAAAATGCGCGCACCCACCAGATATAGTGAAAAATCTTGGATGTGAGGAATTGGGTAGCGGTCATGCGCTGTCGCATTGTTTAATCTGCGGTAATCGCCGCACGGTCTCCAAGAACCGTCGGGTTTAGGGACCATGTGAAGCGGTGACGCCCAGGGGCTTTTTGAGCGCCTGATAATGCCTAGTTTTTCAAGGGTGGTAAACTCGTCCCGAGCTATGGCGAGCTTGGTCACGTCTAAGCGCCGAGCTTTGGCGAATACGGGCGGGCCCGTTGTGGGAATAAAGTGTTCGACCCCGTGCTTAGCCACTGTAGCTGAGAATTTGGGAATTGTGAGTGCTGGAAATTGGGTGAGGAGTTGATCAAACTTACCTCCTGCTGTAGTAACGCTGGCCTGCACGGGTGGTGGAGAAACTCGAGCTGAGCAGGGAATAGAAGCAAAGGACAATGCATTAACCAAGCGTCTGTTCGCTAGATCGACCAATAACCCATGTGCACACAAAAAGTCTGCGCCCAACAAGTTAAAACTCACCGCCGCTACAACAAATGTCCATCTGTAGTTGCGGCCATGGATGCGGAGGGGCAGGTTCCTTTCGCCAAAAGTGTCGATGATGGAGCCGTTGGCTGCCACCGCTCCATTACCCCGGGGGCCCATGGCCCGGTCTGCTTGGGAGGGCATTATAAAACTCAGTTGAGCTCCCGTGTCAATGAGGAACTGCTTGCCGGTGTGTCCGTCCGTCACATATAGAAGCTTGCTTTTTTCGCCGAGAACTGCCGCTGTTAACGGTTCTCAGCTTTGGCGTTTTCCCGAAATCGTGAATCTGCAGGGGGGAAAGCATTTGTGAGCCTTCTCGGTGAAGCGGTGGTGGTAATAACAGACGTCGCTCCATCTGTTACGTCTTGGCCGTGTCGCTGCCGTGGCGGGCGGATTCTGCTCAGTGGTTTGAGGCTCCCCGTGGCTCCGGACATCTGCGTTGAGGTCTGCGGATGCTGCTGTGGGTGTCTGTTCCCTGCAGGCGTTGACGAGTCGCTGCGCTTCGTGAGCCAGCGTGCGGAAGTCTTGCTGGGTGCTGCATCGCATGTTGGCAAGCGTCCCTCTCATGTGTGGCGGCAGTGTACAGAGGAATATAAATTGGAAGAGGAAATTGTCATTGTCCTCTTCTTTGAGCTGCAGCATGTCCTCCATGAGGGCCTTGGGTCTGCATCCTCTGTGGCCGTAGACCGCCAGGATCCTCTCGGCTCTCTCCTCGGCAGAAATGACGAAATTCGCCACGATGGTCGCTTTTAGTTCTCTGTATTTGTCCTGGGCCGGCGGCCGCTGGATTATGCTCCGCGCACATCTCGAAGTGGCGGCGTCGAGTTTGGCGACGATGTGATAGAACTTTGTATCATCAGCCGTGATGCCTGCAAGTGCAAACTGGGCTTCAGCTTGCTGAAACCACGAGGCGGGGTCTTCCTGCCAGAAGTCCGGCAGGTTGACGGTGACGGCATTTGTGTGGACCGTCACTGATGTGTCCGCAGGGTGAGAGTGTCTTCCTTCGGCTCTCACAGCGGCGCTGGTGCTCGGTTGAGCCCTCTCTATCACTTCTGCCGTGGGGGAACGTCGTCCATCTGTTCCCCTGTCTGCATGGGTGCCGGCGTCTGCCTGGGTCGCCACAGATGAGTCGATCGCTGGGGAACGCCTCTGGTCCATCCTCGCGTCAGGGTCACCAGTGTAGAAGAGCTCGGAATGACGAGGCGATGTGACTTATAAACCAAAGTTTATTATCAGCTTTGCTCCTCTAACAAGTCTCATCTAGTGCAGCAGCAGAAGAAGTAAGAGGGCGAACACATTCGGCTCTGTGTACTTATACTCACACACAACAAAAGACATGCATACAAAGCTGACATCCCCCATTAACTTAATTATCCTCCTTTGTCTCCGTACCCCTCCACCTGGCCCTGGGAGGTCAGGGCGACCTATCTGGTCTCCACCGTAGTGCCTCGGATGCTCTTTGATCTTCACTGGCGGTTGAGACCCTTTGTCCTGTTCTGAGGTGTGAAGTCGCTTTACATATGTAATCACCAAACATTCTCACATGCTTATACTGTACATATGTAGGTTATGGGATATATGATTAATATAGACCACAGTTAACATATTTTCTGGAGTCGCATTAAAAAGTTACCAAAGTGGATTTAGAAAAGGGAGAAGTACTGACTTCCGGTCTGGACACCATGGTGGTAGCAGCTTAACGCTGAAGCTCCCAGATCCCATCCATGAAAATACCATGAAAATCAGATTTAACGGACTTATGGAAGAGTGAAAATCAAAAGAAAAAGTCATTATGCCTAAAGGAAAACAGAAGAGATCGACATTTACCAGGCCAAGACACGCATCGGCCGGAGAATCTGACCTCGAAGACAACAACCACTCGGAAATAGAAGAGCAAAACGAGGCTAGTAAAACGGCTAGCTTAAAAACGATATTTCAAGAATTAAGAGAATTTCGCCGAGAGTGTTGGGCCAAATTTCGTGAACTTAAAGACGAAATAAAAAGGACAAACAACAGAGTGGACCAGGCTGAGGCCCGACTCATGGAAGCAGAGGAAAGAATAAAAGGGCTGGAAGAAACCACGCTGGAATTACTCAAACGACAGACAAGACTGGAGGCTAAGCTAACCGACCTGGAAGGAAGACTAAGAAGGGACAACATAAGAATTCATGGTCTGAAAGAAGGAGTCGAGGATGGTTTCATCACAATGGCTGCATGCGTGGAAACCATACTGAGAGAGAAGTTGGAAATTCCCCAATCCACCGATTTGAAAATAGAAAGAGCGCAC